>CM050165.1:328761120-329190877 GCA_027410445.1 Discoglossus pictus
TATATTTTTATCCATTCTTTTTATTTTATTGAAGACAAGTTAACAACAAAACATTACGTAAAATAAGAGAAACAAGAAGAGGATATGAGGGCAACAGGGTTATATATAAGCACACTTCTCCAGCATCCTGACAAAGAGACTGCAAACAATTTTTATAATAGTCATACTGGTACAGTACTACATTACTATGCTTAGCCCTGTCTATCCCTCTATGTCTTGCCTTCAAATATATATATTTTTTTATTTTTTTATTAACTACTTCTTATCGAGGGATAAGTGTAAAGAAGCTGATAAGTAAAAACATCAACTATTTCAACTTAAAAGGGTAGGGAAAAAAGAGAAAAGGGGAGGGGGTAGGAAATACCTGGTATACTTGTCCATCGCCACACCCGATGAGAATCTATTTGTATGACCGTCCTGGCTCCCCCACCTCTGAACAAGAGCCTTATTCCCCACTGTCCAGGTCAGATCTAAACCTTAATACTATAGGCAGAGGTCAGCCATGGAGTCCAAATATTTAGGGCCTCATTAAATTCTCCCTCGAAGTTCTATCGAGCCTCGCAAAAGGCAGTTTTTTTTTGCTGTTTGCGAGGACCGAATCCCTCACAGCCTGCTTTGCGAGATAACTCTGAAAAATGTCAGAGAATAGGCTCCGAGAGAGCTACGGAGTCACACGAAGCCATAAATCTATGAGTGATTCTCACACCTCGGAAGAATCCCTACGAGCACAAAAAGTGCCTGCAAGGGATCCTAAAACCTCTACATGCTTCCTCACAGTGGGGGATACACCCCAAAATCCAAAATCAAATGTCTTCAGCCAATCACTCCGTGGGGGTGTATCCCATTGTGATTGGCTGAAGGCATCTGCGCCTTGTGATGGGTTTAAATAAAGATTGACAGGTGCGTTAGCCAATCAGGGTGGGATTTTGGGGTGCATACCATCCTGATTGGCTCACACATTGACGACTTCTGATTGGCTGAAATTTGATAGACAGCTTTTTCAGCCAATCAGAAGCCGCCATTGCTAATTTCCTTCTGCAAAAGGCTCTGGGAGGCTCAATAGCTTTGGGGAGGTCTGCGAGTGCAGACCTCCGTTAGTTTTTTTGTGTGTATTTTTTAGAGCGCAGATGGTTCCAGGGCCCAGCCAGGGCTGAAGAGGAGGAGGCCGGGGACATCGCGGGGATGTAAGTTGAATGTATATTTATATGTTTATATTTTTATTTTATTTGATTTTGTGTCTATGTGTTGTAGTAATGTATTGTGTTTTTTTTTAACAGGGCCGCGCCGGAGAAGAAAATAAGAAGGACGGGACATGCTGGAAAGGTGAGTTGAATATTTAGAATGTGTATAATGTTTATTTATTTTATGTTAATGTGTTGTATTATTTTTTTTTATTTTTTGTCTTACCCCTAGGTTGGTGATCTGAAAGGACATCTACAAAGGTAAGTGGTCTTAATTATTTTATTTAGCTTAGAATTAGGGTTTGTGTATGTAGATAGGATTTTAACTATTTTATTTTAGCTTAGTATTAGGGTTTCTGGATGTATTTAGATTTTTTTGTATATTAGATAGATGGGGGATGTATTTGATAAAGTTAGGATTTATTGTATATTAAACAGATTGTATGTTAGATAGATAGGGGGTGTTTTATTTTTATTGTATGTATTGTATGTAATATATTGTATGTAATGTATTGTATGTATTGTAATGTATTGTATGTAATGTATTGTATGTATGTATTGTATTGTGTATGTCTGTCTTTTTCCTTTTCAAGTGTGTATTTTTTTTCTGTAGTGGGAGTGGGTTGGATGTAATGTATTTTTTTATTTTCTGTAATGTAGGTTTTTTTATTTTTTGTGACTTAGGTTTTTTTATTTTTTGTAATTAGAGTGGTGGGGGGTTAATAGATTAGTGTAGAGGGGGGTTAGTTTAGATTTAATGGTTTATTGGGGGTTATAGTGTAGTGTTTGTAATTAGTGTCATGATGGTCCTTGAGGACCGTCATGGCACTTATGTGGTTAATGTTAGGGTTTTAACAGCCCCATAAGGGTCATAATATACCCTTATGGGACTGATTGGGTTAAATAGAGGCTTATGGCGGTCTGTATTGACCCCCATGAGTGACAGTGTTAATTAAGGCCTTATGGGGGTCTGTATTGACCCCCATGAGTTATGGGGTTAATTTTAGTTGCCTGGGGTTAACATTTTTTAGTGTGAGTCCTTTCAAGGAGCCTTTGATGAACCACGATGGGGTAAATTTAAAAATCTAAATGAAACGGGGTGACGATCGGTGTTGATCGGGGACCCCCGCTGCAAGGGGTTAATGTGGGGGGGCTGCGTGGGTCCCTATGGACCACTGCAGCAAGGGGTTAATGTGGGGCCACTTTGGGGGTCCAAATGAGGACCCCTAGCATAGAGGGGGGTTAATTTTGGGTGTCACGGCCGGGTTTGTTAATAGTGTGCCACATTCCCTTTAAGGAGCAGAGGCGGGAATTTAAAAGTTTTAAATGCAGCGAGTGCCTGATGGGTGCCGTTCGGGAACCCCCATTGCAAGGGGTTAATGTGTGGGGGCTGTGGGGGTCCCTATGGACCCCTGCAGAAAGGTGTCAATGTGGGGAAACTTCAGGGGTCCCGATGGGGACCCCCGCATAGAGAGGGGTTTATTTTGGGTGCTGGGGGGTAGTTGGAGTACCCCCCATGGCAGGGCTTATGTGGGGACTGCCGCAGAGGTCAAGTTTAGGACCCCTGCACTAATTGATGAGGTGTGGGAGCCTGCAAGATCATCTCGCAGGCTTTTACTCCTCATGTACATTATCGCAGTGTTCATACAGACAGCCTTTTGCGTGGCTCACACGTTGCTCGCAGTAGGGCTAATTTAATAGCGTCATAATTTTGAGAAATTTTGCAGTACGTAGGGTTTAAGTAGAAGCCTCCTATTTAAGAGGCTGGAATTTAATAGGGCTGATAGTATTTAGGAATAGGGGGACCATGTTCTGTAAGACATGGGTCAGTCTCTCATTTACCATGTTATAGTTCATTTTTAAAATTCCCTCTCTAGAGGTCAGTGTTACGACCTTCCAGTTATTTGCAATGCAACTTTTGGTGGCGAGAGCCATATATTGGCAAATGTTGTTTTGACCTCTAGAGACACTGGGTCCATGTCCTCCCAGAAGACAGGTCTCCACTTCCGGCCTCAGCTTAATTTCTGTCAGTTGCAAGAATAAGTCAGTCATCTCCTTTCCCACCCTCTGCACTAATGGACAAGTCCATAATATATGTAAAAAGTCTCCCCTGGTTTTGCATCCTCTCAAGCAGTCCTCGCTAAGGCTAGTATTAAGCCTAGACATTAAGTAGGGAGTATAACAGGTCCTGTGCAGAACTTTGTATGAGGTCTCTAGTAGGCTATATGTAAATGATCCTCTTGTTAAGTTTGTACAAATTTCTCTCCAAGTTGCATCATCTATCTCCCTGCCTAAGTCTCTCTCCCACTGGAGCATATACTTTGGCTTCTGTTTGTGTACAGAATAATTTAGGAAAGAATACAGGGAACCAAGAAGGCCTTTCATAGGGGGCAATTTTCCACATTTAGTTGTCCACCAAGAATGTTTGGGGATCCCATGTACCCGGGCCAGTGAAGAGATCCAATGTCTAATTTTTTTGTAATTCCAGAGTTCTCTGTCTGGTATGTGATACTTAGTGATAAGGGAGGTGTGGGGTAATAGAGCGTCATCTGAGAACCAAGTTCCTGCTCTTTCCAGTGGGCTGCTAAGCCACCATTGTCTAGAGGTTAAGCTAAACGTCCTCTCAAATTCAGGGAAGGATCTTATGGACAACTGTGATAGGAGGGGAGCCAAGCCGGCGACCACCCGGGACCGAGCCCAAGCCGCTAAAGTTGAAGATATTATAAGATTAGAGTGTCGCTGCCTGACGCCTGAGGGGGGCACAACCCAGACCAGGGTATCCCAGGAATGGGGTCTCATTTACCAATTTTCCACAAAAGTCCATAGCGGTTGAAGCTTACCCGAATGAGCCAGTGGAATAAACGCAAGCTGCACCGCTCTCAGATAGAGTCTTAGATTCGGACATGAGATTCCCCGCTGGGACCTCTGCCAGAACATCGTCTTTCTCGCTAGATTAATTTGAAGATAAAAGCCTGGAGTTTATCTAATTCCTTCATATCTAGCGGAACTGGGAGAGTTCTGAACAGAAAAAGTACTCTTGGCAAAACCATAATTTTTACCGATTTTATTCGCCCTGTCCACGAAATGTGGTGAAGGCCTACCTGCAAACCCTTGATCTCCGCTTTACATCCAATCTTTTGTGCCAGAGGCTCAATCACCAAAGCAAATAACAGTGAAAATAGTAGGCATTCCTGCCGGGTCACATTCTGGATAGCTATAGAGATATTATCCGATCCATGGAGTTTGAGACAGGCCTGCAGGTTGTTGTACAGTGTTCTGATGAGTTGTATGAATCTCCTGTCAAAGCCAAATTTTGCCAGCACTGCATACAGATAAGACCACTCCAGTGTGTCAAAGGCTTTTTCCATATCCAGCGCCAGCACACAAAGGGGGGGGGGGGGGGCGTCTTGCTCTGGGTGGCCAAGTGGATGACATTCAGAGTCCTCCTCATGTTATCAGCAGTCTGCCTGTTTTGAACAAAGCCAGTTTGATCCTTGTGGATCATAACTGGAAGGAACCCCGAGATCCTATCTGTAATAATTTTGGCTAGCAGTTTAAGATCCCCATTTATAAGGGTACAGGCTGGTAGTTATTCTGATCTAATGCGTCCCTGCCTTCTTTGAGGAAAATAATTAAGTCCATCGTATCTCCTTTAGTATCTCCTCAACAGTTACATCTGAATTGAGTGCAGCCACGCTCTGATCAGAGATCTTGGAAGGTCGCATGTTTCTAAGTAAGACCTCAGAAGATCCACATTCGGGTGTTGCATAGTGGAGTATATTGAGCTATAAATGTCAGCGAACATCCGTTTGATGATATTTTGGCTTACTGTTCTTTGTCCCGTTGCAGGTTTAATCCTCAAGATCCTGGACGCCGTGTTTTTCTTGCTCTCGTCACTTCTGGCCTTGTTGACTGGTAAGTCCCTGTGCTATCGACCGAAGCTTCCTAGCCAAAAGAGAAAACGGCTTGTTGGCCTTGGAATAAATAGATGTTTGGTGCGTCTGATGGCTTTTTACATTTTATGGGATAGTACAGCGTCTAACTTTACCCTACACTGATCTATCAGCTGGTGAATTCTGAGAGAGGGGCGTGATTGATTCCGAAACTCCAAATCCTGATGCTTAGTGGTAAGTTCTTGCTGTTTAAGTTTACATTGCTTTTTACAAGCAGAAGCCAGCTTAATGCAGGAGCCCCGGATAAAGGCCTTGTGGGCCATCCATACCCAGTCTATGCTTGAGTTGCCAGACCTTTTATGCTTAAAGTAAAGGTGGAGATCGTTTTCAATTTGTTCCGATAGCTCTGGATTAGCGAGTAAAATTTCATTTAGTTTCCAAGCATACGGTGTGTTTATATTCAAACCTAAATCAATGTCTAGTTTGTTCGAATAACGACCTGTGACTTGAGTACCTAAGCGATCCAGATCTTGGTCAAAGGTAAGGTTGTATTCCCCTCCTATCACCATCGTATTACCAGAATGAGTCTCTAGAAGCCTCAGAATATGCAGAAGTGATTTATGCGGTGAATTGGTAGGAGCGTAAAAGGAAATTACAGAGATTTTATTCTCCAGAACTGTTCCATGGAGTATTACATAGTGTCCTTCCTTATCCACAACTTTAGATTCTACCTGAAAGGGGAAGTGGCGATGAATAAGTATTGAGGCTCCAGCCTTCCTGGTAAGTTGAGTAGAGGAGTAGCATGTGGGATAATCTCTACTGAGATAAGCAGGTATATCATTGCGGGCTAAGTGTGTTTCTGGCATGAATTTAATCAAAGGCTTAATATATTTATAATACATAAAGGCCTTCTTCCTCTTAAATTGGGAATTAAAGCCCTTAACGTTGTGAGTCACAAATTTAAAGTTTGAGTCAGCCAACCTAGCCATTGCTATTGTATAGTGTTAGGCTGCATTGTCCAGTCATCTTATCTTGTCCTGTCGAGGACCAAACATGGAGGGAGCGGCTGAGAGGGAGTCGAGACCATACGAGAAAGCCAAGCAAGGCCCGTGTTTACAGTTAGAAATACAAAAAATTCATAGTAACACAATGAATCCATTAAACACATCTTCCTACACCAGTCGTCTATCCTGGCAACTAGGGGAAGGAGAAATGAGCCTGCCACTCATCCAGAAAAAAAACAATAGGAAGGGGTTGACAAATTCCAAGGGAGGGACGGAGAATCAAAATATGAGGGGGAGTGTATCTCCGGACCTAGAATCATTTTTTAGTAAGAACAGTAGAACCAGCAACCAAGTTACCAATTAGGGGAATGAAACATTGGTACTTAAAGATAGATTTGTAGGACTAGCTTTTCTGTCTCAAAAAAACTTGGTGAAAAACAGTTCAACATTCAAAAGGAAGCAAAAATCATCATAGCCGCACTCTATCTGAGCCGTCTGAGTCTACCACGTTCCGAGCTTGGGTAGGACGGCTCTGGGATGAAGATGGGGGTCCTGAAGCGGTAGCCTTCGCAGTCTGGGTCCGAACTTTGTAGGGTACAGTAGACCATTGCTGCTTGTGGTTGAGTCTCGGCCCTTCCCGTTGGATCTCTTATCTTCTTTCCCCCTCCTCAGGGATCATGTGAAGCGATTGAAGGATTGACCAGCCATCTTCGAGCGAGCAGGCAGAGTACAATTTGCCCTTATACTGGAATACCAGGGCAAAGGGGAAGCCCCACCGGTTTTGAATGTTGTGTTGAATCAGCACTCCCAAGGCTGGTTTCATGTCTCTGCGTTTGGCCAGTGTAATAGGAGAGAGGTCCAAGTGGTGAGCTTTCAGGCCCCTTGATATCTGGGGATTTCTGGGCTGCTGCTAACACTAAGTCTCTTGTTTGTTGCCAAGGGAATCGAATGATAACATCCTTGGGAACCTCCAAGTTTCTTGTCGCCCCAAGGACTCTATGGGCCTTTTAAATTTCCAGCCATGAGTCTGGGACCTCCAGTAGTATTGTGGCAAGTGTCTCGGAGACGTATTGCTTCAGATTCTGCACCACTCTGGAAATCCCTCTAATTCTTACGTTGTGGCGTCTAGGGCGATTCTTATCTTCCAAGGCCGATATGTGAGTGGAGTTCTGATGTATCTCCGACCTATCCCACTCCTGAACCTCAACAATCTGATCGGTGATATCTTCAAGCAAGTGACTCCTTTGGCCCAGGGCATTAATATTCTTCTTGATGTCTTCAACAGTTTTGGTCATGTATGCTTGGAATAGACCCTCGATCTGGGCCATTGAGCTCTTAGAGAGGTTCATGTTGGAATGAGGCATGCCCAAAGAGCCCTCTTTCTCCAATGCCATCTCCTTTGTTGCCCTAGGAGGTTTGCAAAATGTAATTCTGTAATTCTCTTTGTTGGTACGGCTCTATTGTTTCTCCCCATCATTTGCCGTTGTATTTCGGGCGATGAGTTGAACATGGAATCAGAGCGGCTAATTGCAGTCTAATTGAGTCTTTGCAGGCAGTCAGAATCTTTTAGTAAGTCAGTTGTTCAATGCTTGTAGGGTTACCAGCTATGGCACTTTGTGCTACTGTGCTAGTGATCCATTAGGGTACCCCCCTCAAAATGAGTCTTAGTCCCAAGTGCACATTATTTTAGGCATTGGCCACAGTGGATGCATGCCCTTGATAGAGATAAATGTGCCATATAAAAGGAGTTGAAAAAGCGGCCAATCAGGCACCATAAAAAGATTTGGAGACCCCAAATGCGGGAGCGCAGTGATTCCTGGTAACGCTACGTTTTTTTCTTTCATTTTTTTTTCTTTCCTCCTTTTTTTTTCAAGGTAGTTCAGGCCCCAACTTAGTGCCCAATCTGTGCCAGCCTATCCCGGGGGAAATGTAGCAGGGAACTGTCCAGAAAAAGTGTAAAAAAGAAAAATGACTATTTTGGTATATTGTGTAATCCCATAGCAGTCAAATAGTATGTTGGTTGCAAGCTGGTCAGTAGAGGTGCAGGTAGTAATAATGTTGTCCAATGGGTGGCAGCAGTGCCCCTCTGATACTCCAGATAGTGGGAGTTCTTGTAAAGAGATGTCTTTAAATTGCTTATTATTCTTATCTATAGTTCAGTTTCATGCAGCCCTGTCATTGCCAACCCAATTACATGTCAGGCAGTTCAGGCACAGATCAAGTAGTTTAGCTACCAGTAGTCAGAACAGATGATGTTATTTATTTATGAGGGGCTCTGTAGTAGCAGGAAAAGCTGACTCTTGGTATTGTGCCTGCGATGCCCTTTTCCAAAATGATGGCACCCCGTAGTTCTGTCCTAGCTCAAAGGCCTAAATTGAATTCTGCTCTAGACTCAGCTAGCCCAAGGGGGTAGTGGTGCAGCAATCTCTAGGCTTCAGCCCTCTCAGGCAATGCTGAACTCTCTTGGCCTTGCCTCCCCTTACTGGAGCCCTGCAGTGTACCAGTCACTGGCAGCTCCTGGTCTCTCTCTAAGCTGCCCCTTCCCTGTGCTGTGCCACAAAATGGCAGTCGTGTTGTTGCAGGCTTTGTCTTCTTACCAGTGGCGGGTTCTTGGCGCTGTCCTCCGCGCTTTTTACCTCCCAGGTCTCACCAGACTGCACTGGGGATCCCCCGCCATCACTATCGGGACCCACCGCCTCACCACCTCCTCCAGGCGGCAGCTAGTGCAGGGGGTCACGCTCTCTTACCCCACTGCGTTGTACACCTGTAAATCCTCTTCCCTCTCGGGGCCCCGATGAGTCTAGCACAGCGGGCTCCTACTGGGGTATCCCACTCTTCCGTCCTCCTCTTCTGTCTTTGGAAACATGCTCGCGGGTTAGCAGGGAGCTCACTCCGTGGGAGGCCATGTGGGATAGGCCTCTACTGCATGGTGGACACTAAGAGCTCTTTTCTGCGCACTATTTGTTTCCAGCTAGACCCTGGCAATTCCTGGAGCATAGCAGATAGTAGATAAGTATCTAATTTGCTTCCCATCACACCACCAATACCTCCTGTACTTTGTTGCCACTTTGCAGCCCTTGCTCTCTTACTTTCTTCCCTAGTATACATCCACAACATGATGAACTGTGCCACACTGCCACCTCTTGAAGCTTAAGTAGAAATGCTATTATTTAAACAGACACACAACAATTTCAGACTGCAGGGATGTGTGTGCAGCCAAGGGAGGGTCAGGGTGGGCACAGGTGGGCTGTGGCGGGTTGCGCCGGGGTGGAGCCCCTGTACTACAACAACAAAAATTAAGTGCCTGCACCACTGGTAGATCCGCCCCTGCTCTTACCCCATCTCAAAACTTTACTTAATGATTTTATACTATGTAAATCAACAAAGGCAGAATTCCTAGAAGCTAAAATTATTGTTTTACATAGTAAGGAGGGTAAAGACTCTACCCAATACCAAAATTACAGGCCCATTTCGTTAATAAACAGTGATATCAAATTATATTCAACAATCTCTGTTCCAAAAGCATACATTTCCTACCAAGGCTTTCACTCTCCGCCATTTAAGATCTCTAGAGGGATGAGACAAGGGGATTGCTCTCCTATCTCAGCTGATCGTTGCTCTAAGCATAAAACATTTAGCTATAACAATAAGAGAGTGCCCAAACATAAAAGAATTTAATTCGCTGACAAAAGAATATAAATTGAGTCATTTTGCAGACAACATCCTGCTAACAATCACAAAGCCACTAACCAGCCTCCCCAATATGTTAATATGTTGGAGAAATTTGGAAACATCTCTGGCTTTTAGGTGAACACAGATAAGTGAAGCCCTAAATATATCTCTCCAAAAAGCAAACAGAAAAATTGTTATCTCTGAACTTCTCCTTCAATAGTCACAACACCACATAAAATACTTGGGCATCTATATACCCAAACAAACCAATATAATCTACAGTGCAATGTACCCAAAGATCTTAAAAACATTTATTTAAATACCTAACTTACTGGTCTTCCCACAGAATCGCCTGGTTAGGCAAAATGCATGCGGTAAAGATGAACACACTCCCCAAGCTGATGTATCTCTTGAGATCAATTCTGACAGCAATCAAAACAAAGATATACTGAAACTACAAGGAACAATCCTCCTTTTTATTTGGAAGCATAATAAAACAAGGGTAAATAGAGCATCTATGATAGCCTCAAAAAATAGAGGTGGTCTAGCAACACAAGAACTGCTAACATACTACAAAACAACCAGACTTGCACAACTGTCACCAAAGAAACATGGGTAGAAATTGAAAGTTATATACTCAAAGAACAGAACATCTTTATACAACATGTGGCTAAGCCTAATAAAAAATGAATATGAAAATGTGTCCTCAAAGGATTTCACACTCTCTTATTTTGTGGAAACAAATCAGTAACATAATGCATGTATTAGAGAGGGAACCTGTGCTCACTCCACTATGGCTACTCCATAATGAACTCACAAGTGATAAAAACTCTCAGTTATCATGGTGGATCACGAAAAATATAAACCATAGAAGCAGATATCCAAGAAAAAACAAACAAAGTGGAGTTTAGAGATAAATTTCACTTACCACAAAGAGAATGGCTGAACTTAGCCTCAATAAATATAAACATGATTTATGTTCTAAAGGACAACAAAACAGCCAGGAAAACACCTTTTAAGAAATGCTGCATCTACAACTCCAATGGAAAGAAAAAAATATCCATTTTTTATAATTGCCAAAATGACCAGGTCAAATTACTCTACAAAATAGCCTGAAAAAAGAACTGAATATAACTCTTCATGCAGCGCAATGGTGTAAATTTTTTAAAAACACAACAAGCTTCTTATACTTCTAAGAGAAAATGCCTTTAAAACTCTTTTAATATGGTATCTCACTCCAGTGAGAGTACAAATTTCAAATCCATCCCTAGATGGTAAATTTTTTAGAGACTGCAAGAAACAGTGCTGGAATATGTTGGTGTGTTATAAATAAACTATAATAATAACGGTACACTGAGACATGTCTTATGGGAAGGCCCTAAAATCGCTCATATATGGAAAGAAACAGATGCTTGGAACCAATCAGAATGGGATACACCCCACAGGGGTGTATCTCATTCTGATTGGCTAAAGGCAATAACGCCTTTTGATTGGATTAAATATGATTGAAAGTTACATCCACCAATCAGAATGGGACATAGGGGTATATACCATTCTAATTGGCTCCAAGCATATGCACCTTCTGATTGGCAGATGCAACTGTCAATCAGATTGCAGCCAATCAGAAGACACACATGCTTGAAGCCAATCAGAATGGGAATGACTGAAATATGATTGACAGAAATTTAATAGAATAGGCTAGAGGGGGGTTAAACGGATAGGGTAGAGTGGGGATTAATAGGATAAGGTAGAGGGGGGATAATAGGATAGGATAGAGGGGGGTTAATATGATAGGGTGGAGGGGGGTTAAATAGGATAGTATTGAGGAGTGTTAATTAGATGAAGGGGGATTAATAGAATGGGATAGGTAGGAAAGGGTTAATAGTGTAGTGCTTAGACTTTGTGTCATGAGGGTCCTGGAGGACCCTCATGGCTTTTATAGTGTTAATATGGGGGTTAATAGGGTCCTATAGGGGACTATATAGACGCCTATTGGACTGAGGAGGTTATTTAGAGGCTCATGAGGGTCTTTAGTACCCCACGGCAGGTGTTAATTTTTTAGTTAGATCGGGTCCTTTAAGGTCCTTTCAGGACCTGTGAGATGGGAATTTTTAATTTTAAATGCAGCGGGGTTCCCGATTGGGACCCCTCTGCAAGGAGTAATATGGGGACACTGCAGGGGTCCCAATGAGGACCCCCAGCATAGGGGTTAATTTTAGGTGCTGCGGGGGTACTTAAAGTACCCCCACGGCAGCGGTTAACAGTTTAACTACCGCAGGGGTACCAATCTGGACCCCCGCATCAAGGGTTAATATTGGGAGCCTGCAGGTGTCCTGACCAGGACCCCTGCAGCATGGCGATTTGTTTAGAGAGCAGGGGGGAGCTTTAGGGGCCGGAGGGAGCTTTAGGGGCCTGGAGCAGGAGGTTATAGAAAAGATAAGGGTTGTAGAAGCCTTTGCGTGTCCTCCCCAGCACTCGTTGGGCTTTGGTTTCCATTTGCGGTTTACAGGCTAGCTCGACGGGGACTTCGACTTTAATAGAGGGATTACAGGCTTGACAGATCACAGGGTTGTGGGCTGCGACGTTCTACGTTCCATGTCCCGTAGGCATTTTTCGCCCTTCCTGCGTTTTAACCTGCAAGTCATCTGCGGGCTGCTTTACAAGGCTAATTTAAAAGCCTTCAGTCCTACTTTTTTAGATACAGGCTACTTTTTAAAACGTAGCCCGAATTTAACGACTGCAGCATTATGAAGAACACAACTTAATAATGTGGAAAATGGTTTTACAAAGTTTTAAATCAATTAATACAGTGTTCAGTATTTAACTATAGTATTCAATTTTGCTTTAATGATTGGAGACATTTTGACTTTGTTTCTAAAATGATTAAGCACCTAAGAGGAATGGGAGATTCACATAAAACCTTTATTTAGTTTTTTTTTAAACATCCACTTTAAATAGCATACTTGACAACAAAAGTAAATAGAAGATATGCTTATGGCTTACATAGCTTCTGACATTGTTAGTTTTGTTACATACTTCACAAACAGGATTTAAGGGTTATCTCAGTTTCTCCTGCCAAAGGGTTATACAGAGCATTGAGTCTGGTCATGGTTTAGTCATGGTGCCTGTCACTGTTGTGACAATATAATGCAGCTATTAGAGAAAGAATTATGTATTCTGTTTATTAATACAAAGTGGGCATAATTTGGACTAGATCGATGTAAATGTTATTAGTCAAAAACAACAGTGAATAAAATTATTTAAATTGACAAAAAGAGAAAAGGAAAAATAAATAAGGCAACTGTGTTCGGTTTATTAATCCAAAAACACACATAGAGTGCAGTAATATGTACTTTTCATTTTTGTTAACAAAAGAAAAGCAGTATACCTCTAGGCTCAAAATTCTGAAATATTATGGTTAGTACAGCAAGCTGAAAAGTAAAGTAAAAGCCAATCTGCTGGAAATCCCCCAGGTGCTTCATGGAAGTACTGCCAAATATGGAAATTAAATGGACATATGGACTGAGAGAGTTTAAACACAAAAACAATAAAAAACAATCTTCGCAGTAGAAATAAAAGTTACATTTATATCAATTAACTTTATTAGCTAATTGTTAAGATTATGGATTAAATATCCCTGTGGAGCTGTTTAATTAAAACATAGCTGGGGCAACATCTTATCTCTGCCAAATTATCATGTCCAAGAACTGAAGCTTTCTGGTGTGAGTATTTTATAACCCAATGTTTAAGATCTGCACATAAAAGTTTACCAAAAACCAGAGCAGAACTATTGGAGGAAAATAGTGTATTATCAATAGAAGCACATATTATCCATACCATCTATTTGTTACCACAATTGCTGATGATGCCCAATGGTATTATGGTAATGTGTTAGGAATATGTATTTTGCTTCAAGTGGAAACTTGTCATGAATTAAATGAATTGCTTTGAAACTTGCCCACAAGAGGTAGAAATGAAACATAAGGTCACAGTTGTGCTGTGGTACGGTACAGATGACAGGAACAAAAAATATATTTCTTGTGAATCCTACATTTAACTAAGAATAACCACAAGTTATGACATGCACAGTAATATATTGAAAGTAACAAACAAAACTGTCTATACACACAGGATACTATGTATAAGATATGACTGAAAAGAAAATATTGGTCATGTCGAGAAAGATATAAGAACCTACAAATCTCTTTATTTAAATAGAAGCTGATTCAACCCATTAAGCTGAAACCTAACAGTCAGAGAACATTTGCTTACACCTTGAGACCTAACCACTGCAAAAGGCTGAATTATACTTGTTGCAGACCTATCATTTGCTGTTAACATCTTCTCAAAGCTAAGTAAACCTAATGTAATGTAACTTACGAGTATGTTTCTTCTTTTTAACAATGTACCGGAACTATGGAGAAAGAGGTGATTGGTTGTCATTAGTGATCAAGCGTTTATATATCAGTGCATATTCTTCTATTCTGCATTGTACTGTGGTATGGTAATTTCCTCATGTGTGCTAAGGTCTGAGCAGTAACTGTTAATCCACTTTAAGTGAACAGGGCACACAGACAGAAAATACATCTCCACTCTGATTGGCTTTTAAAGAGTTGCTTCCCCCGTAACATTAGAGACGAAGAAACAAGAAGGAGGACTTTAAAGCAATATAAACATGAAATCTTCAAATCAATATAACTCTGCTAAAAAAAAAAAAACTTCTCAAACACCCAAAAACTATTTCTACATATTTTAATAAGACTGAAATGATTACACCAAATCTGTGTCATTTTGTCTATAGTACAGTCAAAAAAAAAATGTTAAAAAGTAATATTAAAACATGGATGCAGTGCTACATACTTCATTGTATCCTGTGCATTACTTCCTCTTTCTGTGCTCCTAAGAAATAAAATCTGTATGTTTCTTTTTTCAATTCTTCAGACATTTCTGAAATCAATATCTCTTAATCTGTGAATAACTTTGCTTTCTTGCATCCTTGTTTTCTATCTCAGGAATTCCTACTATTATCTCAAATGTTTTTCTACGTTTCTACGTTGATACATAAGCAAGCATACCCTATAACCAGAGTTTATTTCAATTTTAACTAAACCTATCATCAATTCCATTGTTACATGTGTTGTGGTTCAGCCCTAGACAATCCAGTTATTGACATATAAGGCGGCTTATGTTAGATTTCAACCATTACACAATCTTTGATTCCTCATATATCATCCAATATATATCATTCAATGTTGGTTAGTGATTCATTTGTGTCCCAATGGACCACAGCACACCAGACACTACACCTATGAGCTCCATCAACATCATGTCCAATTCTCCAACAACCTCACCCATATCCATTTATGCCTCTGCCGTCCTCTTCTTCAAGTGCCTTCAATCTTTCCAAGCTTTAGAGTCTTCCCTGGGGAAACCTTCACATGATATGGCCTACATTTTTTTGCTTTAGCCTCATGAACATACCTTCCAGTGAAAAGTTTGGCTTGATTTTCTGTAGTATTGATAGACTGGTCCTTCTTACAGTCCAAGGGACTATATGTAGTTTTTTCCAGCACCCCAATTCAAATCAACAATTTTACAACGCTCCGCTTTCTTTATGATCCAGTTCTCGCATCCATATGTTACTGCTAGGAATATCGTAGTACTAAATATCTGGACCTATGTTAATAGTGTTATATCTTTACTTTGTAATAGCTTGTTCAGACTTGCCATAACTTTCCTCAGAAGAAGAAATGTATTTTAAGAAATGCCTCCACTTCTTCCCCATATATTTGCTAGGGACTTTTCCTAATACTCTATTACTTTATTAGTACCACATACTTCTACAACCCAGTTACCATCTCACTGCCATAAATAGTTTTTTTCAATGCTGTATCTACAATGTAACATAAATTGACCTCAAGCTTTTGGATGTTGAAATTCTCCATGAAAGTAATCCAATCAATCTAGCCGGTTTCAATATTTCCCCCAAATCTCCTCTAGATAATACATATATGTATAATAAATTGAAATGTTTAAAAAATGTATTTAACAGACATCTTCTTATATCGTTTTTTTCAATTTTCATAAATTTTGCTAAGCTTTCAACTTATTACCATTTATGAAATGAGACTGCAGAATATTCGTAAAAACAAATAATAAAAATACCCCAACATATCAAAAATGTATAAAAGTACAGAATTTCCAGCTATATTTTTAGCAGTTTTTTGGCACTGAAATACCTTTAGTATTTCTAGGTGAACATTGAAGAATACTGAATTTTGTAGCACGCCTTTTGTGGAAAATTAAATTGCCATTTTTGCATTTATTTCTCTAGATTAACCCTTTTTACCTACCCAAAGTTATATAGTTATAATTATAACATACTGATGCTAAAGCAGATCACCATATATATATGTTATTATGACATAGTATTACTGATTTATGTAATAATGAATTATACTCTGTTTACTTAGGCACCTATCCACTTTTCTGTTAGCAGTGAGATAATTAAAACGGACAACTCCAGATATAGATTTGATAGATTTTAAGTATGAGGCATCTCTTATTAAGAGACGTTAAAAGTTAAGTTTCAAAGGCTTGTTATCTCCCAGGTATAGAATTATTAATCAACTAGGGACTTGCCCGTCAAAAATGACGGGATTAAAATTGTAAGGCTGGCAATGCTGTTTGCCACACGATGTGAGGCTTTTGCTTTTCTGAGCACCTTCGATGCTCATTGTGAGCCCCGCACTGATCGCCTTTGGTGCTCATCACGTAGCTCACAATAAGCGCCTTTGGAGCTCATTGTGAGCCTCTCCCTCATGTACTTCAACTTTCCTGCTTTGCACTAATCACCTGTTGGCGCTGATCGGGAACCCCACGGTGAGCGCCTTTGGCGGTGATGCCGTTGCTGTTGTTTTTTGCCTCAAAATATGCAGGAAGCACTGAAAAGAAGAAAAGTGGAGGCGGCTAACTGCTATCCAGCATTCGAGCTCTGATGAAACAGAGACACAGTTTTACTACAAAGATATGCCACAAGTGAAGAGAGTGGGCACAATTTTCTAAAATGTGTACTGCAACATGGCTGTAAAGAAACCTTCAAACTGTGAGTAACCTCAAATATGAGTACTAGATAAAGCCAGTAAAAGGAGAATGGTAAACAGCAATCCTAAATGAGTCGCCATGAGCTCATGAGATAAATATGAGATAAAAGTGAATAAGGACTCACAATTTTCTGAGATAATATCTATAAAAATACCGGATAAAAGTTATAAAATACTATTTTATTAAAGGAGGAAGGGAAAAGGTAAGGGAAAAGAAAGATAGGGGAAAAGAAGAAAAAAAGGAAGGAAAAAGGAAAGGAAGGAAACAGAGATAAAAAAAAAGTTGTCAACTAGAGCCAAAGGGAAGGATAAGAATGGGTCAATTCAGACCCCCCCCCCTCAATTGTGTCCCCCCGCCCCCCCCCCCCCAAAAAAGAGGATTATTTTATTACCTCTCAGTCTGGATCTTTTATAAGTGACTTAAGCTCTCTAAATGTACCTGAGAATGGTATTCTAAATTAAACAAGCTTCTAAATTATACAAGCTAATATGAAGAGCAATTGACTATTTCTAAAATGAAAGACTTGCTAGCTTTATTTCAAGTATATTTGACAGTAGATTTAAAACTCCAAATCATGGAGAATACAAAAGCTACAAAAGAATTACATTCCAGAACAGAGGAAGTTGAATTGAAGTTTGACTAGAGATCAGACTTCCTTAATGTCTTATACAAATGCCCTAGAAGAAAAACTCTGATCCAAACAACAAAATAACTTTGCTAGAAAAACGTTCCAGAAGAAAGAACCTTAGAATAAGAGGGATCCCAGAAAATATTTCCAATTCAGATCTTGGCAAATATATAGTAAGCTTATTCAACTCTTTGGTCCCACCAGCTGACATGGAAGAAAATACAATAGATGTCTTCCGTAGATTGCCTTTACCACCTAATGTAGAGAATTCTGGACCCAGAGACCCAATTGTAAGACTTTGTCGTCTTTCTTATAAAGATGCAATTGTCTAAGCAAGCTACAAGCAAAAAATATTCAAATCATTGAGATATGATAAGTGGCATAGAATAAATTCAGTAAAAGAAGGGGAAGATTTGCTGTCAAAATGGGATATTACTATAGAGAAATCTCAGAGCTTAAAACCAAAAATGTATCTTTTGGTGAAACATTAACCCTACACAATGGCTTTGAAAAGGTATACCTTATTAAGGACTGACAATATGAAATATGTAAAGTTGTGTGCAATCGGTGCAAACATAATATTTTTATTTTTTTTGCTGGGTTTTCACTTTTACTTCACTATAAAATGAACCCTTCTTTGGAAACATGGGTTATGAGATAGATAAAATAGAGGCACTTAGCTGGAGAATACAGTGGATATAAAAAGTCTACACACCCCTGTTAAAATGTCAGGTTTCTGTGCTGTAAAAAAATTAGACAAAGATAAATAATTTCATAACTTTTTCCATCTTTAATGTGACCTATAAACTGTACAACTCAATTGAAAAACAAACTGAAATCTTTTAGGTGGAGGAAAAAAAAAGAAAAATAATGTGGTTGCATTAGTCTGCACACCCTCTTATGACTGGGGATGTAGCTGTATTCAGAATTAAGCAATCACATTCCCAATCATGTTAAATAGGAGTCAGCATACACCTGCCATCATTTAAAGTGCCTCTGATTAACCCCAAATAAAGTTCAGCTGCTCTAGTTGGTTTTTCCTGAAATTTTCTTAATCGCATCCCCCAGCAAAAGCCATGGTCCACAGAAAGCTTATAAAGCATCAGAAGATCTCATTGTTAAAAGGTATCAGTCAGGAGAAGGGTACAAAAGAATTTCCAAGGCATTAGATATACCATGGAACACAGTGAAGACAGTCATCATCAAGCGGGGAAAATATGGCACAACAGTGACATTACCAAGAACTGGAGCTCCCTCCGAAATTGATGAAAAGACGAGAAGAAAACTGGTCTGGGAGGCTACCAAGAGGCCTACAGCAACATTAAAGGGGCTGCAGGAATATCTGGCAAGTACTGGCTGTGTGGTACATGTGACAACAATCTCCCATATACTTCATATGTCTGGGCTATGGGGTAGAGTGGTAAGATGAAAGCCTTTTCTTACGAAGAAAAGCATCCAAGCCAGGCTACATTTTGCAAAAACACATCTGAAGTCTCCCAAAAGCATGTGGGAAAAGGTGTTATGGTCTGATGAAACCAAGGTTGAACTTTTTGGCCATAATTCCCAAAGATATGTTTGGCGCAAAAACAACACTGCACATCACCAAAAGAACACCATACCCACAGTGAAGCATGGTGATGGCAGCATCATGCTTTGGGCTGTTTTTCTTCAGCTGGAACTGGGGCCTTAGTTAAGATAGAGGGAATTATGAACAGTTCCAAATACCAGTCAATATTGGCACAAAACCTTCAGGCTTCTGCTGGAAAGCTGAACATGAAGAGGAACTTCATCTTTCAGCATGACAACGACCCAAAGCATACATCCAAATCAACAAAGGAATGGCTTTACCAGAAGAAGAATAAAGTTTTGGAATGGCCCAGCCAGAGCCCAGACCTAAATCCGATTGAAAATATGTGGGGTGATCTGAGGGCTTTGAACATGAGATGCCCTCGCAATCTGACAGATTTGGAGTGTTTTTGCAAAAAAGAGTGGGCAAATCTTGTCAAGTCAAAATGTGCCATGCTGATAGACTCATACCCAAAAAGACTGAGTGCTGTAATAAAATTCAAAAGGTGCTTCAACAAAGTATTAGTTTAAGGGTGTGCATACTTATGCAACCATATTATTTTATTTTTATATTTTTTCTTCCCTCTACTTAAAAGATTTCAGTTTGTTTTTCAATTGAGTTGTGCAGTTTATAGGTCACATTAAAGGTGGAAAAAGTTCTAAAATTATTGATCTTTGTCTAATTTTTTTACAGCACAGAAACCTGACATCTTAACAGGGGTGTGTAGACTTTTTATATCCACTGTATATATTTCTCATATTTAATTTAATAATATATATTATCTATCAATATACTTTTCCCAATTCACGCACTAGAACTTTGTATTATGACTTTAAAAGTTACATCTTAATAAAGTCTGATATTATGGAATATGTAAAGTTATATGTTATACAAATAAAATATTTCTCTTTTGTTTCTACTTTTACTTCACTATAAAAAATGTAATCCTTCTAGGAAGTATTAGTTAGGAGAGAGATAAAAATAGAAGCACTTAGCTGGAGAATACATATCTCTCATATTCAACTCACCAATATATGTTATTTATGGATATATTTTTCACAATTCACGCATTAGAGATATAGATATGTAGAAAACATAATTTTTTGTTGTTTATGTTTTGCATAGATAAAATATATCTATTACTAAAATAACTTTAGCTATAAATTTTGAGTACAACTGACTTTGCCATTTGGTTCGTACTTATTTACGGTACAGAGCCATAAATGATTTTTTATAGTCATATAAAATAATGGCTATTTTGAACTATTCCTGGTACAGGCGGGTCTAGGAAAAATAGAACTTTATTTCTTATATTGTCTAATTGTTCTGTATATAAGATAGAAATCTATTGCTCCAGTTTATCGGAGTTCCTCCCCATTAATGGTCTATTCCTATAATGGCCTATCATTTTTGTCAGTGGCTAGTTAGCCTCATAAAGTCAAATAAGATCTTGATAGTCATAAAGATGAATGGCAGTATGTTTGTAGTAATAGGGAAATTTACCACTTACAAAAAGAGAGGGAAGGGAGGGGGAAGAGAAGCAAAATAAGAGGGGAAAAGAAGAGAAAAGAGGGGAAAAATGTATTATTCCAATCTTAGGAAAATAGTCTTTTTTGACTGTTTAGAATGGTAATTAAAATAATCTCCCGACTTGTACGTTCAATTAGAAAGATTACTAGGGAAGAACAAATTATCTCCAAATAAAGCACTGACAAAAGTCAGATCAATGATTTGAACTTTCACATAAAAAAAAAATCCTGCAATCACAAATAGATAACCAGTATTGGAAAAATCAAGAAACAGAGAATTCAAACTAGAATAAAAGATCTGAGAAGCCCAGATAAAATTATTTATTCCCATCCCAAAGAAATAGGTAATATTTTTCTGAAATTTTACAGTAATTTATATAACTTAGAACTTCAAGACCAATTAATTAAACCCACCAAATTTGACATAGTGGAAAATCTCAGTAAAATAAACCTCCCTAAGGGCCATCTAATCGGTGCCATAAAACGTCGGCAAGTCTGTGATTCCTTGCGGCCGGGTTACGAAACACTACTAAGTCAAATATATATTCAAGCAAGCACTGTAAAGCACTGTAAATGATGGGGAATATAATAGTGTACATGAGTATTAAAAGCACTACATTCACAAGCTGGCCCATCGCTTCTAGCCAATACTGTAGTTTGTGGCCAAAGTCCTACTGGCTTGAAGAACGAGTTCCTGGCTTGGAGGTCATTCAAGCCCATAGGACTCAGGCTTGAAAGACCTTCAAGCCAGTAACCCATTCTCCAAGCCCGTCAGACTTTGACCACAAATGACAGTATTGGCTACTGGCGATGTGCCAGCTTGCCAATGTAGTCCTTCTAATTCTCATGTCTCCCCTAATGTTCTCCATCAATTACAGCGCTGTACAGTGCTGCAATGAATATATATTTGCCTTTAAAGATCTCCAAGCCCATACTAGTATGGGCTTGGAGATTTAAATTCCCCGCCACGGCTATTTAAAGGGACTGCGACACCCTAATGCTTACCACCCATCCCGCGGGGTTACAGTAAGTACCCCCAAAGCAACTAACATTAATCCCCCTATGCTGCGGGTCCCCATTGGGACCCCCGGAGGGTCCCCACATTAACCTTTCCAGCCGAGCTGGTCCTGAAAGGACCCTAAAGATACTTAAAGGACCCTCATTAAATAAAACACGTAACCCCTGCCACAGGGGTACTATAAGTACCCCCGACACCTAAAATTAACCCCCAATAAACCAATAAATCTAAGCCAACCCCCTTCTAACTAATGAAACCCCCTCCTCCCTATCCTTTAAAAAAACCTCTCCCCTAACCTATTAAATCCTACCTACATAATACCTACCCATACCTATTAACACCTAGACTACCTACCTAACCCCTTAATAACCCCCCACACCCCACTAATTACAAAAAATAATAAAACTAAATTGCAAAAAATAACAACACCTAAGTTACAGAAAATAAAAAAGAGCACCATTCCAAAAAAAAGAACATTTCAAAAAATAAAAAAGCACCACTACAGAAAAATAAAAAAGAACTACTCACTTAAAAAAAATTACAAGAACAAATAAACACATCCCATTACAATAAATCAAAACCCACACCCAGCACACCAAAACACAGTTAAAATATACCCCTAACTACATACATTTAACAACTGTCTACATACATTTAACCCCTAACTACTTACATTTAACACCTAACTACGTACAGGAATACCCCTATCTACATACATTGAACCCCTAACTATATACATGAATACCCCATCTACATACATTTAAGCCCTAAATACATACATTAATAAACCCTAAATCTCAACTAAAACCACCCCTCTCACTAAAGCTACAATAGGGTAAATAAGACAACTTACCTTGCCCAAATGCGACAACGGGTTTCTGGCCTTTGTCCCTAGCATAAGGGCCCATCCTTCATTGCCGCAGGTCTGGCACCCCTAGGAAAAAAGAAACATAAAATTAATCCATAAATTAAACACAACATATAAACAATACATTCTAAATATTAGACTTAACTTTCTGTGATGCACCCATCCTTCTAGTTTTCACAGGCAGGACCCCTTGAATAAAACTTGTAGTGCAAAAAAATGAGGAAAAACTAATGGAGATCCCACCGCAAATGAGACTTTTATCGCTTCTTCCGATAAAAATCCGGAAATGGCGCCTTCTGATTGGCTGAAAAAACTATCAATCATATTTTAGCCAACCAAAAGGTGCCAAGGTGTGAGCCAACCAGAATGGGATACACCCCCTGTATCCCATTCTGATTGGCTGATGGACCTGTCAATGATTTCTAATCCAATCAGGAGGCACTATTCCCTTCAGCCAATCAGAATGGGATACACACCCAAGGGGTGAATCCCATTGTAATTGGCGGAAGCATCTGCACTTCTGATTGGCTGCAATCTGATTGACAATTACAACAGCCAACCAGAAGGCACTATTCCCTTCAGTCAATCAGAATGAGATACACCCCACGGGGTATATCCCTTTGTGATTTGCTCCAAGCATCCATGTCTTCTGATTGGCTGATGTAACTGTCAATCAGATTGCAGCCAATCAGAAGACATAGATGCCTTCAGCCAATCACAATTGGATTCACCCCAAATGGGGTGTACCCATTCTGATTGGCTCCCACCTTCTGATTGACTGAAATATGATTGACAGCGTTTTCAGGCGCCGTTTCCTAATTTTTACTGGAATAAACGATAGAAGCCTATTTTTTTTCCCAAGGGGCCCTGTCTGCGAAGACTAGAAAAAGGACGGGGGTATCGGGGAAAGGTAAGTGTAATATTTATAATGTATTGTTTATATGCTGTGTTTAATCTTTGTATTAATTTTATGTTCCTTTTTTCCTAGGGGCGCCGGACTTGCGGCAATGAAGGATGGGCCGTTATGCTAGGAACAAAGGCCAGAAACCCAGATGTTGCATTTAGGCAAAGTAAGTGGCCTTATTTACCCTATTGTAGGTTTAGTGAGGGGGTGGTTTTAGGCGAGATTTAGCGTTTATTAATGTATGTATTTGGGGGTTAAATGTATGTACAGCAGATGAGGGTATTCATGCATGTAGTTAGGGGTTAAATGTATGTAGATAGGGGTTGAATGTAAGTAGTTAGGTGTATATATATATTTTTATTAACCATAGAGTTTTATTAGGCATTGGTACATCATAATACAGTATGCATAGATATATATCATACTTAGGCAGGTGATATTTCCCAGATGATATGTGAGACAGTATGACATGTGTTAATCACGGAATTCCATGTATGTTGCATCATCATCAAGCAATATAGGGATAATATCAACCCATGGAGTTCCGCCACCAAAACCATTTTTTTTTCCTTTTTTACAATTTATATTAGCAAAACAATGTAACTTTACAACCTAAAAGGTTAATGGGGGGGGGGGGGGGAGATAAGCAATAATATTAAAACTATACAAATACAAACCGTTTGCTCTCAGGTACATATTATTATTATTATTATTATCTTTATTTATATCGCGCCAACATGTTCCGTAGCGCTGTACAGGGGGTTAGTACATGGCAAAAAACAAACTTAACACCTTAAATAATGGAGGGCCCTGTTTTTGAGCATATAATCAAATCTACATAGTGCTTGTTTCCAAGACACGGACACACAATTGAAAACTCGCAAACTTACATCTCAAGTCTCCACCTGCAGTTCCCTTTCGCCTCCATCCACCATCTCCAGGGATCTCCCACATATACGGACCCACCCAACTTGGAGTTTAATTAAGTGTTTTAACAGATTGAGTGTCAAGGTTATCCAATTTGTATCATATTAAATCCCAGTCTACCCCACTGATATGCTATCTGCTCGGGCAATCCAAAGTCACCATATCTCCATAAATTTTGAGATTGTGTCTTCTAATAAGTGAGTTATACTTTAGTTGATGTGAATAAAATTTATTTTATTTTAAATCGCCTGTAGGCTAAGTACTGATGACCTGCAATGTCGAGCAATATGTCTTTTTGTGGCTAACATTAAAAATTTAAAGAGTTGGTTGTGATGGAAAGATAATTCAAAGACTGGGAGACAAATAAGGCATATTCCAATATTTGTGTCAATTCGGGAGCAAATAACTTTTTTCCATAGATCTTTAACGATTGGACATGTCCACAAGATATGTATGAGTGAACCTGCATTTCCACAGTCTCTAAAACAACTACTGATTTGGACGAGACCCTATTTATAAAGCTTAACAGGAGTATGATAGGTTCGATGCAGAACTTTAATTGACGTTTCAGAATTGGTATAATTCAATGATCCCTTTGTGAGAGTTCATCAGGATTTCTCCCAGGCTTCATCACTCAGAGATTCTTCCAAGTCCTCCTCCCACAATTGCATATACTTTGGTTTTAATGGTGGAGCTGCTTCACTGAAAGAATGATATAACAAGCTAATGGTTTTTCTCGACAGTGGATGATCCCTACAATGCTTAATAAACCAGTTATCAATCGGGTTTCTAAATGATCGTGTCCAACTTGTTATGAAGTGCTTCATTCTACAAAAATGTTAATGTTCCGCTAAAGGTAATTTAACATTATTTCTCATATATTCGAAAGTAATACTCACATTATTTGTGAACCAATCCCCAAATCTCAGTAACTTTACACCAGAGCATTGAGTTAAACGTGTGTTGAATGGGGAAATGAAGATTCGGTATGACCTGCGTGAGAGTACATCATTTTGCTGCTAGCCCATTTTTCTGGGTATCCAAGACCAAATGTTAAGTGAGTGTGTGATAATAGGATTAGGTATTGACCCAAGTGCTAACTGTGGTTTAGGGAGCCAGATTACTGTGTCCCACAAATACGGAGACATTGCTAAGTTCTCAGTAAATACCCAAAGGGGTTGATGCAAAGGAGTGGGAAAGGGGAATAAAAGCAAGTTGAGCCGCCTTATAGTATTGTTTAAAATTTGGACTCAGAAGCCCACCCTTTGGTTTATGTGTATACATATTTATTACAGACATTCTTGGGTCTCTATGATTCCATATAAATTTAAACACCAAGCATTGAAATCTTTCCAGTTCTTTATAATCTATAGCAATCGGGAGGGTGCTAAATAAATATAAAAGGTGTGGAAAGAATATTCATTTTCACAGAATTAATTCTCCCCAACCAGGAAATCTGCCCCTTTGTCCATTTTGTTAAATCGAGTCGTAAATCTCTATACAGGGTAGAGTAGTTAGCTTTATAAAGATCTGACAATTTCTTAGTGATGTTCACACCTAAATATTTAAAATAAGACTTTTGGCAATTTCTGGCTGAGACAAGCCTTGGTCATATTGATTCTTAACCCTGACAGATCACCAAAGTGTTCCAGAGTTTGAAACAGAGCTGGGACCGAGGTGGCAGGCTTTGTAAGAGAACATCACATGTCATCAGCAACGAGACAACATTTAATGATGAAGTCCAAATTTAATTCTATTTATATTTGAGTTAGATCTTATGGATTGGGCCAAGGGCTCAATTGCTAAAGCAAATAAGAGTGGCGAGAGGGCACACCCCTGTCTGGTTCCTCTTTGTATTTCTATTTGTGCAGGAGAATCCCCTGGGAGTTTCAGGGTAGCTTTGAGAGAATTATAGTATGTCTTAACTAAATAAAAAATGTGCCATTTAAACCACATTTATTTAGCACTGCATGAAGATAGGGCCATTCTAAAGTATCAAAGGCTTTTTCTATGTCAAGTGCTAATAAACACATAGTAGTTTTATTACGAGTTGCCCAAGAAATGGAATTCAATATTCACTGGACATTATCCCCAGTCTGCCTATGGGGTATAAACCCTGTTTGGTCTTTGTGGATAACCCTAAGAAGAAACTTAGATATCCTGTTCCCCATCAATTTCGCTAAGATTTTTATATCCCCATTCAACAATGAGATGGGATGATAATTATGAACCTCAAGTGGGTCCTTACCTCCTTTTGGAAAGAATATGATATTCGCCCAGTTCAATTCCTGAGGCATCTGATTTACCTCCAAAATTTAGTTAAAGAGGTTTGTCAGATGAGGAGAAAGGAGATATTTTTTAATACAGAGATTAGTAAAACCATCCGCCTTCAGCTTTGGTATCTTTGGAGTTTAATAGATCACACTCTAGGACCATAATCTTGGGTAGGTCACAAGATTCCAGAAAAGCCAGCCTTTGCCGATCCTGATTCTGTATATTGGATAGATATATCTTTTTATAAAAATCAAACAAATTCTATTCGGGCTGACTTTGATATCTCTGGCAGGAGTTCTGATAAAAATATTTTTGACTGAGATATTTTATTTTTGAGTTTTTTAGCCAATAATAAGCTTTAGCATTCAACTTGTGACCCATCTATCTCAGTGCCTTTTCTGTACGATCTGATAATATAAGATCCAATTCTAGTCTAATTTTATCAATCTGCTTACGCAGTTGTTTGGAGGGGTTCTGGTGATTTAATCTCTCAGTAGATTGTTCCCCAAAGATTCCTTGCTAAGCCGCATTTGCTTTTTATTTCCAGAAGCTAATTTGATAAGAGAGCCCCTAATGAAGGCCTTATGGGCTACCCAAGTCCATCCAACGTCCGATTTGTGATTAATATTAGTGGACAAATATAACTCGATATCCCAATTTGCTCAGTGGATTGGATAGAATTCTCTCATTAAGCCTCCATGACTATGGTGGTTTACTGTTCTGGCCTAACTTCAAAGAGAGATAGACCTGGGAATGGTCAGACCATGAGAACGGACGGATATCTACCTCCTATACACTATCTGAAATGGCAGAATCAATTAGAATAATCGATCCTAGAGTAGGATCCATGAACCCGAGGAATAAAATATGTATCCCCTCTCGCCTTGATGCATTTGCCTCCATGAATCAAGCAGATGAAGTTCCTTGAGAAGGGCATCAATTTGCTTCAACTTGTTTGAAAATCTGCC
Source organism: Discoglossus pictus (assembly GCA_027410445.1). Classification (NCBI taxonomy): domain Eukaryota; kingdom Metazoa; phylum Chordata; class Amphibia; order Anura; family Alytidae; genus Discoglossus; species Discoglossus pictus. The sequence continues at coordinate 328,788,658 of CM050165.1, forward strand.
CCACTTGTCCTTCACCGACCTGTCTACACTAGGATCTAGAGCAAGATTAAGATCACCTCCTAGTATAACCCAGCCCAACTCAGATGACCTCAGATATTTGAGTAAGCTAATAAATGAGTTATGTGGGGTATTGGCCAGGGAATAAAAATACATTAATTATAACCTCTCATCCAGAAGTGTTCCTATCAGGACCACAAAGTTTCCATTGGAATCTATTTTCTTATGTTCAATATTAAATGGGAAATCCTTATGTAATAAAATTGCCACCCCAGCTTTTTTAGTCGATTGCGTTGTAGCAAAACGTTTGGGTAAGCCTTAATGTCGAATGCCATTATGTGAAAAATGAGTCTCCTGTAAAAAGATCACATTTGGTTGCAGAGATTTGTACAATAAAACTGCTTTTCTTCTTTTAAACTGTGAATTAAAGCCTTGAACAATATGCAAGACAAAAACAAGGGATGTATTCACCATGGCGCACTCTATTTATGTATTGCAAGTGTATACCCTTGAAGAGCGTGGCCAGTGCGAGATCAGCAAAAATTTGTATGCATCTCCACCTGGTCCAACTGCTGTTTGTAATTTCCTAGTTGTTGTCAGGATCAGATCCCTGGTACCTTCACGCAAGAATCTGGCTATGATGTCCTTAAAAAAATCAGAGGTTGCTGGACCTCCCAAGGCTCTGTGAGTTTGTTCAATTTCCCACAAGTCCTGTGGGAGGTTGGGAAGCATAGTATGTATAACAGCATTCAGGTACATCTTTAAGTCTGTTACTGATTTTGGGATGCCTCTAAATCTAATATTATTTTGTCAAAACTTATTTTTCAGGTCTTCGAGTTTACTTTCTATAATGGTTAAGACGGAGGTATTGCGGGTTATATCGGACCAATCTTTTTTGTTGATTGTCTAGAATTTGGTCTGCTAGCATTTCCAATGTACGAGTGCACTGGCCAAGTTCTTGGATGTCCAGTATAGTTTCTTTGACCGCTTTATCAAAGTGAGATCTCAATAAGTTGTTGAAATCTGTCAAAGATATGTCAGAAAGTTGGGCCTGATGTTGGATAGGTTGTGCATCCTCATCTGCATCTGAATTCTCAGATGGACCAATGGTGGAGTGTAATGGTGAGGCCTGAGATTGTTTCTGAGCCTGAAAATGTTCTGGGATATTTCTTGCTAGCAAGGTTTTCCTCGATTTACCTATTGTTATTTATACTCAAGTTTAATTTATTTGAATATGCCCACCAAAGCATCCCCTCCTCTCCTAGGACTGTAAGACAGGACTCTGGGCTGTTTATTGCAATGGTGGAGTTTCCCAATATCTAAGGAGAGAAGTTATATTAGTAAGGAAGCATACTGGGCTGACTCAATATAATAAGAGAGAGATCAGGGAGTAGCTGATATAATCTCAGTATAGCTTAGTATAGCAACTGGGGAAATCTATGTACATTGCTAGTTACCATCTTATTGATAAAACAATTACAGTATATCCTATCCATATATCTTAAATCATTTGACAGACAGACCAAGCCCATTTGGTGAAAGTGCACCATTACATATTAGGTAATCAGATCCAAATTGTGCAGTTGAGAAACCATAGCAATGCAATATTTGTATAATAGGAATAGCATAGTTCAGTCAAACAAATTACACTGTGCTTGCCACAATATTAGATGAAAGAGAAACAGCTGCCTTCAGCCCTGAACTTTGAACATGCAGGATGTAAAGTGTATTTTTAAGAGAGATCAGTTTATTTGTTACAGAAATGTATTGTTGTTAGAAATTGCAACTTAAATGTGTGCTGAATGATCTCCACTAAAAAGTTAGGGGTATATTTTAATTGTGTTTTATGGGTGGGTTTTGATTTATTGTAATGGGATGTGTTTATTTGTTCTTGTAATTTTTTTATGTGAGTAGTTCTTTTTTATTTTTCTGTAGTGGTGCTTTTTTATTTTTTGTAATGTTCTTTCTTTTGTAATGGTGCTTTTTTTTTATTTTGTGTAATTTAGCTTTTAAGATTTTTTGTAATGGTGCTTTTTTATTTTCTGTAACTTAGGTTTTGTTATTTTTTGTAATTTAGCTTCTTTTAGCTTTTGTAATTAGAGAATGTGTTTTTTTTAAAGGGGCTTAGATAGGTAGTTTAGGTGTTAATAGGTATGGTTAGGTGTTAGTTCGGTAGGGTTTAAAAGGTTAGGGTAGAGGGGGGTTAATAGGATTGGGAGGAGGAGTGTTCTTTATTTAGAGGGGGTTAGTTTAGATTTATTGGTTTATTGGGGGGAATAGTGTAGAGTAGTGTTTGTACTCAGGGTCATGAGGGTCCTGGAGGACCCTCATGGAACTTATGAGGCTTAATGTTAGGGTTCTTATTGTCCCATAAGGATCTTTATAGACCCTTATGGGACTGATAGGTTTAAATAGAGGCTTATGGGGGTCTGTATAGACCCCCGTAAGAGATGGGGTTAAATGGAGGCTTATGGGGCACTTATAGACTCCTATTGGACTGAGGGGGGTTAATTTTAGTCTCATGGGTCTATATTGACCCCCATGAGTGATGGGGTTAATTTTAGGTGCCTGGGGGGTACTTATAGTTCCCCGAGGCATGGGTTCATTTTTTTTATTTAGAGCAGGTCCTTTTAGGACCTTTAAGGTCCCTTAAGGACCTCCACTGTGCAACTTTTTAATTTTCAATGCTGCGGGTGTCCTGATTGGGACCCCTGCAGCATGGGGCTAATGTGGGGACCCTCCAGGGGTCCGGATTGGGACCCTGCAGCATATGGGGTTTAATTTACAGTACCACCACTGCTTGGGGTAACAATTTGTGTGCCACGGGCCCTTTAAGGACCTGCGGCAAGGAATATAAATGTTTCAAATGCTGCAGGGGTCTTAATCGGCCGTCGGAGCCCGCAATCGGAGGGGAATTGAATAGCTAAGTAGCTTGCAACCTCCCCTTGCGGCTACTTATGCCAAAAAAGTAGGCTTTGAATGTGACCCTTAGATTACTAAAGAAGATTTGGATTATTTAAATGGTTTACTATCTCTAGGAAAGAAGTTGAGCTGGTAATAGATATATTAATAGAATATTAATAAAGATAATATTCCCTTGCTAAAAACTATTTAACAGAGTCAGCTGTAAATTTTTTAAAGCTGTCTTACAGAGGTTTGGTTTTTCTGAGTTTGCCTTAAAGGCTATAGGTGCATTGTATTCCAATCCAAATGCGACAATTTTTGGTTATGGATTTGACTCTGAAAAATGTAGGATTAAGGTTCGTGTCAGGGGTGCCCCCTATCTCCATTGTTATTTATTATTTTTATAGAGCCCCTTGCCTAACTAATTAGATATTTTTTTTAAATTAAGGGAGTAAGGATTGGTAATTCTATACAAAAAATCCTTCTATTTGCTGATGATATTATCTTGACTCTGACTGACTCCGAATCCCCTTTATTGTACTTACATAAAATTCTAGATGATTATAGTAGACTCTCCTATTTTAGAATAAATTACTCTAAAACTGATATTATTTACAAGGGTTTTAAAGGAGAGCAAATAGCAAGAATAAAACAACTATAGCCATACAATTGGGACTCTAAATCTATTACGCACTTAGGAATAACATTTTAATTTTGTCTAAGGAAAATATTAAAGGACAATCTAAATATAGTGAGTAATCAGATAAGATTGAAGCTCTTGGATTGGAAAAATATAAAAATGTCATGGATGGCTAGAATAGCTATTGTAAAAATGTATGTTGTTCCTAAAATAACATACATATTAAGATGTATTCCAGAAGTTGCCCTAAAATATATATTGAATAGTTTACAATCATTGCTGGACAAATCCATATATAATGGTAAGAAACCCAGAATTATTTCTAATATTACTAAGAGTAAGTATGAAAGAGAGGGATTAAACTACCCTAGGGTTAAAGATATTCATGATACCATTGTTCTATCACAAATAGCAGGTTGGAATTGTGCTGCCATGAGTTATATATGGAGAGATATAGAAGAAGCTATGTTACAAACTACTCCCATTAATAAATGAGAAAAAGGATGTCAGGGTTAATGAGGAAGGTTTGGTAATTCTAATGCCATGGGTCAATCAGTAAATCTATCTATACAAAATTCTCCAAACCCGACTTATAACCCCCAAATTGGCTAGTAGTGTAATGTAATATTATTTTAATCCGAAAAAAGTGCACCTTTAATAACTAGCCAAAAACCTTACTACCACAAGAGAAAATCCCAAAGAAAAGAGCATATGTGAATGCCAAGTCTCAACTATAGTATTGAGGAATCTCTCACAGAGTATATATGTAGGTACAAAACCTCAACTATAGGAGATCAAACAAAAGGTAAGTTATATTTACAGGCGTAAGGAATAACATTTATGAAATGAAAACAAAATAATTCCACAAAAATAAAAAAAACAGCTGTTAAAAACACTATATTCAAAGATTATCAAAGATAGGCAGCTAGAATATATTCCCCAACTATTGTAATATTGTACAACTATTTATCCTCTAGAAAATATCATTAAGGCTCTCCATGCTAGTGCTAAGTGCTTCCAATAACTCTTAAACAATACACAATACACAGAAAGCGGTATCTGCAGCCAAATTTCACAGTATGCCTGCCTGTGATGTCATCAAATAGTGCCACCTAGTGCCATTTGATGAAATCACAGACAGGCATCTTAGCACTTAGCACTAGCATGGAGAGTAGTCTTAATGATATTTTTTAGAGGATAAATAGCGGGTCCTCCAAGTGCAGCATGCAACTTTGAGAATAGGGAATACCGCTATTCAGATTTAGGGCTACAGATCCTCCAATTTATGTTTCTTGTGCTATGATAGTGCAAAACCTTACATAGACTTTAAGAATTAAGGTAGGAGATCTACCCACATGCTGCTCAATTTTACCTGAAAAGAGGGATAGGGGTATGGGATATTTGTAATAATCATTAATAGACCCATAGTAGGTCTGGCTTGTTATTCTGAGTTATTCTTCTCACTATACAGATTACTCCAACCCTGTTAATTTTATGTACAATAGTTGGGGAATATACTCCAGCTGCCTGTCTTTGATCATCTCTGTATATAGTATTTTTAACAGCTGTTTTTAATTTTTGTGGTTTTATTTTGTTTTCATTTTGGGACTTAATAAAAGTTAAGTTTTAAGACATGATTATTCCTTATGCCTGTAAATATAACTAACGTTTTTTTTAATCTCCTATAGTTGAGGTTTTGTACCTACATATATGCTCTCTGAGAGATTCCTCAGTACTATAGCTGATACTTGGCATTCACATATGCTCTTTTCTGTGTGATTTTTTTCTTGTGGTAATAACGTTTTTGGCTAGTTATTAAAGGTGCTTTTTTTCTGATTAAATTAAAACTATTGCCATTAGTCTAGTTTTATGGTTGCCAAAATACTGTATGAAGCCTCTAAACACACTGATTAAATGTTGGTATAACAATAGAGAGAAGAGGAATGTTTCCTCTTATCCCTCTTTAGGGGCACCAATTGAGCTCCTGCAATATAAGGAAATTTGTAAAATTGGAGACCTGTTTTTGAACAGCTCTTTATTAGACCCAGAAAGCCTTTGTAAGAAATATCTTTTAAAAATATTTTCTTGGCTTGATTTCCTTGCTTTAAGTAAAAATTGTATACGGATGGGTTATACAAGTAATAATATGACCGAATTAACTCCATTTGAAAAGTTTATAGACATTGGAAATATGTCTCATATAATATCAAAAAGTAGAAAGGCAACAGAAAGCAAGGAACAGCCAAAAAAATCGAGTAGAATGATATCCTGGAAAAAAGAACTAGAGTCATCATGGTCGGAGAATACATGGTATAATACATTTTTTATGGTTAAAAGATTGGTTATTTCTCCATCCTATCTGGAATTATTTTTTAAAACTATCCAAAGATGGAAATCTCCAGAAGAAATGAGCAGATATAATCATGATAATTTGAATTTATGCTGGAAGGGTTGTAGTAAACCTGGAACACTCCTACACTTGTGGTGAGAGTGCGATAAGGTTAAACCCTTTTGGAATAAATGTGAAATACAAATCTCAAAGATCCTAGACTAAGAAATATCCCTTACTCCTCAAATGGTGATTGTTCATATTAAAATTTATCCAAATTTACCTCATTATAAACATTTAATAGCTCACATCTTACTAGTAGCCAAATGGATTTTGATGACATTTTAGAGGTCAGAACAGATTCCGTCTTGGACAGAAGTCCAACCTGTCATAGTAATGTTGAGGAAATTAGGTACGCGAAACAACTGATCAAAATTCAATAGATTATTATCGTACAATGAAGCAGGATTACAAAACAAAGTGACAGAATTTTTAGCACTTTCAAAGTAATTCAGCTGGTGCACACACAACAGTGTCTTTTATATTTTTGAAGACGTCCTAGTAATGTGGTTTGACCAATCCAAGTCTCTGCACTTTCTCCAACTCTGAGTTTCCTTATCTTGAACTCGCAGTAATTGGGTGGCTGACGACAGCAATTGACAGTAATTTTGTTCATGCAACAGAATAGATGAACCAGCAGAAAAACATTTGTTTAATGTGGCTTTTAAGCTTTTAAGCATCAGTAAGAAATAGAGAATTAGAGAAAGCCTGGATCCAATTTGGCTCTAGGAAAAAATGTATACCCACTAAATGGCTTCTTTGGGATTTGAACGCAAGAAAATTTGTAATTTCCTAAAATTTATGTCTATTCTTTTTGACGCCACCTCTCCTCTCCGATCTTATGAAATAGTCGCTGTTAATGCTGCTAATGAATGTCATTTTAATTGTAATGTTCGTTATTGAAATGAGAAAAAAAAGAGTAATTCTGTATTTATTTTTACCAAATATGGTTTTACTATTTATAATCTCTTGAACAATTTATCTAGACTCTAAATTAAGACATGGGCCCAGATTTGTCAAAGAGTGAATCATTTTGGTTTATTCATTTGCCTCACTTTGCCTTAATACGCCGCTAACATTCAACATTGAGATCTGCAAATTTATCAAATTTCAAATGTGAATTTGTCAGTAGTGAACATGCTCATATTTTTGTGGTGTATTGCCTGTTGTAATGCATGGCGAATGTAATAGGTTTTCAGTACATAGTGTATAAAGCTTACTACATCATAGAAAAAGGCCAATTTACATACCGTATATACTCGAGTATAAGCCGACCCGAGTATAAGCCAAGGCACCTATTTTACCACAAAATACTGGGAAAAATGAGTGGCTCTAGTATAAGCCGAGGGTGTGAAATGTGCTGCCCCCTGTGCCCCTCTTGTGCCCTCTGTGTCCCCCCTCTTGTGTGCCCTTTTCTTGTGTCCCCCTCTTACCTACCTCTCCCTCCCCTGTGACTCTTCACCCCTCTCCCTCCCCTGTGTCTCTTACCCCCTCTCCCTTCCCTGTGTCTCTTCCCCCTCTCCCTTCCCTGTGTCTCTTCCCCCCTCTCCCTTATCACCCTCCTCAACCCATCCTTATTCTCAACCTCCCTCCTCAACCCCCCTCCTCATTCTCAACCTCCCTACTCAACCCCCCTCCTTAACCTCCACCCTCATCCTCAACCCCCCATCCTCAACCCCCCTCCTCATCCTCAACCCCCTCCTCATCCTCAACCTCCCTCAACCTCCCTCCTCAACCTCAACCCCCCATCCTCATCCTCAACACCCCCATCCTCAACCCCCTCCTCAACCCCCCTCCTCATCCTCAACCCCCTCCTCAACTTCCCTCCTCAACCTCAACCTCCCTCCTCATCCTCCCTCCTCATCCTCAACCCCCCTCCTCATCCTCAACCTCCCTCCTCTATCCCCCTCCTCAATCTCAACCCCCATCCTCATCCTCCCTCCTCATCCTCAACCTCCCTCCTCATCCTCAACACCCCTCCTCAACCTCCCTCCTCAACCTCCCTCCTCAACCCCCCTCCTTAACCTCAACCCCCTCCTCATCCTCAACCTCCCTCCTCATCCTCAACCCCCTCCTCATCCTCAAGCTCCCTCCTCAACCCCACTCCTCATCCTCAACCCCCCTCCTCATCCTCAACCCCCTCCTCAACCTCCCTCCTCAACCTCAACCCCCATCCTCATCCTCCCTCCTCATCCTCAACCTCCCTCCTCATCCTCAACCCCCCTCCTCAACCTCCCTCCTCAACCTCAACCCCCCATCCTCATCCTCAACCACCCCATCCTCAACCCCCTCCTCAACCTCCCTCCTCAACCCCCCTCCTTAACCTGAACCCCCTCCCCATCCTCAACCCCCATCCTTATCCTCAACCCCCCCATCCATAACCCCCCTCCTCATCCTCAGCCACCTCCTCAACCCCCCCTCCTCAACCTCAACCCCCCTCCTCATCCTCAACCTCCCTCCTCAACCTCCCTCCTCAACCCCCCTCCTCATCCTCAACCCCCTCCTCATTCTAAACCCCCCTCCTCACTTTACCCCTATAAATACCTCACCCTCTCCCTTTCCCTTTCCCCTCACTTACCTCCATCTGTAGCTTCTCCTCTGGCCTCCACGCTCCTTCCGGCGTCTTGACCCGGCAAATTCTAATGACGTGGCGTGCATGTGACGTCACGTCATTAGCATATACCAGGTGCCGACGCAGGAAGGAGCGGAGGCCGGAGGACAAGCTGCAGATGGAGGTAAGTGAGGGGAAAGGGAGGTATTTAGGGGGGTTTAGAATGAGGAGGGGGGTTGAGGATGAGGAGGGGGTAAGGGAAAGAGACACGGGGGAGTTAGAGAGACATGGGGAGGGGGTTAGAGAGATACGGGGGGTTAGAGAGACATGGGGGAGAGTGACTCGAGTATAAGCCGAGGGGGCCCTTTTTAGCCTTAAAAAAAGGGCTGAAAAACTCAGTTTATACTTGAGTATATACGGTAGATATATGGCAAAGTATATTTAATTTTGCTTATGTATGTCACTGTCCTCCATTTCATGACTCCTGTAAGAACTCCATTAAGAAATAAAAGCTTTGGATAGCCATTGATATTAGTTTGCAAGTTTTCAATCATGTCGGTGCTTTGTAAATAAGCACTATGTATATTTGAGTTTAAGCTCAAAGTCCTCCATTCTTTGTAAGGTGTTAATTTTGTTTTTGCCATGTACTTAACCCCAGCATAGCGCTAAGGAATATGTTGGCATGTTACAAATAAAAATATTAATAATAATAAAAAAAATTAAAAAAAAATATATATATATATATATATATAAGTAAAATATGAAAAAAGAAGCCTGTAAAACTAACTGACTCACACCCAGGGGAGGGTTTCCCGGAGCTCTGTAGCTCCAATGCCTGCTCACAGCCTGCTCGCAGCTGACTCGTCAGTCTCCATAGATATGCTAAAGAATGCTATTAACTACCTAACGTAAACACACTACACTAGCCTTAATATCCTTCCTGTCTATCTATATTAACATTTTCCCATGACAGGGAATGGGTTAAATTATAATAAAAATGAATACAGGGGTTTATGACCCCTCTGAGTATGATGCGCTATTCCCTATGAGCCGTGTATCCCCCTAGAATTTTCCCTTAATTCCCACTAGCCCCTTCGAGCTGGGTATCCCACTAGTATAACCATGGGGATCCTCAATATTAATATTAACCCATTACAATAAAGGCCCCTAAGGACAACTTTGGGAATCGAAAGTATAACAATGAGGGTGTCTATGGACCCCTATGGTACCTTATATTAACCCCTACAACATGTGGATTTCTCCAGACCCCCATGATATACTAAACTATGACCATGGAAGTCCTCATGAACCCCCATGCCACACAAAATTAAACTTTATACCATAGGGTCCTTGAATACCTCCATTACACATTTACTATCATCACAGGAATCCATATTGGAACACCATGGGGAACCATGAGGAACCTCATAGCCCCTTACAATAAATACATAAAAATCACTATTTAAAATAAAAAAATACACATGTAAAGGGGAGAAAAATATACATTACGAATCCTTTTGATGCCCTCCAGTGACAATCATTGATGCCCTGGCCCTCACACTTCAACCCTGGATAAGTGGGCATTTCCATGTTTATTGAAGAATCTGTACTCTTTTGTCATGACTTTTGCCCTCATATTTATAATTTTATGTAGTGTTTTTATATATTCTTGTTAGGGACTATGGGGGTCCTTATGGATCCTCATATGGGTCATAGGGTCCATTCGGGTTTAATATGGAGCCTTATGCTGGTAAAAATGGTGTATTGGGGACCTTTAAGGAGCCCCATGGTATAAGGGTTAATTTTGTGTGCCATAGTGGTATAGTTTAGTATTCTTACAGTGTGGTCCATAGGGACCCACTGACAACTTACTACTTCTACCCATCTAGTACGTTGTATATCCCTGATAGCAGGAACAGAACCAACCCAACTTACATCAACCAAAGTGCCCAGTAGATCATAGGGACCAAAAAAGCCACCCAGTAAATGTTACCAACTGTAACAAGGTCCAATGCATGTTCAGCAGTAATAATCTCAATAGTAAGAACTATTATTCTCGCCTAATGAAACATACATGTAAATTATGTATTTCAAACTGACAACTAGTTTATTGATGGTGGTACAGCATATTTATTCAAAACACAATCAATCATGTTCAATCACCACATGTGGAGGACAGTCTGTCAAGTGATGTCATCCCAACCCCCCTAATTATCCCATTTGTCCGGGAGTCTAACTGAAGACACAGGCTAATTGGCCCTTTGATCCAGCTTTCCAGTGGGTATCCTACCAGAACAGTAGTGTAGACACTCTGTCTGCTGGTATGTGTGAACCCCCATATGCCTCAGTACTTTTAGATGCATATCCCTTATGCTATTTAGAACAATAACTGTTAGTCTCAGACGGTTTTTAAGTGTCCCCTGACCCGTGGCAACAGCTAGCTCTTGCCCCATTGTACTGGATCCCCAACAACCAAGCACCTCATAACTGGTGAGCCCTCTTCCCCAGGAACCCTGGTAATACACTTTATTACACTCTCTGGGGAAAATGCAGCATTTCAATACCATACTTTACTGGTTACCACTGTGGCATCAATAAATTCCCACAAAAATACAATGAATGTGATTAACCCAATATTGTGGTCCCCTCCATGAACAACATGGCTTACCCACACAACATGGACGTCAAAGACCCTCACAGTATAATGGTTAATATTATGTAACATGGGAGTCTATAGGGACTCCATGGAAACGGGTTATATTTATTTATTATGTGCCAAATGAGTCCATAAATACCCTATAGTTTTTTTTTTAGTTGGGGTAGCAGGTATTAAGGGGAAAGTAGTTGGTATGAAGATGGTGGCCGGCTTTGAGGGCAAATAAATCCCAGGGGTATACCCAGCTCATAGGGGTAATAGGTCACAGTTGGATCATAGATGGAGAGAGTTTATATAAATAGATAGGGATATGGGAATATTTTAGGGATAGTGTAAGGTGTTCAGGTTAGTGGGTACCATTCCGCAGTGCTGCTATGGAAACTGCTAAGATTCAGGAGTCGCTTCTTACCGGATTCCTATTTGCAGAAGTCATTGAAGAGCTCCAGAAAATGTGCTTTTCAAAACCCCCATAGCTGCGACTCAGCCTTACCGGAGTTCTTACAGGAGCCATGGACTGGAGGCCAATGCAGCCTAAAGTGACCAAGAATCATTACAATATCATTACTGGTTTATCAGAAGGCATTTTAAGCTGTCCACCACTCCTTGTGCTGCAAAATTGGATGCCGACATTTTCTATTGTGCGGAATGGCGTATAGGCACTTTCAATACTTGATAAATACTGCTTTGTGTATAGGATGGCTTTTTGCCTGCTGTAATGGATATCGTATTATGATTCTGATGTCATATTATGATTCTAAACATTTATAATTAAAGAGCCATACAATGTCAAATGTGAGAACAAGAGTTAAAGAAAGAGCCAGTATAACAGAAAAAAATCCATTACATCATTGAAAATATACATATTAATCTTTTAATCTAGTTTAGCTCCTGCACACTAAATAGTGGTTGAAAGTAGAAAAAAACAAAACAAAAAACACCTTGCATGTTTAATCCACTCTGCACTCAGATTTAATTATTTTCATGGTAATAATTATCATGCAAGGTCATAGTTTCAAAAACACACCTTAGCGTCCTTAAATCTGCAAAATATATCTTTGATGAAATCATGAAATAATAATTTCTTATTCTATATACCCTAAAACACAAATTACATATATTTATCGAACAACTATATTAGTAGTTATATGGGAGACAGTTTAATATACATTTTTTGTAGTGCAGTGACCTGATAATTATTTGCATAACCTTTATTTATTAAGAGTCTGACAACATACAGCACAAATAATTCTCTGTACACAATTTCCCAGCTGTGTATGCATAGTTTAAGTATAAATCACTTTGAATTTTATCATCTGGATTAATCAAGAAAAGACAATGCTTTTGTGCACAAAATATTTTTTTTTTTTATATCTGGAAATAAATATCTGGTTTTATGTGTAATGTGGCTGCTTGCTAAAATGAGCAAGGGAATTAATCTTTTCAAGCATATTGCAAATATCTTTTTGAGAAACAAAATCTGACAATCTGAATTCCCTTTGCACGCTTCTGAACTTTAAAAGGTATTAGAGAAAGGCAGGAAAAACATACGTCCCTAGTGTGAATCACTGCACAAAAATATTTTGCCCTAATAAATTGAGATTGTGGTATTTGAATCTACAGGTTATTATAAAGCCATTTGTCTTTCTTTATTTTTTGAACAAATACATTTAAGAATGATATAAAGGATTTAGAAAGTAAGCATAAGCTTTTGTTGACAAAGTAGTATTCATACAGATGTAGAGTTTGCTGGTGTATTAATTAAAGTTCTAGAGCCTTGGAAATCACGTAGAAACGTTGTTCAAATGTTTTACATTTATTTTGAAATTGTCATTTTTTGTTCATCATTGTGTAGCCCGTAATGCCCTCCCACAAAAAAAAACTGCATAGATAGTTACATAGTTACATAGTTACATAGGGCCTCATTCTCTTATCTGCCGTAAAACGGCCGCAAGGCTGCGATTCCTTGCGCGGGTTCCTTTATCTTGCAATTCAATTATACAGCCCCGCAAGGCTATCCCCTTACGGACGGCCGTATATATCTTGCAACCGGCCGTAAGCTCAGAAAACTTAAAACGCAAAAATAAATTCAAGACGGCACTGTACAGCTCTGTAAATGCTAGGGATCATATTGGGGGACATGAGGATTAATAGCAACCCCCTCTCAAGCTTGCACATCAGCCCAAATCCGAGTTTACATTAACTGTTTATTTTCCAGCCGCAGCGTGGGCGGGTCTGAGGTGCTCCAAGCCCTCGGGACTTTTTACATGGATTTTTGACATAAATTAAAAAATTATTTATTTACGGATTTGAGTGTAGGGGAATGTTGTGCTATTTTTGCTAACACCTACAATCACTTTATATTCTCCTCAGAGTGCAGGATGGCTTTATTTCGGCTTTATAATGTGCTTAATTGATGCTAGCGGGACCTTTTTCCTGCTAGTAAGCTGCGGCTCGATTTTAGCCTTGCAGAGAAGGTTCCCGGAGCAATAGAATAGCAACCGGGCTTTTCTTGCGGCCGAAACTCTTGCGGCCGTTTTAGATCAAAGGCTTTCCTCCGGCGCGAGCGGCCGCAAGGGATAGCAAGGTGCCGGCCGCAAGCCTGACGGAATCCCCGGCCGGAGGGGAATAGAATAGCCGAATAGCTTGCGGCCGGTCCTTGCGGCCCCGCATCTCCTACGGCCGTTAATAGAATGAGGCCCATAGTAATTAAGGTTGAAAAAAGACTTTCAGTCCATCAAGTTCAACCTGTTAAGATCTCCTCTGATCTGCAATATACGGATTAGTTATTAATTAATTTGTTGATTAAATAATTATTAATAGTATAGTATAGGATGAATAAAGAATTAGTTTATTTGTATTAAATCTCATCTGCCATTTAGCCGCCCATTTCTCTAATTTCTGCAAATCCCTTTAGGGAAAGTACATCATTATCTGATTTTATTACCTTGCACAACTTAGTGTCATCAGCAAAAATGGAGACACTACATTTGAGTCCTACTTCTATGTCATTAATAAATATGTTAAAAAGGAGGGGACCTAATACTGAACCTTGAGAAACCCCACTTATCACATTAGACCAATCAGAGTATGTTCCATTCACAAGAACCCTTTGCTTCCTGTCTTTTAGCCAGCTCTCAAACCATGAGGTGATATTTACTGCAATTCCTGTATCCCTTAGTTTGCTCACTAGTCTTCCATGTGGCACTGTATCAAATGCCTTTGAAAAATCATAAAAAGACTACATCCATTGAGTTGCCCTGATCCAAGTTTCTACTAACCTCCTCATAAAAACTAATTAGATTGGTCTGACACGACCTACCCTTCATAAATCTGTGTTGACTGCTAAATATGATCTTGTTCAAATAGACATATTCTTATATTCTGTCCCTTATAAACCTTTCTAAAAGCTTTCCAACTACAGATGTGAGGCTTACTGGTCTATACTTCCCCGGATTTGCTCTAGATCCCTTCTTAAATATAGGTATCACCTCTGCTTTTCTCCAGTCATCTGGTAGAGACCCTGTAGTGAGTGAGTCTTGAAAGATTAGATATAATGGTTTGCTATTACAGAACCCAGCTCCCTCAGTACCCTTGGATGTATTCCATCATTACCTGGGGCTTTATTAACATTTATTTTCTCCAAACTCTTTTGGATTTCTTCCTGCGTTAACCAATTATTTAGTGATGGTAGTGTATCCCCATTATGTTGCAGTGTCACAACCACTGGTACCTCCCTTGTGTATACCGATGAAAATAACCAATTTAGCTCATCTGCCTTTTCCTGGTCACTAATTATCAGATGGCCTGTGGTACATTGTAATGTTCCTATAGCTTTCTTCCTGGCCTTCTTCCATTAATATATTTAAAAAAAATTTTGGGTTAGTCTTACTTTCCATTGCAACTGACTTCTCATTTTCTGTTTTAGCCAGTCTAATAGCACTTTTGCAAGCTTTGTTGATTTCCTTATAGTCACATAAAGCTGCCTCTGTTCTCTCCTTCTTGTATAATTTAAATGCATGTTTCTTTTTCCTCATCATGATCTTCAAATCATTGTTAAGCCACATGGGATTTGATTTACTCCTATTCATTTTATTTCCACATGATACATGCCGATGAGTATGTTTATTTAGTAAGGATTTGAATGTTGTCCATTTATTTTCAGTATTTTTCCCTGTAAGTACTTTGTCCCAGTCTATATGTAATATTGCTGCCCGTAGCCCATTAAAGTTAGCCCATTTAAAATTTAGAGTTTTTGTTGGCCCCTTGCAACTCTGTTTTTTGTATTCAATCTCAAATGATACTGTGTTGTTATCACTGTTCCCCAAGGGTTCCCCTATTTTAACATTTGATATTATATCAATATTACTTGTGATGACTAAATCCAAGATGGCCCCATTTCTAGTAGGTTCTTTTATTACCTGGGCCAGATAATTATCCCTGAGTGTACTCAAGAACCTGCTCCCCTTAGCTGAGCTGCTGGTCTCATTTATCCAGTTTATTTCAGGGTAATTAAAGTCTCCCATTATTAGAACTTGCCCATGTTTAGCTGCATTTCCAATCTGTAACAATAATTGTGTTTCCTCACTTTCAGCTATATTTGGGGGTTTATAGCATACTCCCACCAATATGCGTTTAGAATGAGCTCCTCCACTATTTAGCTCAACCCACAAAGACTCAATGATGCCGGTAGTGCCAGCATAAATATCTTCTCTGACTATAGGCTTAAATTCAGGCTTAACATACAGACAGATCCCTCCTCCTCTTTTACCATTTCCCCTATCTTTCCTAAATAGGTTATAACCATCCAGATTAACAGTCCAGTCATGAGATTCATCCCACCATGTTTCAGTAATGCGTATTAAGCCCCATTTTTCTTGTACTGCTAATATTTCTAGATCGGCCACTTTATGTTGCTATAGCTCTGCCGTTGTGAAGTGCTTGCCACTGTATTTGAGGCGCCTACTAATACCTCCCTACTGTCTATTGTAACCCTCCCCCTTCTCCTCCCCCATGAGTAACTAATTCGTCCCTTTCCCTCTCTACCCTATTTTCCCCAATTTTTCTATATAGTCCCTCCCCCCCACCTATAAGTTTAAAAACTCCCCGAGCCGTTCTACCATCCTATCCCATAGCACAAAAGCTCCCTCATCATTAAGGTGCAATCCATCCCTGCTAAAGAGATTGTAGCCAAGTGAGAAGTCAGCTCAGTGTTCTAAAAACCCCAAACCCTCTGCACTGCACCACTTTTTTAGCCATGCATTAACCTCCCTAAGCTCCTTCTGCCTTCCTGGGCTAGCACATGGCCCTGGTAGTATCTCAGAACATACTACCTTGGAGGTCCTTGCTTTAAGCTTATTCCCTAGTTCTCTAAAATCATTCTTTAGGACGCTCCATCTTACACTAAATTTGGTACCAATGTGTAGACTGCCGGTTCATTACCAGCCCCTCCCAATAATTTATCCACCCGTTCCACAACATGCCGAACCCGAGCACCAGGGAGACAGCAAACTGTTTGATTGCTGGGATCTGTGTGACAAATTACCCTGTCTACCTTCCTAATAATAGTCCCCTACCACCAAAACATGTCTGTTGCTCTGCCTATTCTGCCCTCCCTCTCCTCCAGTAGAACTGTTCTCCCGGCTTTTAGAGGGAACAGCTCTATCTGGCATTGCCATTCCTGAATGGACATCCCCAACAGTTTCACTCAACCTGGCAAATCTGTTGGTGTTTGCCAACTCAGAACTGGCCTGCCTCCTCCTGTTCCCCCTGCTTCCCCTTCTAACTGTAACCCAGCTACCTCCCTGGACATCCTCACCTGCTCCAGCTCCTCCCTCCATACTAGGCCCAGCTAAACTGTGCTCTGTGAGCACCACCTCCCTTTCCAGTGATATTTTTATTAAGTTTAATTAATTATTAAAAACATTACAACTGCAATATTTGTTTCATATCACTCCTTTACAGTCTATACACAGTTTTTATTTTAGCTTATAAAACATAAAAAGTAATGTTTAAATAAAAAAGCAGAGCCATAACAACATTTAGAAAACAGAGTGTTATTATTATTAACCTTAATTTTGTAACACGCCGACATACAGCATCATTAAATTGGGGCTACGTTGTAAAAGAAGCCTGTAACTCTTATTTTAAGTTTTACAGTTATTGAATTAGCCAAGTAACGTTGTTCGCAGAGGACTTGTGTGTTAATACGCAGGACGGACGAAAATCGCCTACGATTTGCGATCGATGAACTTCACACACATAAATCCTTTGATCTGTCCTGCCCGTAACTGCTACTTGTTCAATTCACGCAAACGGAGCCCAAAGGCCTACATGTGCTCAAGCGCACCCGCATAGGGGGTACATTTCAATATGCAGCACTTCATAGGCAAATAAAAACACACTACTGTACATTTATTATAAGGGAAGGTGATGTTAGGTGTTAGAATTAATAACACAACATTCTTAAGCCCGCAAATCGGCCCCCAAAAATACTTTATTTCATGTCCATATTTTGTGTGATATCGATCCCTGCAATCAATGTGTTAGGACATACACCGTAACTTGCATGTAATAGTATATCATATTTACTGCTTTATTAATATTGCATTATATCTGGCCTGTGGGACCTATTGCAAACTGTACTTGACTTCGAAATCTACCCTCCACTTTTTCAGTAACGTAACGCTAACAATCTCTTTTTCCTTTGTCTCCATCTGAACCCGGAATTGCGGAATTGCTTAATTGTTTGCGCTCAAGCACGCAAACCAGACGGCCACAAACTGGTTTATGAAATAGCCTCTCTCGCTCGTAGCTCGCAGCCAATTCTAATTTAATAGCAACTTAAGTAGGGCAAATTTCGACCCCGTTGCACTTAAGAGGCTGGAATTTAATATGGCTGATATTGCGCAGTGCTAAACAGTGTAGATACAAGTGTAAAACAATTTTAACAAATTACAAAATATTAGAAGGTTCTTGTCATGATTTAATTGTTTAAGGACTCATTTTGTCAGCAATTTATGAATATGCCCAGGGGAGCATGACATTGTTACATTGGGATTATGTATTATTGTGTGGTTATATGTTTCCTGTATATGGTTATTCTGTATCCTAGTTATAATATATTATAAGAGGGAAAATGTTATATAGAACATATGTGGAATTGGTAGAAATGCTCTGCATAGAAGTTAGCTGCAGATCATTGCACACTCACACATACAGATCTTGCAGATGCAAGTACTTCAAGTAATCCTAAGCAAACACTTGAGTTTAGCATAAAGGTTTGTTCACTAGATATCTGGTGAATTTGATCTCAAGAGCTTTGATAGCCCAAGTTTGCAAGCCAGATGGGTTGACATCACACATACACAAATGTACACAAGGGTGTGGTATGGGAGAGTATAAATATGTTGTTTTGATCATTCAATAAAGGTTGAGAGATAGTTTTCACATAAACAAGGTGTGAGACTATTTTTGTATCCTGACTTGGGGAGTGGTTTTGCCATGGGCCACTAAATAACTTGTATGCAGTATTCTCTGCCTGTACTTCTTCAGAAGCCATCTTTTGTGCCACAGAGAACAGGAACTTCATGATTCTGCTTGAGTAGGTTTGAACTAGGTTCATATCAAGCCCCCTTGAAGAAGCAGATTGTGACAGTTCTATTATTGAGTTTAAAATCATATAAAGTGTTTTCTCTAAAACACCTATTGACTTACAGTCTAGCGGATATTGGTGGGGTATAGAAGGGTGAGGTACAATGCTTTGTGCATATTAAGGCTGAAGGTGAAATGCTTCTTTAAACAGATGAGTTTTTAGTGAGGTTTTGAAGGATTTGAGACAGGAGGATAGTCTAGTGGAGCGAGGCAAGTAGTTACAAAGAATATGGGCAGCACAAAAAAAGTACTGAAGACTGAATGAGAGAAGTTGATGAGAGGAGAAGAGAAGGTAATTAGGAGAATGAAGAGGACAGTTGGGAAATTATTTAGAGACAAGAGGAGAGATATAAGAGGGATAATTAATGTTGAAGGCTTTATAGTTTGCAAGTTAATTACATTCAGAACAGCATATAATAATAAAGTTGAACTTTATTAAGGTCACTGTATAAAATTAATCTCTCCTATAGTGTGCTTGTACAAACAAACAACAAACAAATTCAGTACTTTGCCTGATGTACAGCATTTCAAGCCTGGACATCATTTCAAGAAGTCCCTCTGAACCTCTAACATTCAATAGGCAAACAAATTCTAAAAGTCACAAAAAAATAAAAAATAAAACATTTAAAAACAAAGCACAGTTAAATCATATTCTCTGACCAGCAAACATATCTTACAAAATAGTTAAGGTACAAATTAATTATAAAAACGTATTACAGATTGGTACATTTGTCATCAAAGTAATGAATTAAAGGACCACAAGTCTATAATATGTGCTCTACATGAGATAGAGGGTGAAAAAGCATGTGAAAAAATATATTAGTTGAAGTCTGGTTATTTCAGTGTGTTGCCTCTGCCTGAATAAGTAATGAGCTCTGTACAACACTGAACATAATGAATAGTAATTAGATGCATAAGCTTTGAATCAGACAATGTCAAATTATGTGTGACTACTTGTAACTGCTCTAGCATGAATGTGTAGCATCAGTGTGTGTGATGCATAGCTAAAGGTGCTGGCTGTGGTGCTGAGAGTCCTGGGTTCAACTCCTATAAAATGTTCTTTTTTTCCCTTACTGTTTAAAAATCTAAAATATGTCTTTTTGGTTCTATAACAAAAATGTTTTTATTTATTTTGAAAAACAATTATTTGAATACTTTTGTGAACTAGTTATTTAAAAGTATATATGTCGCAGTATGACAACTATATATGTGATTAATAAGTACTTCAGTTAAACAAAGTAAAAGGGGGAAGGCAGCAGAATCAAACCCATGACTTACTAATGAAAAAAATATCTTTAAAGCAAACTAATTACCCTTATACCACTACACTCTACACCTAACCATGATGTAAATCTATAATACATACTTATTATTAATAATTAATACTTATTGTTTAGTAAAGCAGTTTCAGCGGCTAAAGTAAAATGACAATATTTATGTCAATTCTTGGTAAATTTATAAAAACTTAAATAAAATCCAGATAATTTCCCACCATTTAATTGATGGTGTAGAGCACATATGGCAACTTTTGTGGTCCATTAAGTTCTGTTTATACAAATCCCAGCACTCTATCTTCACACAGAAGATTTATATTAAAATTGTGACACTCTCTGATAGAATCATATACTGGGTGAAAAAATGAGTATATTAAGCAGTTTCAATGAAAGATACCATTGTTTCACTATATTGAGAACATCATGTTTACAGGACCCAAAGAATAAGTAGCTGAAATGATACCAAAATTGATAGAACATATGAAGAACCCTCTAGCCCATGCCAGTACCAACAAACTTTGGAGAGGCTCAATTGTGCATTTTGAATGGGTGTCAAAACTCATCTGGGGACAATTTTTCATCCAATGCAGTGATCTGCAAGAAGGATAATTTTTCTTGGGGATGTGAACTACAGCCTTCCTGGCTTAGAAGGCGCTATGGTTCAGCATCAGGTTTTAGGTTCTGTTCAAGCAGGTACACAACAACAATAGACACCCTGAAAAAAAAAAGATACCGTATTGGTCCGAATATAAGCCGCACCCGCATATAAGCCGCACCCGTAAAGTTCAAGGGGAAAAAATTGAAAAAAGATAGTACTCAAATATAAGCCACACCTGTAAAATTGGAGAGAAAAAGACTCTCAAAGTGATCAGCCATTGCAAGAAACAGGCTTTCTAATTAGCACTGTAGCTTTTTTTTTGCAGGTTACAGGCTTTACAGGATGTAAGAATCACTAAAACTGTAAATCGCTATTCAATACCGCAGTCTCAAGCACGAAAATCGGCACCCTTCACTCGCAATCGTGCAAATTGCCAGTAATTTTGCTTTCGCAAATAGAAGTCGCACACGTAACAAGCAAAGTTCGCAGATCGGCAATGATTTTTTTGACGGTCGCGAATATAAGCCGCACCCGTAACTCACAAGCTCAAAAATCGGAAAAAAAGTGCGGCTTATTTTTTTTTTTTTATTATTCTTTTTATTATTTCATAAAAAATAAAACATACAATGACAATTACATATATCACATATACATACATTAATTCTTACTCCCAACAATATATCTATATATTCTTCTCTCCTCCTCTTCTCTCTCCTCCTCCTTATCATTCAACAATGAGGATGAGAGAAAGGAAAGATAAGAGAAATTAGAAAAAAAGAACTGTGGGCTTTTTCCAATATTTCACTAATAAGTGCTTAATAGCTAATAAAATATGTGATATCAATAGGTTATCCTTAGGAAAAATTTTATCTATCCGTAGATGAAATAGAATTACTTCTGGGGAGCATGGACGGTCAATTTTTAACATTTTTGTTAGGTGGCTACAACATTCTTTCCAAAATTTTTGGATTTTTATACATTCCCACCACATATGGGCAGATGTACCAATTTGGCCACAACCTTTCCAACATAGTGGGGAGGTCAAATGATGGAATTTATTAATTGTGGCTGGAACTAGGTACCACTTCTTGAGTTAGCTTAAAATGTATTTCTTTAAGGGAACTATTTATCGAGGATTTTTTTATTAATCTTAACGCTCTTATCCAATCATGGTCTTCACAGTTTATCTTAAATTTGTTTTCCCATTCCTTTACCTTCTCAGATTTTATGTAATTCAGACCTTTTTTTCTAATTTTGTTAATCTTTGAGATGAGATGTGTCACATGACCCTTACTTAGAAGAATCTCTAGTTCATATGGTTTATCTACATTTACCAATGGGTAACCCTTACTTTTTAGTACTTCTGTCATACCTTTATAATTTAACCAAGATATCTTCTCCAAGGAATATTTCTTCTGGAATTCTATGTATTTTAATAGGGAGCCTTGGCAATATAGATCTGAAATGTTTTTAAGTCCGGCTTTCTTTAGATGATCTATAACTTTATTATTACATCCATTCTCCAAGATGTCAATTTGAGCTGATAAGGACGGGAAATGGAATAATCCTAGTTTATCTTAGTTTTTACCCCAGAATTTTAGCAATGATCTTATTCCTTTTGGTAGATTACCCCAATTATCTTTTCCATCGTTATATTTTCCTAATAATGATCTAATTGAGGAAGAACCAACAAGATCTTCATCCAGCATGTATTCCTATTTTTGATATTCATATTAATTATGTGGGATATAGCGATATTTTCACAAACATCTTTAATGTCTGGTGTTCCAATTCCACCAAGTTCAAAGTTTTTATTAGCTATTATCTTTTTTACTCTCACTTTTTTATCTAAGTAAATGAAACTGTCTATTGTTTTCTGAATGTTTTTAATAATATGGACTGGCACTATTTCTGGAATACATCTAAATAGGTATTTTAATTTGGGGATTATACTCATTTTGACAGTAGTTATTCGACCTGACCATGAAAGTCTTATATTTCGCCACTCATAGAGTAATAGTCTGATTTCTTTTAGTAAGTCTGGTATATTGTCTTCTATTATTTTCTCATTAAGAAACTTAAATCTTATACCTAGATGGACTATACTTTTTAAGTGCCAATTAAAGGTGTAAAGATGCTTTAGTTTATTTATATCTTCAAAATGTAAGCCTCTATGGATTATATCAGACTTTAATTGATTTATTTTTAAATATGAGACTTTCCCAAATTCAGTCAGTAGTTCCATCAGATTATTATATGATTCAACTGGGTCTGTTAGGGTAACTATAATATCATCAGCAAATAACATGACTTTATATTCTATTGCTCCTATTTTTATGCCTCTGATTTTATTGTGGCATCTAATCATTGAAGCCAGTGGTTCTAAAAAGAGTAAAAATAATAATGGAGAAAGAGGACATCCTTGGCGAGTCTCGTTAGAAGTTCTAAGTTTCTCTGCTTGAAAATGTGGGCCTGTTATATATGCCAATGATTTTTCATAGAGGGCCTTAATTGTTTTAGATACAAAATTGGCCAATCCAACCTTTTTTAACACTGCTTCTAGGAATTCCCAACTGACCCTGTCAAATGCTTTTTCTGCATCTAAGGACAGGATCAGTGTGGTAACTCTTTTTTAGCTTGAAACATCAGGTCCACTAGCCTTCTGGTGTTGTCTGATGCCTGATGTCCTTGGACAAAGCCAGATGGGTCCAAATGTATTAATTTGGGCAATATTTTATTAAGCCTAATGGCTATTATTTTTGCATATATTTTTAAATCTATATTTATAAGAGAAATTGGTCTATAACTTGTAATATCCTCTGGGTTTTTCCCTGGTTTTAATATATTTATGATTTTTGCTTCAACCATTTCCACTTCTATTTTCCCTGAGTTTTTAATTTCATTAAACATGTCTAAAAGACCTATTCTAATTTCCTTCCCAAGGAACTTATAAAATAAATGGTCAAACCCATCGGGTCCTGGGGCTTTGTTAGAATTATCCTTTTTTATTACCTCATCTATTGTTTTGTCCAAAAATGTATTTATTTCATCCCTACTTGAGTTTAACTTGTTTTCTATATTATATAATGATTTATAAAATTCTGTAATAATTTCTCCTATTTAACTGGGTGAGTATATATTTTATTATCTGGTCCCTTAAGGCTTAATATCTTTCTTTGATTGGTTTGCTTCTTAAGTTTTTGCGCTAGATATTTGCTTGTTTTATTCAGCAATAGGAAGTGGGTCTGTTGCAATCTCCACATCATAGAGTCTGCCTGACTTTGCAAGACCTTATTTATTTGATTATTTAGTTTGGTAGTTATAATTGTTCCTTCCTTGCTCGGGCATAGTTTATTTCTTTTTTGCTGATTATTCAGCTCCATGTATAACACTCTTAATGGTTTACCTCTTTCTTTGCTAATGTTGGCCATTTTAGAGATTATTTGACCTCTTATTACAGATTTATATGCACACCATAAAGTAATATGTGACTTACCCATATTTGTATTGGTTATAAAGAATTCTCTTGTTTCTTTCTTTAAGGATTCTAATATTTCATCTTTCTTAAATATTATTGGATCGATCCTCCATTTATTTTTTGTGTAATAGTTATCTTTTATATCTTCTAATGATAAAATGGAATGATCCGACCATGGGGTCATTATTAAATCGGTGTTCTTTATTGATCTTAGAGTCTTTATATCCCCAAAAAAGTAATCCAATTTTGAATATGATCTATGACGGTTAGAGAAATGAGAGTAGTCTTTTTCATGTGGATGGAGTATTCTCCAGCAATCTAATAAATCATATTCACCCATCTCTTTATTAAATTCATTCGATATCTTACTAATTTGATTTATTGTTTTTTCATTAGACTTTCCTACCCTATCATTAATGGGGTCCATTATCATATTGAAATCCCCTCCTATAATCATCTTCCCTTTTCTAAATTTTGTTAGTTTTTTAAGGATCTTTTTTAAAAAGCTAATCTGATTAGTATTTGGAAAATATAAGTTGACTATGGTCATAAACGTGTCATTAATCTGGCCACCCCAGATTATATATCTCCCTAAGGGGTCTATAATTCTGGTCTCCTCTATTATTTTTAGCTCATGGCTAAATAGTATGGATACTCCTCTAGATTTTTTATTAAATGTGGAATCTACCCTAAAATTGTATTTTTTATTACCCATATATTCCAGTACTTCTTTATTCCAATGTGTTTCCTGTAAAAGCGGTATATCTGCTTTCATTTTTCTATATTAATTAAAGGCTGTATTCCTTTTAGAAGGGGAATTTAATCCATTTACATTATTGGTTAATATCTTGATCATTTAAGCTCCAATATTTCTCTTTCTACTTCCCTTGATTTTATTTTTATTCTATTTCTAGTTTTTTCTTTGTTATAGTTGATATTTTTAAACATTGGGGCTTTCTCCCTACATATTCTTCTTTCATATCCTTTTACCATTTTTTTTCAACCTACTATTATTTTTGGGAGATCCAAACATACTCTGACTCAAACAGCTAACAAGCATACTCTGAATTGGACTTAACTTTATGTCCATCTTGGGTTTAGGGTATTTATGCCAATATTGGGAAATTTTAGGAGATAAAACATCAAAAATTGGTCAGGAGGTCATGCTATTCCAATACATAATTTTATACGCCGCAAATATATTCTCTACCCATATCAAGTATAAATTGTCTTATGTGCGCAAAAAAGATGGAATCATAGCAATCTACATATTACTAAGCTTAAACTCAGCAGAAGAGAAATAATATAGACTTTCCATCATCTTAATCATTCATCTATATAGTTCTATTTAAATTATTTCATTGTTTCGCTGTCTTATTTTTATTCTTACCATTGAGCTTTGTAGACATAAATTGATTATTTTATAATAAAAAATCAATATTTGATAACTAAATTTCAAATATTTTTATGAAAAATTCATTCTATATATAAAGTGTTCTGTATATAAAAAAAAGAATATATTTTCTTTTCCCCTCACCTTTGTGAGTCTTATATCCTCCTTTTTTCCTCCTATCTATAAAGTGCTTATGTGCTATTTTTATAAATCTTTCTTCCCCTAAAAATGTATTTCCTATTGTGATTTTATGGTATGTGATTCAGAACTAGTTCTATATTTTCTTAAATTTTTTATACATTCTATTTGTGACCTTTCCAGTATTTAGAGACTCATATTCCTCTCAAATCTGGAAATATATTATAATTCCATTATTCTACCAGTGCACTTCATTATATATTATTGATGTTCTTATATTCAAAAAATATATATATATATATTTAAAGAAAAAGAATAAAAATAGAAATCAATTTTTTAAAGTCCATTCAGCTTTTTTAAGTGACAGTTTTGGAGTTGTTTCTTTATATGTCGACGAATCAATTTCAATATTCCACTTGTATAATAAGGATTGTCCTTCTTTCAATGAATCCACTTTATACCAACTTGCATCTTTCACTATTAAGATGCCGTGCGGAAATTTCCATCTGTATATAATTCCTTCTCTTCTCAAGCTAGATGTTATAGATGAGTATTATTTCCTTTTTATTAATGTCTGTGATGACAAATCTTGGAAGAATTTAAATTTTTCATAGGGATCTTTTAATGATTTTTTTTTGATAGATAGCTTGTAGTATGGTGTCTTTAAATGGTAAAAAATGAATTTTGACACTAACGTCCCTTGATAACACTTTGTTCAAGCCCCTAGGTAGAGGAATTCTATATACCATTTCGATTTTTGAGTCTTCCTTGGGAAATTGGGGGATTAGTTTGCTTAGCATCTCCTCTACAAATTTCTTCAGCTCTTTATCTGGTATTTTTTCTTCAATTCCTCTTATTCTCAAATTCTTCTTCTTTGATCTGTTCTCCATATAAATTATTCTATTGGTAAGATCTTCTATTCTATTTTCCAGCTTTTGTATGGAATTTAAGAGAATATTGTTGTCAGATATTAGCTTATCACATTTCAACTCATTTTCATTTATTCTTATGGAGTTTTCTTTGATGGTTTTTGTATTATCCGCCATCTGTTTTGTTAGCTCTGATGTAATTTTTATTTGGAAGTCATTTAACAGGTCCTTCATTTTGGTATATGTCAGAAGTTCTTCATGAGATTCTTCTCCCCCTTCTATTGATGACTGTGAGGATAGTCCTGAGGATTTATTTATATTTTGTTCCAATATTGAGGATTCTGCCTGAGATATTTTTAGGGGAGTTGATTTGTTTTTTGGGGAAAACAATTGCAGATCTGGGGTTTGATTTTTTTTTTCCCTTACTTTTAAGCTTAGAAGTTGCTGTGGTTTTTCTATTAGCCATTTTGCTCTTCCTTTTTCTCCACCTTATACTTGATACCTTGATTTATCAATGGTCTATGCCTTGGTGTATTTCCCGGGCTTTATATCCCATCTTGGATCAGGGAGTTGCTTCCCTTGGACAATTATTTCAGATTGTTCCGATCAATGGTCTATGATCAGTGATCTTTAAATTGGTCCTTTTCTCATGGATATATCACTTTGTCCTATATACTTGCTCTTCATCCCCTTGTAATTCGTCTCTCAAATGATTTTTAGAAGATTAATCTTCATTTTTCCATATTATTGTATCAGTCTTCCTCCCCCCTGGGTATTCTATTTAAGTTGAATGAATGGAACTATCTGATATTCTTGAGCTTTATCACCCGTCTCTCACTCGGAGGTATTTAGAGAAAATCACTCTCCTTCAAAGCTTTATAAATCTTGCTTTCTCGGCTTTATACATATATAACATATATTATATTTTGTTACTGTGCTTTTATTCACCAGTATACTTCCCCCTATAAAGTTCTGACCAAACACATAAGAGGGGATGGTTTTATATTCTTTATAGTCTTTCCGGTTTTTAGCCTCTGTCTTTACAGGGGAATTACAAGTGATAGTTCTTCATGGCAGAGAGTAGCTGGGAGTGTGGCTGCTCTTCTGGAGATGATGCCCAGACTATGTCCGCCGTCTCTATTTATGGGAGATTTAACTTTTGCCCCATCTTTCACACAGGGGGATTGCTTTACATGGCAGAGAGTGACAGAGAGTGTGGCTGCGTTTCTAGTAATGGCATCCAAACTGTATACTCCTGTCACTGTTTATGGGAGATATAGTTCTTATTGCTGTGTCATATATCTCTTGCTTTCATCCCCCCCAAAAAATCTTATACATCTTGATTTATACGATTTATTCGAGGTCTGTACTTATAATATTGCAGTGGCTTAATGTTTTCCCCAATCTGTATGTCCCGTTATAATTACACTGACATACGTTCTTAGCTTCTTTCAAAGCATGGTCACGCCATCAGCGTTTTCAGTCAGAGCACTCTCGGTGGAGAATCATCTCTTTTCGCCTCTTTTCGCCTCTCCTGGCTTGTGCCAGCCACACTCACGCTTAAGCTCCGTTCCCCATATGATTTCAGCTAGCTTCCTTCTGCCTATGCTGCGTCTTCAGCCTTCCAGTCAGCTTGCCTCTTTGTAGGGTTCAGACACGGCCAGCATACGCAGTTTAGTATGTCTGGTAGACGCATATCCTTGCAGCGCTTCTGTGCATGACTTCCTGACCCTCCTACCACAGGCTCATTTTCGCGCCTGTGGACTGTCCATTTCCTGCTTATTTCGGACAAATACGGTATGTGGGAAGATATTAATGTCCAACAGCATGCGGAGACACACACAAAAAATATGCCAATGGTTGTGAACACTTGTCTAACCAGCCAGGCCCAGATCTATCTTTTTGGATCCCATGTCCAGTAATGTGGAGGAGCCCCTGTGAGTCCGTGCAAGGGTATGCATGCACCCATTTATTCCTTTTCTGTGCGTGTATATCGCTCTCTTGCTGTGTTAGCAAATCATAGACATTTCCCCATTTTTACAGCATGGCTACTCATACACACGCTGAGCAATTACTTGTTTATTAAATGCATTTGATGGTGGGCCATATTATTTATATTTTTCTATGGAAGGGCAGCGAGAACATGTTACACAAACACATATCATGATCACTTAAATCACACAAATGTTGTAATTATGACAGTTAAAGGGCCACTGCCCAATGAAAACAGAAATAATTTGAAAAAAATGAGTCTTACTAAGAGCATAAGTAATCAGGAAAAAGTTATACATCTAGTTTTTAATTAGATACAATAAATGTTGATGCCTCTGTTGGGCCCTGGGGAAATCCATGATATATATATATATATGAAACATATATTTCTAAAATCTCCCATTCAGGCATTTAGACAACCACCACCAAACATTGGTGAACAGAATATTGGCCAATGAACAGCATCACAGACAGAATGGCACCAAACCCTGCAACAAAAATCGCTGTAAATTATGTGAACACATCTGCAAAGAGGACACAGCCATGCATAACAACAAGAGCTATAAAATCAGAGGGTCATATTCATGCACATCATCCAATGTAGTCTACATGATACAATGTACTGTTTGTGAAATGGGCTGTTACATTGGAGAAACAAGCCAGAAACTACATTTAAGGATGAATCTGCACAGACTCTCCATCAGAAATCACAATGAAGATGTCATAACTAGATGGACAGCAGGACATAGTGCACATAAAGTACGTCACGGTTCTGGGTTAACATGTATGTGTTGTTATGGATGTATTGTAAGAAACCATTTTGTCTAGCTGGGGCCATGTTGGCTGGTTCTTGACCCCAAATTACTAACACTCCTGTCTCTTCCCCCTCCATGACCTGAGCAGAGCAGGTCACATAGTATAAACACAGGATCTTGCAACAGATCAAAGCATAATCAATTTCCAGACCCCTCTATCTGGTTTAAGCTGGTCACATAGTATAAACACAGGATCTTGCAATAGATCAAAGCCCTCTATCTGGTCTAAGAGGGGTCGTAAAAGTGAAGCAGCCACTAACAATTAACCCCCCCCCTTCCAAGCCTGAGACAGCTGGTGTGAGTATAGACAGGAAAACCAGAAAAAAACATGGTTCTATGAAAGGAGGGATGGGTCTGAGAGGAGTTAGCTGGTGGGTGGGGAAAGTTGTTAAAAGGTACTGGATCTGAAATAATAAAAGGAGTCTGCTGGAACTACACAAGGATATGGATGTTCTTTTTGTGTCCTAAAGCAAGGGATGTAAGAGGGACAGATTAAACATACATCATCATTGTGGATGATTTAATCTGGAAAGATAACATAACTATGGCATTGGATCCTATCTGATACTTTGCTCCTACACACTGGGAGAACTCTGCTGACTTGGATTCCTGACAGTCCTGGGTATTGTTATGCGGTGTTGAATTCATTGCTGCTTAAAGGTATTTGCAAAAGAACCCTTGGTCCTACAGTTGTAGAGTAAGATCATAACAGTTGGTCGGCAATGTTGGGATCCCTGTAAGATAGCATGTCATCTGCTGACCTCAGGGACCTGACCCAGGAAAGAGGGCTCCACAGCACAAAGGCTACTACCAGGGCAGACATGATCTGTGACGAAGTGCCCTTCGCCACTTTGTCTTGGAGAGGACTGTTTGCCAGCCTCCTGCCCTGCGACTATGGCCCTGGTACATATTGCCCTTCAAACACAGTATTCGGCCATACCAGAGTGTATGTCACTCATTCCGGCCCTTTACATACAGGGGGGTCATTCGGTACTTGCCCTGTGTGAACCATGATACCACAGATAGCTATGCCATGGAGCCCATTCATATAATGAAAGACTATGGGAAAGACTTTAGCTACATGGCAATTGAACTGGTTGAAGATGATCTGAGCACTATTCTGTAGTTTTGTGCGCACAGATCCCAGCTGTAACGGAACCCATCACTGTTTTACCCTGTTTATGATTATTTAATTCTTGGTTAAAATATGATCCTAGTAATATACTGTTTTTATGTTGGTTTATGCTCTGCAGAATATTGGCCCCAGGCTAGTGCAGACCTTGGCAGGAGAGATAATCCTGTTACAGATAAGCAAATCTATTCATTCTCAAACATAAGAACAAAGACGGCTGATTTAATCATTGTCTGATTATATCAAGGAGCCTCAGGGAGGGGTGACCACACCTATTGTTCTCTTTATGTGTATTGTGTGGCCAACTATGGGGGATGTGGATTGCCATGCTGCCAGTAAGATACTTTTACTAACTTTTGAACCCCTGGTCTGATTCATGCCATTTTTTTAATATGTTGTTCCCCTGGGTGAGAGCTATTGAACGGTGCTGGACTTAAAGGTGTAACCCCTGTTTTTGGGGTACATCCAGAATGTGGTTAAAATTGTGTCTGTTTTAATTGTGTTACCTGTTATCTGAGGGGAGGAGACGTGAGGGTTGAACCATGTATATAATTGGCTGTGATAATTATGTGGGTGTAGCCCTTCAGAGGGCACCATTGCATAAAAGGAGATCCCCTGTCATTAAAGTGATAGTTCTACTTGACCCTTCAAAACGTAGTCTCATCTCGTTCTGAGAGGGGATCGCTATATCCTACTGGGGATTGCTATGCTTTTGCATACTCCCTTGAGCTGTAACTACTGAACGCTTGTTCCTGATATGTCCTCCTTGGAGGAGAGGTCTTCCCCACACGGTCCTGGATGCTGGAGATTCATACAGGGTGGAAGGAAGATGGCGCGGCTCCAGCTAAACTACGGCGGTTGTGGAGTCTGTGGTGGTTGAGGTGTCCGGTGCGGTGCTTGTAGGCCTCGGCGCAAACTAGGACGCGTCTATCAACAGAGGTACCCGGTCAGGGTGCCAGGAGATCCGTTACATGATCCAAGAGCTCTTGTTGGTGGATGAGCTCCAGCAAGTGGAGAAAGTATGGTAACACGGCAGGAGGATACAGAACCTGACCCAGAACCAGTTCCAGAGATGGGGCTTACTGCAGAGGAGGAGGATAAGGTATTCCGGAGATTCCAGAGGTGGAGGTCGGTCATTCCAGAGGCACAAGTGATGGCCCTCTGGACCCAACTAAGTCATGAGGTACGGCTACAAAACAGAAAAGAGACTGTCCATTCCTCTCTAGAATCCAAGGAGGGGAAGGATATAGGGGCAGCCAGATTAAAAATGGCATACAGCAGTGTCAAGCACTTCTGTGATGAGAAAGGGGACATTGATGGTTTCCTACAGGACTTTGAACAACAGTGTGACTTGCATCAAGTGCTAGAGAAGGAGTGGATTACACTGTTGGCTAGCCGACTAAGTGGGAGAGCCAGTGAGGCATTCCGGGCAATTCCGAAGGAGCAGAAGACCTATGCTGAGGCCTGGAGAGTGTTACTACTTACCTGCACAAATTCTGCACGTACACCAAGGGCCCTGGGGACACCTACTCTGAAGTGATGTGTCGGATGAGGCATGCCTGCATCAGTTGGTGGAAAGGGAAGGGGCAGCCACAGTTGAGGAAATTTTGGATTTGGTCCTCATTGAACAATTGTATTGTATTTGTCCTGACAGACTGAGAGCATGGGTACAAGATCGAAACCCCACTACAGGGGAGAAGGCTGCCCACCTAGCTGATCATTTTGTGGCTACCAGGGGTGCGACCAGGAATAGGGGCTTCAACAACACTACCAACGTTTGCCCCCCAGTCCCAGCACCAGTCCCCGGCCGCCCTGTAGCCAACCGCTCTAACCCTGCTACTTTCCAATATGGCAGCCGACCTCAGGTGGCCACTGGAGTGGCCCTTCATCCCACAATACTTACCTGCTTGCGTCCTGTCACACAGAACACAAGGGGTGGCGAATGTTATGGTTGTCATCAACCAGGGCATATGAAAAGAGAATGCCCCAATGTGCCACGCAGGGAAAACAGACACCACACTAAGCCTGTCTACTATCTGGGGGAGTGGAATTTGGACCTTGAGGAGTCTGGAATGATCCAGACCAGACCCAGAGAGGAGGATTTCTATCACCCCATCCATGCTGTGCAAACCAGTTCAGATGGCAACAGGAACCAGCATTTCCAAAAGGTTTTGGTCCAGGGAAAGGAGGCAAGGGGATTTCGAGATACAGGAGCTGTAGTGACTGTGGTACATCCGGATATAGTACCACGTACAGCCATGCTCCCTAAGACCATGGAGGTCATGGTGGCTGGAGGCCAAAAATCTCCATCCCAGGCGCCCGCTTGCAGTTGGATTGGTGCACTGGGAAAGGAGTTTGTGAAGTGGGAGTTATGCATGGGCTGCCAGCTGAGGTATTGTTGGGCAATGATTTGGGGCATCTAGAGAGCCGGTATGTCAATGTTGTGACAAGATCGCAAGCTGCCAAGGTCACCAGGGATGGTCTAAGCGACGAGGATGAGGTCGGGCACCTGGAAACTGGGGTAAGTCCATTACCTGCTAGCAAACTGGGTCGGGGTTGGGCTACTGCCGGTGAGGTGAAGGTCGCCTTATGGGAGGATGAAACCTTGGCTGGGGCTAGTCAAAGGGCTGACAAGAGAAGGGTCCTGAGGGAGATGAGTATGTGTGGGAAGAAGGATTGCTGTACAGGATTACCTCTGAACATGAGGGAGATGGGATGAGAGAGGTTAAGAAGTAGCTGGTTGTACCCCAAAAGTTTAGAGCGAGATTGCTAGAGATAGCTCACGAGGTATCATTAGCTGGACACATGGGGGTGAAGAAGACCCGGGATCGCCTTACCATGGTGTTCTACTGGCCGGGGGTGAACAGGGCTGTTACTACTTACTGTTACTACTTACTGTGATGCCTGCCAGCGATATGGCCGCCACGGAAGGGGTACCCGCGTCCCTCTTCAACCATTACCAGTAATAGATGCCCCATTTCAGAGAGTGGCTATTGACTTGATAGGACCCTTGGCTAGGATCAGCAGGACTGGGAAGAAGTTCATTCTGACCATAGTAGACTATGCCACATGATATCCTGAAGCTGTTCCCTTGTCTAAGATTTCAGCTTCCAAGGTAGCAGAGGCTTTATTGGGGGTTTTATCCCGAATGGAGTTCCCTAAAGAGATCCTGTCTGACCGGGGTACCCAGTTTATGGCTACAACAATTATGGAAGTTATGTGGTATCAAACACCTGAGTTTCTCTCCATACCATCCCCAAACCAATGGCCTTTGTGAGAGGTTCAATGGTACCCTTAAGAAAATGCTCTGTACTTTCACAGAGCAAGAGAAGGATTGGGAGCGTCTACTCCCCTACCTTCTCTTTGCCTACAGGAAATTACCACAGGAGTCCACAGGGTTCTCTCTGAGGTGTGGGAAATGCTAAGTTTAGGGGTGATTAACCATTCCAGTAGCCCGTGGGCTTCCCCAGTAGTACTGGTGCCTAAAAAAGATGGGACCACTTGTTTCAGCGTGGACTATCGTAAGCTAAACGACAGGACCAAGACTGATGCCTACCCTATTCCACACATGGCCGAGTTTTTAGACTGTCTAGGTACTGCCAAGTATCTCACCACTCTGGATCTCTCCAAGGGGTACTGGGAAATTCCCATTGCTGAGACAGCTAGAGAGAAGTCGGGCTTCATCATCCCATTTGGACTTTACCAATTTAAGGTGATGCCATTCGGGATGAAGAATGCCCCTTCAACTTTTCAAAGGTTAGTAGATCGATTATTACAGGGGCACCAAGGGTATGTTCAGGCTTACTTGGATGACATCGCCATATTTAGCAATACATGGGAGGATCACCTACAGCATGTCAAAAGTATACTGGATACCATCAAGGGGGCCAGATTGACTATTCGCCCAGACAAATGTCAGTGGGCCAGGGCTAAAGTACAGTATTTAGGTCATTGGGTAGGCAGTGGGCAGATTAGACCAGAACCAGCCAAGGTCGAGGGGATAACTGCATGGCCCACCCCCCAAACTAAGAAACAGGTAAGGGCTTTCCTGGGGACCACAGGGTATTACAGAAAATGTATTCCCTGTTACAGTGCCATGGCCAAACCCCTCACCGACTTGACAAAGAAGAGGATGCCCAGGATTGTGGACTGGACCCCTGCTTGTGAGGTTGCCTTCCAGGCATTAAAGGATGCTCTAACATGCTCCCCTGTATTAGCTGCTTCCGACTATCCACGGCCCTTTGTTGTACAAACAGATGCTTCCATGTATGGACTGGGGGCTGTGTTGAGTCAAAAAGATGAGCAGGTATTTGAGCGGCCTATTGTATACCTCAGCCGAAAGCTGCTACCCAGGGAGGTGGCATATGCATCAGTTGAAAAGGAGTGTCTGGCTGTGGTATGGGCCCTTAAGAAGCTACAACACTACTTGTATGGGAGAGAATTTACTGTGGTGACTGACCATAATCCCCTGTGTTGGTTATCCAGGGTGGCTGGGGATAATGGTCGTTTACTGAGGTGGAGCTTGGCCTTACAGACTTATAATTTTGCCATTCAACACAGAAGAGGAAAGGTCCATCAGAATGCGGATGGACTTTCCAGACAGGAGGACAAGTAAAAGCAGTGTAGCTAGAGAATTATCCGTCAGGATGATCCTCTATGCTACACTAATAAAAAAAGGGGGAGAAGCTGTCATAACTAGATGGACAGCAGGACATGGTGCACATAAAGTATGTCACGGTTCTGGGTTAACATGTATGTGTTGTTATGGATGTATTGTAAGAAACCATTTTGTCTAGCTGGGGCCATGTTGACTGGTTCTTGACCCCAAATTACTAACACTCCTGTCTCTTCCCCCTCCATGACCTGAGCAGAGCAGGTCACATAGTATAAACACAGGATCTTGCAACAGATCAAAGCCTAATCAATTTCCAGACCCCTCTATCTGGTTTAAGCTGGTCACATAGTATAAACACAGAATCTTGCAAGAGATAAAAGCCCTCTATCTGGTCTAAGAGGGGTCGTAAAAGTGAAGCAGCCACTAACAATTAACCCCCCCCCCCCTTTCCAAGCCTGAGACAGCTGGTGTGAGTAAAGACAGGAAAACCAGAGAAAAACATGGGTCTATGAAAGGAGGGATGGGTCTGAGAGGAGTTAGCTGGTGGGTGGGGAAAGTTGTTAAAAGGTACTGGATCTGAAATAATAAAAGGAGTCTGCTGGAACAACACAAGGATATGGATGTTCTTTTTGTGTCCTAAACCAAGGGATGTAAGAGGGACAGATTAAACATACATCATCATTGTAGATGATTTAATCTGGAAAGATAACATAACTATGGCATTGGATCCTATCTGATACTTTGCTCCTACACACTGGGAGAACTCTGCTGACTTGGATTCCTGACAGTCCTGGGTATTGTTATGCGGTGTTGAATTAATTGCTGCATAAAGGGATTTGCAAAAGAACCCTTGGTCCTACAGTTGTAGAGTAGGATCATAACAGAAGACCCAGTGGGACATCACTTTTCACAAAATAACCCCTTCACCCAGAACTTTAAAATTAAAATACTCAGCGGTCATTTTAAAAATACTCAAGAAAAAAGTGCATTTAAAATGAGAATGATAACACACTTTAATGTGAAAAGTACGGGACTGAATGTGAATATGGAATTTATGTTGATTTATCTTAACTTCTTATAACCTTCTATATTCCTAATATGTTTTTTCTTCCTTTTCTCTGTTTTCCTTTTAGCCTGTTTCTGTCTCCTTAGTTTTATGGTACCTTACTCCCTATGACCTACAAATATTTACGACCCTGTTTATTTTCTCTGATCTACACTCATGAGTCTTCTTCACAGCTGACCGACAAGGACATTCTTTTTTTAAAAATAGCTTGTAATTTCTAGATTTCAATTGGAACTAAATATCATGCAGGACTTTGAAAATACACAATACCGAAGCCAGTAACGCCTAGCAGAACAACGCGAGGCACGCAGGACTTTGAGAATAAAAGCAAAGGCAATGATCACGAGCCACACAAAATTGACCAAAGACACAGATGAGAAAGACACAGGGGAGGGAGAGGGGGGAGAGGGTGGAAAGTGACACAGGGCTGAGAGATGGCAGAAAAGAGACACAGGGGAGGGAAATAAGGAAAAAATAAAGACACAGGGGAGGGAAATAAGGAAAAACAAAAGACACAGTGCAGGGAGAGGAGGGGGAGGGTGAGAGGGGGAAACAGACACATGGAAGGGAGAGGGTGGAAAAAGACACAGGGGGCAGAAAGTGGGTCGAGGTTCGCAATAAGCGCCGGATGCACTCTTTACAGACCTTGCGATGAGCACCGAAGGTGCTCTGCGAAAGGCACAAAAGTGGCAGGTTGCATGATGTCTGCAATGAGCGCTCATTGCAGGGCTCACAATGAGCACCAAAAGTGCTCATCACTAGGCCCGTAAACTACACGGGGGAGGCTCGCAATGAGCGTCAAAGGCAGCATTGCCAAGCTAAAATTTTAATGTCGTCATTTTTGAATGGGAAAGTTGCTAGTTTTATAATAACAGGCTTGGCACTATGAGTGAGGTGTTTGTCCAACAGGAAGGATATCACTGTGGACTACAGTGCTCTGCTTTTTTATGTATATATTGATGTATATGTGTATATAGTATGTGTATATATGTTTCCTATACTATGTTGTGTTTAATCCCCCTATAAGTATTTACCTGAAGATGTCAGATGCTGTATCCACTCTTTGCATCTGCTGTTTTTATTCAAACTAAGGGTTCCATTTCATGGTAGTATTGCTTGAGACTAGATAAAGAGAATTTGAACTTCTCAAAAGCTTGTTAATATAAATAAGGTGTTGCCTAATACAAAAGCTATCATAATATACTGCACTACTCATTATTAATATATTTATATTTATTTATATATATATATATATATATATATATATATATATATATGTGTCAGGATCATCAATTAGGCAAATTAGGCATTAGCCTAGGGGAGCATATCAAAGAGGGGTGCCTAATATTTACACTCACAAATTGTGAAGCATGTAGGGTAGAACTGGGTTAACTTTCCGATCAAGATTAGCTTTGCCTTCCCATGCAGAGAGCGTGAAGGAAGGAGGAGGAGCACAGGAAGGAAGTGATGGGTGCTCTGCTTCTGCTGCTTCTGGTGCTCAATCATAGCAGAGCTATGGTTTTACTTTCTGTGTGCAGCAACACAGTGAAGGACTGAAATGGCTGCCTTTCCACTTTTCTTCTGCAATGATGGTCCCACCACTGTGAGAGACTACAGAATAGCAGGCAGGCAGGTTGTGTTGCATGGACCTGCTTCCTGT
The DNA here is from genome assembly GCA_027410445.1 of Discoglossus pictus. Classification (NCBI taxonomy): domain Eukaryota; kingdom Metazoa; phylum Chordata; class Amphibia; order Anura; family Alytidae; genus Discoglossus; species Discoglossus pictus. Next base: position 328,826,475 of record CM050165.1, read on the forward strand.
GTGGTACCCTCAAGGATTCAGGTATTTTACCAAGAGCCATGTAAGAAATGTTTCTTTGGTGACAGGAAGCAGCAGGAGAGGACAGCAATGTCTGAAGGTAACTATGTTACCTAGTCTCTATCATCTATCTGTCAATATTTTATATTATGCTCTACAGTCTATACCTTTCTCACTTAAGAGAGCATTAGGGGGAGAAAGTCATTGTTACTAGGAGTAAGAATAACCCATTTTTGTATTTTGGATATATTTTGAAAAAGAATCATAAGGTAGCCAAAGTGTATGTGAAAGTGTGCATACCAGTGGCGGAGCTACCGCCGGTGCACCTGGTGCAATACTCCAAGGCCCTGCGACTGGAAGGGCCACACAGAGCCCCTCCTGATCCCTAATTCGCACTTGATAATCTCTCTGCTCCTCTTAATCCTCTCAGCTCTCATGATTCCTCTCTTGATTTCCTCCTTTGGCCCCTCTGATCCTCCCCCTTGGCCCTCTTGATCCCCCCACATCCTGATCCCCCTTGATCTTCCTCCTACTCCTGATCACCCCCATTGGTGCTTCTGACCTCACCAGCACACTCCCCAAAACTGCATCCTCACCTGCCGGAGCATCGCAATGACAACACACACTAGAGAGCAGAAGCGCTGCAAGCAAAGGCTACAGTGCAGTAAGAGTTCTGGTGAGGTCGGAATCACAAAGGGGGGGGGGGGGTCTGAAAGCACTGCAAGCAAAGGCTACAGTGCAGGAAGAGTTCTGGTGAGGTCGGAATCACAAAGTGGGGGGTCTGGGGGGATATCAAGAGGGGCCAAGGAATTATAAGGATGCCCAGAGGGGGGGAAACCAGATGGGAAGAGGGGAGGATCAAGAGGGGCAGGAGGGAACCAGAGGGGGGGGATCAAAGCAGAGGAAGACTAACCCTAAAATATTTTTTAAATATATTAATGGGAAGAAGGCCATCTGATAATGAGTGACCAGGAAAAGGCAGATGAGCTAAATATGTTCTTTTCTTCGTTATACACAAGGGACGTACCCGTGGTTGGGTCACTGCAACATAATGGGGCTACACTACCTTCACCAAATAACTGGTTATCGCAGGAAGAAATCCAAAAGAGGTTGGAAAAAATATATGTTAATAAAGCCCCAGGTCCTGATGGAATACATCCAAGGGTACTGAGGGAACTGGGTTCTGTAATAGCTAAACCATAATATCTAATTTTTCATTATTTACTCAACACATCAAATCTGGGGAATTAAAGACCAGTGAGTCCCACTTCAGTAGTGGGAAAGCTTTTAGAAGGGTTAATAAGGGATAATATACAGGAATATGTCTATTCAAACAGGATTATAAGTAGGAGCCAACATGGATTTATGAAGGATACTGTAGGTCATGTCAAACAAGCCTAATTAGTTTCTATGAGGAGGTTAGTAGGAACTTGGATCAAGGCAACTCAGTGGATGTAGTCTATTTGGATTTTGCAAAAGCTTTTGATACAGTGCCACATGGGAGACCATTGAGCAAACTAAGGGATACAGGAATTGCCATAAATATTTGCTTATGGATTGAGAGCTGACTAAAAGACAGGAAGCAAAGGGTTGTTGTGAATCGAACATACTCTGATTTTACTAATGTAGTAAGTGGGGTTCCTCAGGGCTCAGTATTAGCTCCCCTCCTTTTTAACATATTTATTAATGACTTGGAAGTGGGATTGGCATGTGGTGTCTCCATTTTTGCTGATGACACAAAGTTGTACAAGATAATTAAATCAGAAAATTATGTACTTTCCCTCCAAAGGGATTTACATAAATTAGAGGAATGGGCATCTAAGTGGCAGATGAGATTTAATGCAAATAAATTTAAAGTTATGCATCTGGGAAGGAAAAATAGCCATGCATGTATTTACTCTGGTGAAGTCTTCTCTTGATTGTTGACTTTGACACACATACACCTACCTCCTGGAGAGTGTTCTTGATCTGGCCAACTGTTGTGAAGGGTGTTTTCTTCACCAGGGAAATAATTATTCGGTCATCCATCACAGTTGTTTTCTGTGGTCTTCCGGGTCTTTTGGTGTTGCTGAGCTCACCGGTGCGTTCTTTCTTTTTAAGTATGTTCCAAACAGTTGATTTGGCCACACCTAATGTTTTTTTTTTTCAGCCTAATGATGGCTTGCTTCACTGATAGTGACAGCTCTTTGGATCTCATATTGAGAGTTAACAGCAACAAATGCAAATAGCACACTTGAAATTAACACTGGAGCTTGTATCTGCTCTTTGTTAATAGGATAATGAGGGAATAACACACACCTTGCCATGGAACAGCTGAGCAGCCAATTGTCCCATTACTTTTGGTCCCTTAAAAAGTGGGAGGCACATATACAAACTGTTGTAATTCCTACACCGTTCACCGGATTTGGATGTAAATACCCTCAAATTAAAGCTGAAAGTCTGCAGTTAAAGCACATCTTGTTCGTTTCATTTCAAATCCATTGTGGTGGTGTATAGAGCCAAAAAGTTTAGAATTGCATCTGTGTTCACATTTGAATATCTAAAGCAAGTTAAAAAACCTTCCAGCTCAGAGTTCCGAGAAAAACTGTTATTACACTGCATTCTGGGAAGTTGAGCTGGGACACACAAATGTGGCCACAAATGCCTCTCTCTTCATTCCGTAACCATTATCAAACATGGCTTCCTTTAAGATTATACATTCTGTATTACACAGCTTTAATGCAAAGCCAAGGTTGGATTAAACACAGGCTGAGTATTCAAGCTTACTGGCTATCATCAGCATAGAGCGGGATCTCAACCTGTGTTGTGGAAATTATGAGTAGGTAGTTCACCTCAAAAATCATTTATAATATAATGGGCAAACGAGCGATAGAAGCCCTCCACCGTACAGTAGTACAGTAAATAAAAAAGTACTGCATTCTGGGAAGTTGAGCTGGGACACACAAATGTGGCCACAAAAAAAAAATATATATATATATATATATATATATATATATATGTATACTAGCGACTTGCCCGTCAAAAAATGACGGTCAATAAAAATTAAATGTTGTGAAATTTGTTTGCAACACAAAATGAGTCACCTACATTTGTCCCTTTTTTATTTTCTAAAAATAAAAACATATTTATTTTTTTAACTTTCAACTTATATTTCACAAACATAAAATTTTGTAACATGCAACTTGTATATGAAACATTTGTTCAACATTTTGTTAACAATACTAGCACTTTTCAATACATATTTATCACTGAGTAACTGCGGAGTATATTAACTTAGAGTAAGTAAATAGTTTTAACAATAACATGCTTTTTATCATTTGTAACATATTTGTTAAACTCTTGTTAAACTAAATTATCATTGAATCCAGAGGAAGGCAAACAATAAAAAACCCCTATTGAAACTTGTCCAATTGTATCAAAGAGGGAAAAAATGAATTCCTTCCTGACCCCATTAACTTTCTCCCTGAATCAATACTTTGGGCCTCATTCAATTTGCGATTTGGCCAATTGAATAGGGTTCTAAATAAGCACATAGCATATTTTTTTTAAAGAAGTTTTTAGTTAGTGAAAACCTTACTTTTGGATAGATGTTAACTAACTAAAAACTTCTTTAAAAAAATATGTTATGTGCTTATTTAGAGCCATATTCAATTAGCCAAATTGTAATTGAATGAGGGCCTATGTCTTTAAATAATACATTTCCAATTATTATTAAAATACTTCAACTTTATACTAACAATACATATTTGGCTATACCACATATATATTTAACATGCTTTTTTCAAAATTCAAAAAACACATATTTAACATCTGAAATTGTAACATCAAACAATAACATTTAACTCTTGTAAATCCTGAAAAATTCAGTTAATAGTTTTGTGGGGCCAATCATGTAAATATAAAACTTTGAACCCATTCACATCTGTTTAAGGATATTTTACTGTTGTTTTTGTTGTTATTTTTTTTTTTTTTTTTCAGTTTGTCCATTCTGCAAATATCACATATATTTTCATAAGTGAAATAGTGGTCCCCTATTTAAAGAGTCCCAGAGTACTTTAATTTTGTACTGGAAGTCAAACCACTGTTCTCTATGTTTTTTTGTCCATTCTTTAGATGTTTTACGTGTTTTTTTTTTTTTTGTGCAATCATATTGAGTCCCATAAAATGTTGGCATTAAAATTAAACCATTGTCATCTATCTTTCCAACACCTCATAGTAGACAATGTTTTTGGTGTAAACACATCCATCATCCAATAAATGACCTTAAGTTTCGTTTTCTTCAACATGCACTTTAATTTCTTTTGGATTAGTGCACCTTGAAAAAGCCACATAGAGTTGTTCATGTGCAAAAACTGGTTCCTTTAAAAAAATCCCAACTGACTTAAAAGTTTGTCCTTGGGATTTATTGATGGTCATAGCAAATGCCATGATAACTGGTAACCACTGATAACCACTCTCACTTGGAGCCAAATCAATTCTTGGTATAAAAACTTGTTCAGCTTTATGGGTACCAGTTATAATTTCTGCATGTATAAAATGATCTTTTAACTCATGCACAATTAATCGGGTCCCATTACAAAGTCCTTTTTTTGGATTCATATTTCGCAATAACATAACAATTGCGCCTTTTTTCAATTGTAAAATATGTGGTGGCATTCCAGATGGTGTTAAGGAATTAATAAATTCGATACTAAAATTCGATTCACTGTCTTTATCATCTGACAGAATTGAATCTGCACTATAATAATTCTTTTGTGGTGCATTGATATATTTTAAAATTTCGTTATTTACATTGAAGGCATCGATATTTTTTGATGTTAATATCACTTTGTTTGCAATGTCTGTGTAATCCTCATTATTAAGAGTGTTTAGAAATATGTCTGATATGATTGATTCATTGCAAACCATTTCTGATGGAATTTCAATGTTATCATTTGGTAAATGCTGTATTTCTGGATGTTTTCCATTTCCGATTTTAATGAGCCAGTCATTGAATTCCTTTTGGCCTTCAGATCTCATATTTAATTCTAATTTGAGATGTGTAAATATTTGCCACAATTTACTGGTCTTGTTACATGTTTCAATGATCTCTGTTCTATTTCCGTGTGTCACAACAGGTAATGTTTGCCTAAAATCGCCTCCTATGAGCATCACCTTTCCACCAAATGGCAACTTATTATCCATCACTTCTTTTAAGAATCTGTCAATACATTGCAGTGCATGACATGACATCATTGTTGCCTCATCTATGATAATTAGTTTAGTTAGTTTAAATTTTTTTGCTTGTATGGAATTGAGTCGAATATCTGACACTGATGTTTCCAAAATGGGAACTGGCAGATTAAATCCACTATGCACAGTTCTACCACCATCTAACAAAAGTGCAGCAATTCCAGTTGTTGCAAATGGCATAGCTATCTGACCCTGTGATCGAATATAACTCATCAAACAATTGTACAGATACGTTTTTCCTGATCCACCTGGTACGTCTAGATAGAAATACTGGTCTTTGACCATTTCATCATCTGTAGCATTTGTGATGGCATGAAATGCTTCTAACTGTAAAATATTTAAAGTTGCCAGTTTTTCTTGGGTTTTTTGTTTTTGAAGCTCAGTGTCATAATCATCAAAATTGATGTCATCTATAAGTCCTGGATCAGGTAAATTAAAACTTGCACAATTTAATCCATGAGCCAACAATATTTCTTGGATTTCCATCAATGTTTTTAACAGAGCTATTGGTTCTCTGTAACATTTCAAGAAATCTTCTGACATGTTTAATTTAAATGTTTCCCACAAAGTGAAAGCATCAGGTACATTGCAAAATATACAAATGAATGCAAATTGTTATCTCATTTGCTTAGGCATTTGACATATTGCTGCTTCTTCCAGACACCTCTCCCATTCTGTATCATCAGCTATGAAATTTTGATGTCTTGCAGCTAATAGGAATGTATCATAAACTATGTCATTCACTGTACGTAAATGCTCAAAACTCTGTGCACCGGGAACATGTGGCAGAAGTAATCTTAAGCTGAAATGTTCAATATCCCTTGGACTGACGGTATAAATGCGTGGTATGATTTTATGTGTATCCCTTCTTCGATGTCCCTATAGACCATTTACAAATACATAGTGATATGGTATCTCTATGTATAAAAATTGTCTGGCCTGCGTATCCTGACAGTTTAATTTAAACCACGCAGTAAGTGTGGTATCTCTGTCTTCACTTTGATATAATGCAGTTCTTTCATTTCCTTGAGTAAAGCAAACCATCTGACTTTGAGGCAAATGTACAGCTAAACAATAGATAGCATGTGACCGATCATGCATCTCAAATTTCAAAAGGCGCCACATTGCTTCAGGAGCACTCACATACCGAGCATCTAAATAATTTGATAGTTCATCATGTAAAATTGAATTTTCGTTTTCATTTCCAGCACCTTGTACAACAACAGTAGCTGCATCATATCCTTTGTATATACAGTCAGGTCCATAAATATTGGGACATCGACATAATTCTAATCTTTTTGGCTCTATACACCACCACAATGGATTTGAAATGAAACGAACAAGATGTGCTTTAACTGCAGACTTTCAGCTTTAATTTGAGGGTATTTACATCCAAATCCGGTGAACGGTGTAGGAATTACAATAGTTTGTATATGTGCCTCCCACTTTTTAAGGGACCAAAAGTAATGGGACAGATTAACAGTCATAAAACAAACTTTCACTTTTTAATACTTGGTTGCAAATCCTTTGCAGTCAATTACAGCCTGAAGTCTGGAACGCATAGACATCACCAGACGCTGAGTTTCATCCCTGGTGATGCTCTGCCAGACCTCTATTGCAACTGTCTTCAGTTCCTGCTTGTTCTTGGGGCATTTTCTCTTCAGTTTTGTCTTCAGCAAGTGAAATGCATGCTCAATCGGATTCAGGTCAGGTGATTGACTTGGCCATTGCATAACATTCCACTTCTTTCCCTTAAAAAACTCTTTGGATGCTTTTGCAGTATGCTTCGGGTCATTGTCCATCTGCACTGTGAAGCGCCGTCCAATGAGTTCTGAAGCATTTGGCTGAATATGAGCATAGAATTCATCCTGCTGCTTTTGTCAGCAGTCACATCATCAATAAATACAAGAGAACCAGTTCCATTGGCAGCCATACATGCCCACGCCATGACACTACCACCACCATGCTTCACTGATGAGGTGGTATGCTTTGGATCATGAGCAGTTCCTTTCTGTCTCCATACTCTTCTCTTCCCATCACTTTGGTACAAGTTGATCTTAGTCTCTGGTACAAGTTGATCTTAGTCTCATCTGGATGTTGTTCCAGAACTGTGTAGGCTTTTTTAGGTGTTGTTTGGAAAACTCTAATCTGGCCTTCCTGTTTTTGAGGCTCACCAATGGTTTACATCTTGTGGTGAACCCTCTGTATTTACTCTGGTGAAGTCTTCTCTTGATTGTTGACTTTGACACACATACACCTACCTCCTGGAGAGTGTTCTTGATCTGGCCAACTGTTGTGAAGGGTGTTTTCTTCACCAGGGAAATAATTCTTCGGTCATCCACCACAGTTGTTTTTCGTGGTCTTCCGGGTATTTTGGTGTTGCTGAGCTCACCGGTGCGTTCTTTCTTTTTAAGTATGTTCCAAACAGTTGATTTGGCCACACCTAATGTTTTTGCTATCTCTCTGATGGGTTTGTTTTGTTTTTTAAGCCTAATGATGGCTTGCTTCACTGATAGTGACAGCTCTTTGGATCTCATATTGAGAGTTAACAGCAACAAATGCAAATAGCACACTTGAAATGAACACTGGAGCTTGTATCTGCTCTTTGTAAATGGGATAATGAGGGAATAACACAAACCTGGCCATGGAACAGCTGAGCAGCCAATTGTTCCATTACTTTTGGTCCCTTAAAAAGTGGGAGGCACATATACAAACTGTTGTAATTCCTACACCGTTCACCTGATTTGGATTTAAATGCCCTCAAATTAAAGCTGAAAGTTTGCAGTTATAGCACATCTTGTTCGTTTCATTTCAAATCCATTGTGGTGGTGTATAGAGCCAAAAAGATTAGAATTATGTCAATGTCCCAATATTTATGGACCTGACTGTATATAGGTGTATGGTAAACTTATAACTAGGATATAGAAAGTGGAAAGGAGGAAGAGGTAACTGTAAGTGGAGGGTGCACACATTTGAATGGGCCTAGGACAGTTTAAAACCAAAATATAGTATTAAAATTATGAGAGCATATTTATCATATTTATACATGTGCCCAGGTAAATTTACCTGAGATTGTTATAGGTTCCCCCTCCCATATCCTTTATAAGACGCCTCCTTTTACATATCTCATGCTTGTACTGCTTGCCTGCTGCCTGTGTTGTTTTTTGCTTTGGTCCTTCTTTCTGCCTCGTGAGTGCAACCTTTTTTGTCTTTCTTTTCATTCCTGCTTCTTTCCCTTTGACTCCTCCTGCTTTCTGTTCTTGCCTCTGTTTTCCCTCGTTCCACCTACCTCTGCTGCCTTTTCTGTTCTGCTTCTTCCCCTTCTTTTTTGCCTTGTCTCCACTCCATTCCTCACTCCTCTTCTTTCCCCTGGTGGTGTGTTGTTCACCTTCCTGACCTCACACCATGTTCCAGATCTCCGATCAGCAGCCTCATTGAGAAATCGGTTGGTATTCTCGTGGTCCTGCTGAAATCCCACAACATGCTTCCAGGCTGCAGTACTCTGCTGTTTGTTCATTCCACTAACTTCCTTAGTCTCACAACTCAAACCAGTTAAAAGCACCAATCTACCTTCTGTTTCTCGCCTCTTTCTGCCACTCATGCCTTCCCACAAACTCCTGTCTGATTCTTATTGTGTTTCTAAATCGCTATTTAAGTTCCTTTCATCTCTCCACCACATTTCTACTTCATTTCTCCTTCTCCACTATATCTTATCTCACTCCTTTTCCTTCATCAATTTCTTCTTTCTCACCACCAGTGTTTTCCTTCCTCCTTCTCTCATCCTCGTATCTACTACCTCTCAATTTTTTCCTCCTCTCTCCTCACACTAGATTATGTAGTTGCATTATTGACAACCCGTGTTTCCTCTTTTTCCTTACTTATCCACCTCATACTCGATGGCCCTTCGAGGGCCTTGCCTCAGCACCTCCACAGGGCAGACCCAATTTCTAACATTCCTCTGCCATCTCAATTCCTTTCTCATTGCTACATTCACCAAACCAAACCACTTTCTTCCACTGTTTTCATATTGACCAACACCATTCAGATCTTGAAAGCCTTCCATCTGCAGCTGCATTGTCTACTGCCCATGTTCAATGTACTCCGCCTCCAGGCACCTCTCCGAGATACTGGACTATACCTTGCTTAATGCAAGTTGACAGCATATGGAATTCGATTTCCCACATCCACTAGATAACTGTAGCTCTTCAGACTTCACCAAGATGCCAACCAACCACAGACTCCAGCTGCTCCACTCTCAAATGACCAATTCACCCAAACTACAATGCATAATCACGGAAGTTACTGTTTTAGTCAATTCCCTTGAAAGCTGCCGCCTTGAAAATCCAGCACCGTCCATCACAATCCTTCTACTACCTCCTCCTCTCTCAGACAGAGTTGAGACTCATGCCTGCCCACTTCATTCCTGACCACCTTGGCAGGGACATTGTTGAAGGCTGCAAAGTAAACTTAGTCTTGCTTCTGATCTTATCCACTGACACTTTCGACCCCAGGATCATCACTCAAGGGTTCATCTCTGTGTTACTATCCGTTTAAAAGACTAGACTAACCACGACCATAATCTATTTCTCGACACTTTGTAGGTAATAGGTCCCTGGTTTGTCAACATTGACACTCACCATTGCATAATTCAAACTTCTGTCCTAATAACTGATCTTCATGTAAATCCACCAAATCCTACAAACACAGTTTCATGGCTGGATTCTGTTTCATCCTCTTGTCCTCTTGTCACACCAATATCGCTTACTATGCCTAGTCCATTATCTAGGAGCTGCAACAATTTGTAATAGCTTCAAGCTGTGAGCGATACCATGTAGGGTCACTCTAGGTGGGCAGGTCATAGCAGAGAGGTCAGGCAAATCACAGTCCACTACAGAAGGTACTGGCAACCCACTCCACTAGCATCTGTCATATTCCATTTAGGCCCTGAGAGGAATGTTCATACTCCACCGTATCACTGGTTGGACTTTGCATGTGTATGAACCCTTTATTATTATTATTATTATTATTATTATTATTAATATTATATACTAGCAACTTGCCCGTCAAAATTGACGGCAATAACATTTGAACCCTGGCAAAGCTGTTTGCCACACAATGCGAGTCTCTCCCCCTCTAATATGCGGGCCTTGCGATGAGCGCCTTCAGTGCTCATTGTGAGCCTCTCCCCACTCTCTCATCCATATGTCTCTTTCCCCCCTCTCCCTCCCCTGTGTGTGTTTCCCCTTATCTCCCACCTATGTGTCTCTTTCCCCCCTCTCTCACCCCTGTGTCTCTTTCCCCCCACTCCCTCCCCTGTGTCTCTTTCCACCCTCTCCCCCCTTTCCCTCTTCTGTGCTCTTGTTTGCATTTACGGGTGTGAAACCATTTGCAGGCTTGGAAAATTGATGATTTGCGGCTTTACGGCAGACATTTTTTTCATCGCTTAGCCGTTCTTAGACCTCCCCAAAACGCCAATTACAGGCAAATTAGCTTGCAACCTCACTTACATGCTCCTTGCCTCTCCCCCTCTGCTGTGTGTGAGGTTGTAAGTTTATTTTCTAATTAATTGGCGTCTTTTCATGGTCTCCCAACGGCTTCTGAGTTACAGGCTTAAAAAAATGGCGGCCGTTAAACTTAATTTTTTTGAAGCCTCCCTCAGTCAAGCCAGTCATGTACGGGCCTCGCGATGAGCGCCTTTGGTGCTCATTGAACATGCGCAAGCCTGTAAAATTTAACATTGCATGAAGACACCTTGGAATTACCACAACTATTATATGTGATAATATATGGTATTATATGATATCTAATGCTATGATGACTATTATTATTTTTATATGTATTGAACTATTGCATGGTAACTAGGGCTCATTAGTTAACAGATATAGGAATGTCACACTAACGTGATGTATGTGGATGTCCCATAACTTCAACCATTGAAAACACACTGACACGGTTAGAACAATATAACAAAGCTTTATTTTATACACAGACCACAATCAGAAATGGTCAAGACTGTGCATTAATATCATGGGTGTGGTGTGGGCAGATCCTAAGAGAGCAAGAGGCTTGGGGGAAAAGGGGGATACCTAGAAGCATGATATATAGCACCTACCAGGGTCACATGTGGTCACTACACCACTGCAACTGGAATCTGATGCAAAAAAGGATTATCACAAATCACTCTATTTAATTGAAGAAACCATTAATGAGCATAGCATTTACAAATTGTCTAGATCTGCTCAATGAAATTAATGTTTCAACCTCTGGACTGTGTAATCCAATCCAGTTTAACACATACAGTGTGGTGACAAAAACAAAAATCTGAAAAAAAGTGGTCAACTAAAAAAAGATGGAGGAGGATAAAAAGAAAAGCTAATCAACATGCATGTACAGTACAGTGCTAAATACTGTAACTGTAACAATATACCAACTCACCTCATTCCCAATGGCAAGCATAACTAACTATTAGCTAGGTCTCTGGATAATCAGAAATATGTGAAAATATCTATTAATACGGACAGGACGCAAAGGTCAGCAGCCAGATTCAATGTCACTTACATCAGACCCAAGGATCTGTTCTCATACTGATATTAAGGTCAGGATCACATGCTTCACTAGTGCATATATCAATGCTGGGTGTCATTAACATGCCATTGTGAGACTTTGCAAATCCACCACTATAGCGGTATTAGTCTACATTTAAGCTAACATGTTTTAGACATCTGGCTAGATGATAGCTTTAAGATTGTGGGAGATACATGTTAAGAGTGGGGTGTCATTAAAGGAATGTCTCCCTGAGAAGCACTGGGAAAACCTTACATCTCATTCATTTCCTCCACAATGAATGTGCAGAAGATGCCTTCATGGACCGGTTCCTGCTCTGCGTGGGCTTGCTCCTCCACTTTCTGCTCCGATGCAGCCGATGCCCCCTCCTCTGACTTGCCACTGGACCCAGACCCTGGATGCTGAAAGATAGAAAAGAAAGGTATATGTCATTAGTATGATGAATAATACATTGTTATGTGTTAATTTCTAACTATCTGACATCTAGGCTTGAACCTTGATGATTCTCCTAATTGCAACTCAGATTAGCTATCATATATTAGATATGATCTTTTCTTTGGTTCATGGTCTTGATCGTTCTTGGCTCCTAACGCGTTTTGTAACTGTATAGGCGGCAGTGGGCACACCAATAAATTGACTCTCTATTGTTTGATTACTGTTGTTGTGCCCATGGTTTAATGATGCATCCATCTATCCATTGTTAATTCTATGGAGCTGACATGTCAGTGTCCTTGTTGGTCATCTTGTACATGTGTAGTGTGTGTGATGCACATGTGGTGGCATGTTGATGTATGTGATATTCACCTGACATGGAGGCTGGGTCTTGCTGGGCCACTGGGCCTGAAGCTCCAGTGGTGGGTAACTGTCTCAGAAGGTCTCTGGTGACTCTTTCCCACTCATTATAGGTCACACTCTGGTCCTTGTCCTTCTTAGCCATTATCCTCCTCACCTTGGAACCTGATGTCATCGAACCTGTGCTTGACAAGACAGACCTGACATCCCTTGGATCCCATGTGCCTACAGCAGTAACCTAAGCCGCTACCTCCTTCCAAGCCTGAACCCAAGGCCCTGGCTTAACTTCCCTTCCCCCTGTAAGAATCATGTGGCGGCCATGGATAACAACGAGGAGGACCACATTCTCCCGGTGCAAGTAATTGTGGGCCCTGTGCTTGTCCTTAGCCTCTTGTCCTCTAGACTGTGGAAAGAGATCTTTGCCTCCCTGACCTGCCCCTAGGGCCTGTACCTTCCCCGAACTACCACCCTCTCTGGGATCAGGCCCCTTTCCCTCTGTCCCTTTCCTATATGTGCCTGATGCTCGGGCCACCTTCTCCTATGCACTCCCATCCTCCTCCTCCACCACCTCTCCCTCCTCCACCTCCCCTCCCTCATCTTCCTCCTCTCTTTCCTCTCCTTCCTCCACCTCCTCTGCCTACTCCACTACCTCTCCGCCCTCCACCTCACTACTTACCTCCTCCTCCCCCCCTCTACTCCACAGGGCCACCTTTCTCTCCTCTTTCTCCTCTCTCTCCTCCTCACCTCTCCTCTTCTCCTAGACCACCTCCTCCACCTCCTCTCCCACTTTTCCCTCCTCCACCTCCTCTCCCTCCTCCACCTCCTCTCCCTCCTCTCCCATCTCCCTCCTCCACCTCCTCTCCCCATCCACCTCACTACTCACCTCCTCCTTCCCACCTCTACTCCCAAGAGCCACCTCTCTCTCCTCTATCTCCTCTCTCTCCTCCTCACTTCTCATCTTCTCCTCCTCCCCACCTCTCCACTCCCCTCCCCTCCTCTCTCCATATTATCCCAAAAGTAAAATAAGGATAAATGAAAAGAAGTGTAGCTCTATATGTCTGATGAAAAAAAAAAAATGTGTGTGCTATGTGTTATTAAAATCTGTTGGGGGATGGGTTGTGGGTGGTGGGATGGAGTGGAGTGGGGGATGGTTGTGGAGTGACCTAACTCTGTATGGCTCTATGTGTGTTCTTTAAAATATGTGTATTGCAAATATGTGTATTCTATAAATATGTGTAAGCAAGTATTAAGTGTAAAATTGTATGAAATAGAATATAAATGAATAAAACCGCAAACAAACTCTCTCCAAACTCTCCTACTCTCTCTCAAATTGAACCTGACCACCAACTCCGGGACCTGCATGCTACATCAAAAATACAACACAGTAAATGCATGGGCGAGTGGTGCGCAAATATATAATCTCCCTCTCTCAATTATCTTTGGCTAGACCGCTTTTTGTTGACTGAGAGGCCTGTGTCGCACTAGTTATACTGCAATTGGTTATTGACTGCCAATTGAAGCTCATCCGGCCCCTTTAAAGCTTGCGTACATGGAATGGATTGACGGGCTTGCGTCTCAAGCCCGTAACTCGCGCCATGGTCTAATTTAATAGCTCTGTAACGCAGCCGAGTTTCAAGCCCATAGGCTTTGTGGGTCTCATGTTGCCGCTGAATAGACATACTCTTATATTTAGTTATCCTTATAGTATTTTCCATAGCTGTAGGAGAGGAGAGGGAGAGAGAAGGAAAGCAAGGGGAACACTGTTGAAGGAATGTAAGTAAAGTATAAACCTAGTGCCTATCGGGCTTTAGATCACTGACATTCCCCCCAGCAGAATGATCTTAAATGCTATATCTAACTACATATGTCACCTTAAAAAATATGACTGATGTTATGCTAAATTACTATCAATACTGTCATGGCTGTTCACTGGCATAGTCCCATTAGCATCTGATAATCACACCCAGTAGTTATACACGTGTTATTGTTGCATGTCATCCTCTTAACATTATGGTAGCGTAATAATTTGTCTGATTTAATTAACAGATGACTACTGATGATGGACTTTGTCCTACATCAATATAAATGTGTGTTTACAAGTCATGTAATCATTGTAATCATTTTTGTTTAGATAACACCTGCATACCAATGAAATATAATATTAATGTGGCTCAGCTATTTAATATGGATATAGTGATAGTACTACTGATTGTGGCCGCAGTGAAGCATTCCTTGTGAAATTACACATATTTACTAATGGACATGGCAGGTGATTGTCCATGACACATTAACTTTAGTTAGCACTGCTCATAGATGATGATCAAGTAAATGTGTTTATAGTTACAGTAATAACATGAAACACTGTACTGTAAAGAAAGATTAATTAATAGATTTTTTTCTCTTCCTTTCTTTAGATTTTTACCATAATTTTTGACTCTATTGCTGATTTTCAGAACACAATGTATGTGTGTAATTGGATTACATCATCTAGGAGTTATCTGTTTAATTGAGCAGATGAAGACTGTATTTAAGTGCTATGCACATTACTGGTTACTTCTACTAAATGGAGTGATGACCGATGAGATATGTATTCCTCAGAATATGGTTCCTGTGGTGTACTGACCACATGTGACTCTAGGAGATGGTAAGCATCCTTGTTATTATACAGTATCACAGTATAGCTTTACATTAGTCCTTTTTTGCAGAACTGCCTCTTGCCCTCTCGGATCTGCCCACACCAAACCCATGAGATACATTTATGAGTGTGCTCTGAGTATAAAAAAAAAGTTTTTCTAATGGATAATGTTTAGGGACATACATCAACATACATAGCATTTATGTAACAATCAAATATTTATACGTTTATAATCTTCCTGTATTGCCAAATTTTCATGCATTGGAGTACTGCCACTAATCTAAAGTTAATTGGGATGTGGTGATGTCATGGCCAAATGTTTATACTTTCTATGTTAAAAGTGATGTTTACACCATCACTTAACATAATTCCACATACTGGTGCTTATAACCATAAAATCTTCATGACGTGTGCCATCCTTATGAAATAATTATCCCTATTTACTGTCCAATACATTGTTATGTGAACATTCAAACCCATTACAGCGACACAGGTGTGGTTTCCAAATGATCACATGTATTAATATTTCCAAATTTGGTTCAAACACTATTTTATGTATTATCACGATTTTTGATATCATGGCCTTAACAACATTATTGGTGATGTTTATAAGTTAAAACTCAGGAAAAGTATACATTGTAGCAGTGTTCAGTGTTCAGAACACTTGCTATAATTACACCTAAATATTATTATGATACATCTTGCCACATGCCCAACAGCAATGGCATGGGAACTTAAAGGGTGGGTGTACCAAGATTGGCCATGATGGAGGTCAGTTTGCTGTGGCTCCATGTGCCTTTCTACAGCATCATTAAGTGTTTGTGGACCTTCCTGAAGAGCTTGAACAGATTAGAGCAATGCCCTTTGAGCTGAATTGTCCATGAATCACCATGTCCCTGTGCCTCTACCAGCGTGTTCCTTACATTTTCCCTGGGACAATGTAGTGCATGGACTGATCTATGTAGTGATATACCCATGTAGCCAGCATTAATGCCACCCCTCCTCTCTTTTAGGCCAGTAGGCTGCCCCTACTGACATTTCTTCCACACTATTTTCTAAGAGCTAAGGTTGCCATACCTTTCCATGGATGTAGGTAAGTAATCTGTGTCAGCAGTGTGCTGTGGTGCTGATCAACAGTGTTGCTGAGTATTATTTGAGGTGTGTCTATCCCTTTAGTATTCATTGCATGTTGTGGTCCCTGTGTGTTTCCAGATTGGTATTAACCTCTTGCATAGTGTGGTGTATGTTCCCCTGATATTTGATATATGTCATGTGGCGGTTGTGAAGATCTCAAAAAGTGGGTCTATTCAGCTACAGACAGTCCCTGTCCTTGGCCACAGGAATTCCCTTTAAATAGACAATCTTCAATGATGGAATGGGCTGCTTGGTATCCTGCTAAGGGAACAGTGATGTGCAATTAGAGAGTTTCCTAGCCAGAAAACAGACCATCCAAAGTGATCATCCCAACCACTCCCACTGCGACTTAGTGAAGAGGGGTAATCTTCCTGATTGCCCCTGATGAGCGAGCTGATCACGGGTGCTCTTGTTGGGACAGCCCATCAGCGTTCTGGTTGGCACTTCCCCTTCTGTGTTTAATTATAAAGTCCTGTGCCTGGAGTGCAAGACTCCACAATAGCAGCCTCCTATTGTCTCCAGCTACTCGTTGAAGCCAGCACAGCGGGTTGTGGTCTGTGACCACCGTAAAAGGACGTCCATATAAATAGGGTTGGAGCTTTTTGAGGGCCCACACTACCGCCAAGCACTCTTTCTCGATGGCTGCGTTGGCTACTACCCGGTTGACCAATTTACGGCTCAAGTAATAAATAGGATGCTCCTCCCCTTGCTGATTGACCTGGCTGAGGACAGCCCCCAGTCCATGAGTGGAAGCGTCCATGTAAACCAAAAAGGGTTGGGTGTAATCCTGGGTAGCAAGTACTGGTGCTCGAACTGCCCCTCAAAGTCTTGAAGGTAGTCATCAATATCTTCGCTGTCCTCATCAAAGTACCTCAAACTTTTGTAGCCGGCTTTGAGTGAGGGTGATAGAGTGTCCATTGCCCCACTGGCTGAATATGGAGTAGGAGCCTCGGAGGATCTCCCATTCTGCTCACTCTGGATCTCCTGGGAAATGTCCTTCATCATTTGATCAATTCATTCATTGGATGGTCTAGTGGTAAAGAGGGCTATCCGCTCTTGGCACTTTCTGTTAACCTCATCATTCACTGCCGGTTGCCCAGTGGTGAGTTGTCCAGATCAGGTAGCATCACCTGCAGAACAGTCTAGGTCCTCTCATTGGCCGAACTGCTGGCCAGCTACCCCTACCCTTCTCAGCTCCTGAATTGTGGCAACACAGGTTGCAGGATATTTTGCCATCCTTGCTACAGGTCCTTGTACTGAGCTCCCATTGCCTGCCACCAGTTTGCGAAGATTCCAAAAAGGGGGTCTATTTATCTATAGGCAATCCTTGCCTTTGGCCACAGGAATTCCCCTCTTAATAGGCGATCTTTATTGAAGGAATGGGCTGCTCGGTATCCGGCTAACGGATCAGGAACATGTACATGTGCTTTAGCTCAGGAAAATAATAAAATACTTCCGGTTAAATGAAACACACCATCCTCTATGAATTCCAAGTAACAATCTTTATTTCTTACAGCAATCTATATATCACATTTTCCATGTGGCTGGGAGGACCTGTTCAAAATCCCCTCCCCGATCAGGTTCATCCAGTAAGAGAACGGAAGCTGGGGGGGGGGGGGGGGGGGGATATGGGCAGACTTGGGTGCTTAAAGCCAATCAGGAGCGGATGAATATGGGGGCTTGGCTTGTTTTCCCCAGGGTGGGTCTAGAGGAGGTACTTCCCAGTGGAGGGAACCAGTTTGCAACCCCCACAAAGGAAAATCAGTACCAAAAAATGTCACTACTGGGCACACGTCGAACTGTCCCCAGCTCAGCAATGATTAGACAAATGGCTGCCCAATTGGAGAGCCTCCTGGCCAGAGAACAGACCGTCCCAAGTTATCTTCACAGCAGTGTAATATTGACAATAGTTTTTGTTCGAATATAGATATGATATCTCAAATATGTAAATTAATATATTGCAGCAGGTTACAGATGGGATATATGTGAGTGACAGACTCTGCAGGGCCCTCTTTCTCCATGGAGTTGATAGGGTTAGAACTTCTGCAAAGGTCTATAAAACCCAGCTGAGCTTGGCCTTTAAGGGTTGCTGAGCAAATCAGAGAGGCAGTTGGGACTGGGCTGTGAAAAGACAGTTACTTTGCAGCCTGAAGGCAGAGTTACAACAATAGTTGACTCAAGAAACAGCCAAGTTCTCCAGCCTGTATCATAAGCAAATGTTATTAGACTATATTTTTGGACTAAAGTTGGGCAGTGTGGTTAACTTCAGTTAAAATGTATTCAGTGCTTCAGAAAGAAGCTATGCATTGTTTTCTGTTTTGTTATCTACTTATATATGTTACAAGATCCAGTAAAGCCTGATAAACTTTTTAAAAGCCTCCTAAGTTTCTCCATTATAGTGCTGAAACCTAGAGCATGAACGGATGAGTAAATATTTGCATTAGAGCAGACATTTTGGTTTCTGTGTATTCCCAGATTGGTATTAACTTCTTGCATAGTGTGGTGTATGTACCTGGTACTTGATACATGTTATGTGGAGTAATATTTCCAATATAGATATGATGACTCAAATATTTAAATAAATATATACATTTTTAAAGTAAACATTTGAGCCCCTGTGAGTGTTAAGTATCATTTGTAAGGCAGTTACATGTTTTTTCTTGCAATTTAGTCATGTACTGTATCTTTAATTGCTTTATGCATCTTTCATCAATACTTTTAATATTACCATATGCCTGACCTGTCCAAAATATTTTACTTTTTTTTTCATGTTTGTTTCATGGAGTGTGTTGTGCAATTAATTATAATGTATTTCCAGGCGTTTCCGTGCTTTAATAGTACATTATTATGTGTTTAGTTGCTGCTACAGCTTGAAAAAGGCCTTGTGAGTCCTATTTAGTACTCATAATATTTTTGACAGAAACTGGATACTTTTTAAATTTGCGGGTTAAACTTTATTTGCGTGCTAGAGCTACAGGTCTAAAAGAACATCGATTTTGTGCAATTTTAATTATTCAGCGATTGTAATGTTCGAGCTGTTCTAAAACAAACGGAGTTCTAAGCTGGTGATTGTGGATGGGTAATTCGTAATCGGATTGCAAGTAGCTAATGTGCCAATTTTAAGAGCAGTTTTAGATTTGTATAATTGGACAAAATGGCCAGTGGAATAGGGCCCTAGGTTATGTTTAAAATATGTGAGCTTCAGTCTCATGTTCAAATCTTTCAGTGAACAGTTTGGCTTGATTTCCTGTAGTATTGATTAAATCTTCTTGCAGTCCAACGCTCATATCTGGATGTTACTATTGGGAATACCATAGTTCTAACAATGATTACTTTTGTTCCTTTTTAATAGCTTGTCCAAATGTGCCATAGTTTTCCTCCCCAGAAGCAAACATCTTTTAATGACATTAATGAGATTTTGGATTCCAGGAAAATACAATCTGTCACTACCTCTATTATTCCCCATCTATTTCTCGAGATGTTTGTCTTTTTAACATTAAGCAACAGGCCAGCATTTCCACTCTCTTCTTTATCTCCCATCAATAGGTACTTTAGTTCATCCTCCTTTCAGTAGTAGTATTATGCATATATCTGGATAGGGGCCTCCAAATGTGAACTCCTTGCTCATTGTGCCTTAGGGTGTACAGCTGCACCTTACTGACGAGGACGAGGCCCAAGAGAGGCCGAACCATTCGTCTGGGTTTGCTGTTTCTCCTGTTCAAGGTAGAAATGCCAGGAATTTCGGGGTTGGATCACTCTTTTAACTGAGACCAGACTGAAATACTGCAGGGTATTTCTTTTTTTGTTAGGGGCACAAGTGAGCTAAAAGAGGCTGCTCCCTTAGTAGTTAACCAGACCTATTGAACAAACCTACTCAGGTGTTCTTTCTCAGATGAACGCCTTTGACTCTTTTTGTTTTGTTTTTCTAGCCCTAAGGGTATTAGGGAGCTCCAGGTTATCCAGATCCTTGCTCACCGTGCCTTATGGAGTAAAGCCGCACCTCATTGATGAGGCGCAAGAGAAGTCAAAATGTACATCTGGGGTATGCTGTTTCTCCTGTTCAGGGTAGAATTGCCTGATATACCACAGACGTTCTACAGGTTATTTCTCACTGTGAAGGGTGCAAGTGAGCTAAAAGAGGCTGCTCTCTGAGTAGGTAACCAGACTTTTTGAACAAACCTACTTAGGTTCTCCGATGAGTGCCTCAGACTCTTTTTGTTTAGTTTTTCTATCCCTAAGTGTGATAGGGAGCTCCAGATGTGGATACTTTGCTCACACTGCGTTAGGGAGTACAGCGGCAACTCAATAACGAGGCCCACAGAGGCCAAAGCGTATATCTGGGGTTCACTGTTTCTACTGTTCAGAATTGAATTGCCTGCTATTTCAGGGCTGGACCAATCTTTTGAGTGAGACCAGACTGATATACCACAGATATACTACAGGATTTTTTCCCTGTGAAGGGCACAAGAGAGCTAAAAGAAGCTACTCTCTGAGTAGGTAACCAGATCTATAGAACAAACCTACTTAGTGTCATGCTTGACATGCCCAAGATAACTTTCTTTGGACTCTTATCTATGTGATTGTGGGACATAATTATAAAGTCTATTTCATAGTTATTTAATATGTTAAGTTGATTACCCCAGGTGTGTTAATTAATATATGTTATGTTGCTTCTCTGTTTTTGACTTATGATGTTAGAATCTGTATGTAACACATTTGGTTTATGAACAGTTAACTAATTTAGAATGTAGTGATGCAATCTGTAACTGACATGCGAGAGTCAGTTAGGTGATCTGACTGGATTAATATATATGAAATAAGATTTCTGGAAGATATATATGTATCAGAATACCTATAGAAGATTATAAGAACTTTCACTATCTGCCTGGATTAATATGTACATGGAAAATGATATCTAGAAGATATATATATATATATATAGTTACATACCCCAAATGCATGTTTGTAAAGGCTTAGGGCAGAAAAGAAGGGGCCAGGAGATACTTACTCAGAGGTGTTGTGCATGAGACATTCATGTTGCAGCTGGTGGAAGGCAAAAGGAGCTACAGTACCACTGTGGAAGAAATTATAGACCTCATTCTGCTAGGGCAACTGTATATTATTTATCCAGATGGACTGAGGGCTTGGGTGCAGGACCGGAAACCCACTACCAGACTAGTTCACTTCCTGGGTGAGTGAGTCCTAGAGGCAAGGAGAGCTACAGCAGCCCTCTATGGCCCAGAAGAAGATGACCCCTAATCTCCAGTTATCTGGAAGATATATATGTATCAGAATACCTATAAAAAATTATAAGAGCTATCACTGTCTGCCTTGATTAATATATACATGAAAAAAGATATCTGGAAGATATATATATGTGTCAGAATCCATAGTGAAGAAAATAGCTGACCTGCAGCCCTATTAAATTCCCCTAACGTGAAAACCTGTAGCCCGCAATGGAGCCCTCTAGACAGGCGGAAAAACCCTATGGGCTGTCGAAGTCGGAACCGCAAGGGGGCTAAAGTCCTATACATATGAGTTCATATTTTTAAATGCTGCATCTGAGTAAGGGCATTTTAGAGACATCAGCTGTCTTGGTGAAGGGATCAAAATAACCTGAAAGGTCTGCTGGGTACAACAGCCTTATCAAGCCAGACTGAAGAAAGCAGTTGTTGTTCATTTTCAGCGCCTCTGAATCATTTTATTGATAATTCTCTTAGAAATAGTTTTTTTTTTGCTTTGGGCGTATAACTTTTATAAATTAAGTGAAAATATAGAACCTTTTCACACTCCTTTCCTGATCTTGAAACATTCAGTTGTACCATGTTCTTGGTACACATGGAGATTCCTTAAGAGATGGACGAGATGGTCTGGTACATACCTTCTTTAAGAATTTGCCACATTTTTTTGTGATCCACATGGTCAAAGACTTTAGAATACTTTAGAAAGCAGAAGTAAATGTTTTTTTTTTTTTTAATTCTATTGCTTTCTTTATTATCAATCAAACATTGGTAATTTGATCACCTATTTCTCTGTGAAACCTGACTTGCATATCTGGTAGTTCTCAGTCCATACATTATGGGAGTTGAGCTTGAAGGAATTTTAACATTACCTTGCTGGCATGCGAAATTAGTGCAATTGTTTAATAACTGGAGCAGTGCCTTTTTGGGGTTTGGGAAATAGACTGACATTTTCCAGTCCACTAGCCACTCTTGAGTTTTCCAAATTTGTTGGCATAATTCAAGACTCCAGTCTAAGTGTAGATATATCCTTACGTTAAGTTCACTGCCATGTTCTGGATCACTGGTGTATTCAGAAACCTTAAGGATATTGAAGGTTGGATCCAGCATGACACACTACAAATACCTTATATCATTGAGGTGTCTACATGTGAGTGTGATACTGTACTCTACTGTGCCACTTATTCATCTGTACACTGATTTTAGATATATGTATGCTTAGACTGATTGCGCTTCTCTCTCCCTTCCTGTTTACTATTTTGCATATCTACTATAAGATAAGATATGTACGAATTTCTGTTATTGCTTCTGATAATATACAGTATCACACAAAAGTGAGTACACCCCTCACATTTTAGTAAATATTTTATTATATCTTTTCATGTGACAACACTGAAGAAATAACACTCTGCTACAATGTAAAGTAGTAAGTGCACAGCCTGTATAACAGTGTAAATTTGCTGTGCCCTCAAAATAACTCAACACACAGCCATTAATGTCTAAACCATTGGCAAAAAAAGTGAGTACACCCCTAAGTGGAAATGTCCAAATTGGGCCCAATTATCAATTTTCCCTCCCTAGTGTCATGTGACTTGTTAGTGTTACAAGGTCTCAGGTGTGAATAGGGAGCAGGTGTGTTACTTTTTGTTATCGTTCTCACACTCTCTCATACTGGTCACTGGAAGTTCAACATGACACCTCATGAAAATAGAAAATATACCATTACAATAGATGGAAAATGCTTGCGAGCCAAATAACACATAGAAAAAAAAACATTTTAAAACACTTACTTACAACTCATAACATTAGGATTCTAAAATGCCGCTTTACCTGCCTAAACAAACGGTTTGGCCTCGCACACGCAGTCTATGTACACTGCACACTTGCCACATTGCTGACACTTTCTCCTCACATGATCAACACTCCAACTGTACATTTTCAGATGCAGGAAATACCAATTGAATTTGTTAGCTCTTTAGGATATTGATTGCTGCATATTACATATAAATATGTAAAGTATATTCATTTATTAATTCATATTACTTTATAAATTCACTGTACATTTTACAATGTGCTTATATATGTGTTTTTGCGATGACCGCAAAAGGTGATCGTTGCAAAGCTGGATAATTGAAGTACACAAGAGAATGTACTGTACTCACATTTTTTTCACATTTTACATTGTACTTATATATGTGTTTTCGCGATGACCGCAAAATGTGATAGTTGCAAAGATGGACAATTGAAGTACATAAGAGAATAGGTTCACAATGAGCTACAAAGGTGCTCATTTCGAGCCCTGCGATGAGCCCTTAAGGCGCTCAGCGCGAGGTTCACAATGAGCGCCAAAGGTCCACAGAGGAGCAAAAGCCTTACATTGTGTGGCAAATAGCATTGCCATGGCTTAAATTTTTATTGACCCATCATTTTGGACGGGCAAGTCGCTAGTATATATACACAGTATCTCACAAAAAGTGAGTACACCCCTCACATTTTTGTAAATCTTTTATTATATATTTTCATGTGATAACACTGAAGAAATGACACTCTGCTACAATGTAAAGTAGTAAGTGTACAGCCTGTATAACAATGTTACAAGGTCTCAGGTGTGAATAGGGAGCAGGTGTGTTTAGCTTGGTGTTATTGTTCTCACACTCTCTTGTACTGGTCACTGGAAGTTCAACATGGCACCTCATGGCAAAGAACTCTCTGAGGATCTGAAAAAAAGAATTGTTTCTCTACATAATGATAGCCTTGGCTATAAGAAGATTGCCTAGACCCTGAAACTGAGCTGCAGCACAGTGGGCAAGAGTATACATTGGTTTCACAGGACAGGTTCCACTCAGAACAGGCCTCACTCGGCCGAAGAAGCTGAGTGCACGTGCTCAGCGTCATATACAGAGGTTGTGTTTGGGAAACAGACATATGAGTGCTGCAAGCATTGCTGCAGAGGTTGAAGGGGTGGGGGATCAGCCAGTCAGTGCTCAGACCATATGCCGCACACTGCATCAAATTGGTCTGCATGGCTGTTGTCCCAGAAAGGATCCTCTTCTAAAGATGATGCACAAGAAAGCCCACAAACAGTTTGCTGAAGACAAGCAGACTAAGGACCTGAATTACTGGAACCATGTCCTATGGTCTGATGAAACCAAGATAATCATATTTGTTTCTGATGGTGTCAAGCGTGTGCGGCGGCAACAAGGTGAGCAGCACAAAGAAAAGTGTGTCTTGCCAACAGTCTAGCATGGTGGGGGGAGTGTCATGGTCTGGGCCTGCATGAGTGCTGCCAGCACTGGGGAGCTATAGTTCATTGAGGAAACCATGAATGCCAACATGTACTGTGACATACTGCAGCAGAGAATGATCCCCTCCCTTTGGAGACTGGGTCGGGGGGCAGTATTCCAGCGTGATTACGACCCCAAACACACGTCCAAGATGACCACTACCTTGCTAAAGAAGCTGAAGGTAAAGGTGATGGACTGGCCAAGCATGTCTCCAGACCTAAATCCTATTGAGCATCTGCGGGGGCACTCTGAAACAGGAGTTGGGGGAGTGCAAGTTCTCTAACATCCACCAGCTCTGTGATGTCATCATCATAGAGTAGTCGAAGAGGACTCCAGTGGCAACCTGTGAATCTCTGGTAAATTCCATGCCCATAAGGGTTAAGGCAGCTCTGGAAAATAATGGTGGCCACACAAAATATTGACACCTTGGGCCCAATTTGGACATTTCCACTTAGGGGTGTACTCACTTTTGTTTCCAACGGTTTAGACATTAATAGCTGTGTGTTGAGTTATTTTTAGGAGACAGCAATTTTACACTGTTATACAGGCTGTACACTTACTACTTTACATTTTAGCAGAGTGTTATTTCTTCAGTTTTGTCACATGAAAAGATATAATAAAATATTTACAAAAATGTGAGGGGTTCACTCACTTTTGTGAGATACTTTATATGTAGCTGATATTTAAGGTTCCAGGTGACATCTTATGGATGATATAATATGTATAGAATATACTGGGTTATGACTAAATACATAACTTACCTTGGAATATTTAACCCTTAGGGTATACATTAGGTTTTTGTCCCTATCAATGTAGGGAGAAGTGAGTTTAGGTACATAATGCACCCGATACAAATCCATTCATATATAATATTGTTTTGCTGTTGATCTTTGCATTTCATCCATATCTATATGTTTCTGTATAGTATCTGGTATTAGGTTTTTTATTTACCATATTTTGGTATACTTTTATTGGATGATAGGATTGAATAGAGATGCAGTTTTATGGACAGAATCTACTAGTTCTGATCCTCTTTTAGTTTATAATGCAAGCATCTTGTGGGATTTTTAACATTTCAGCTCCTGCAGCCTTGTAATCAGCAAGGCTTCCTAGCATCCATTTCACTTCACTCTCAAAGATGTCTGGCTTTAGCTAATTGGAGAAATAATTGAGGTAACATTGCTATTTAGATCTTTCTGAATATATATCTTCTGAGTATTCATGCTTATTTTTTTCTGATCTGCTTCTGTTAAGTACTTACCATTTTTGTCTTTTATCATAGCCTCTTTTTCATGAAAGGTTCCCTTGAGAGACACAATTTTCTTAAAGAGATCGCAAGATTTTCCCGTTCTGTTTTCTTCATATCTGTCAATTTCAGTGGCATTTAGTTATCAAACAAACACTCTGAACTTTTGTTTATTCTCTCCCCACACCTTCCACTAGTAACTACAAAAACACACCCTTTCTCATTCTGTTATATTCTTCCATCTCTTTACGTTGCTCATTGTAGAATGTCTCCTCATCTCCTTGTCTCTTCTTGTTATCTTCTGGAATTCTGCATTCAGTTTGACAAATCTTTTCCTATTCCCACTTATTTTCCATCCCTTCTTGTCAGGGCCATGTTTAGTGGCTTATATCTATTATTTACCACCTCTGCATATTCATGTCTGCTTGGGCTAGTGAATTTCTCTCTTTTCTTTTTTTGATGAGTGTATAGAGATTTTTCATCTTTGGCTACAAACTATATAGTCAATCTGATTTCTATATTGTCCATCTGGTGATGTCCATATGTAGAGTCATCTCTACTGCAATTGAAAGAGGGTGTTTACTATGACCAGATAATTATCTTGACAGAATTGTACTAATCTCTGACCTGCGTCATTCGGTACTCCATTCCTATTTCCTATAACGAGAGTAACCTCTTTTAATGGTGTTATATCTAGGTATTGAATATCCTTGTAGAAATGGGCAACTTCTGCTCTTTATCATCAATGGTTGGAGCATAGACTTGGATCACTGTGATGATAAATGCCTTGCCTTGAATTCAAATTTAAATTGTTCTGTAATTTTTTGGATTGCAACCGAGCCCTGCTTTGATCATGCCTTTATTATTGATAGTGATATAATTAAACATTTTCATGCTTATATCATCTCCCTCTAATGTTACAGTAGCTAAAGTTTCAAAATATTTCTTATGTTGAAATCTAATTGAAAAGGTGATATATAGTATAATCTGGTGTAGGAAGGTGAACTATGCCTAGGGGGTATACTATTTTCATTGAAGTGCAGAGCACTGAAGGCCACTCAATAATGCTAATTATCTATCCACCATCAGTTTTAATATCATTGAATTTTTAATGGCTGTAAGTGAAGAAATATTTCAGTTTATTATCTATTTAATGTTTTTTGATTGATAGCTCATTGACCATAAAAAAGGTTATTTAAAAAAAATATTCCACATATTCATGATTAACAGACAAAAAAACAATTACACATGGAACAATGGTGACAAAAGGCAAAGCTTCTAATTACTTATAATGAGCTTAGCACTTTAAAATAGCCATGTATATCACAGTCACCGTTGACACTTATAACATTCAAATAGACATGTAGATTATTCACTACAATGCAGCAAAAAACATAATTAACTCTTTTGTACCATTGTTTTTCAAACCATCTTTCAGAATTAGTAAAAATAAGAAAAGGGTTGCATATTAAACTGTAATATTTCATAAATGAATAGCAAATTGCATAATACTAAGCCTTTTAAAAAGGCTAAAGTTTGGTAAAATTGTTTACATATTGTGACAGAGTTAGGCAAGTTGTTGTATGAGTCACAGACTCTTTTTTACACCAGTAGGTCTGCAGGAGTTAACTTTTTTGATCAGTTAATTAGCTCCATCCAGGCAGACCTTATTTAAGTTAGCTCTTGTAGTAGGGGCTGCGAATGGACTGCAGTTGTCTCAGACCTGGGAGAAACACACATATAGTGAGACAGCAGCCTACAGAGTATGACTGATTTTGTGAACCTTTGAACTGTTTATTTTTCTCCACCCAGGTTTAGCTTGATGAGAGCAGGTGAGTGACTGGTTTGGGAATTGATACAGGGAAGCTATGACTGTTATTTTCTTTGATTTGTTTTGGTTAGTTATTTTGTATTGCTGGTAACATTTAATGCAACTTGGAATATTACATACAGTATTGGGATCTGTTCTGTTACATAGCCGCACACAGTCTGAACACTGCAGTTGAACTATTCCCTCCTCCGATGTGGCGCAACTCGACGGCACTGAACCGACAGCAAGGCCATCGCTATGTTTGGAGTGGGCACTCGGCCCTCGGGGGCCTCGGGCATGCCTCTCATAGCTCAAGGCCTCTTCTGTCGGCGCGCCTTATCGCCACCTCGGAGGGGGGAATATTGTTTTGCCTTTTTTCCCCCACCAGGTGGTGCTGTGGTACAGCGTTCAACTGCATTGTTCCGACTGTGTGCGGCTAAATAACAGACAAGGACCCAGTATTGTGTGTTCCTTCATCAAAGTTCCTGAAACACATGCACAAACCAAAAAGATACTGGTAATTTGTCACAATGCAAACCTTGCATTATATAGCTGCCCAACCTAATCCTTTATAAGACCATAATTATTTACAGTTTTGTTTTTTTCCATTATTTCTTTACAAAGCTGGAGTGAGCAAGGTCTGTTGTCCTGTTAAGTGGTTTGCCTGTATCAACTATTTAGTTAGGTTTACACGGTTTACCTAGCCAAGAACATCCAATTCAGCAAATTATATAATACAAGGAAACAGTAAGTTCCATTTGCAGGAAAACAATAGTAGTTGCTGTATATTTAGAAAAGGACACTAGACCTTTTAACAGACACCTTAAAAAATAATGCATTAAGCAATCAATGAGCACTTAGTCAACTTTATACCTTAGAAAAAACAACATTCAAACATAGATAGATTTTTAAAATTTGCATTTCTTTATTTTAAAGAAAATGACAGGAATTTTTTTGTTTTGTTATAGGTCTATTTTCAGGGCCAACAAGAATACAAGGGCGTTATTCTACTGAACAGGTGCTCAAAAAAATTATTATTTCTCTGTATCTATATGTTTCTGCATAATATCTTGTGAGATACAGTAGGTGGCGATATTAAAGCACCCCCGGTATTAAGATTTGTATTGACCATATCTTGATATACATAATTTGGTTGGACCATAGGATTGGTTAGCTCTGCAGTTTTATGGACAGAACGCATCAGTTCTGATACTCATTTAGTTTATCATGCAAGCAACATTTAACAGCATCATCTTGTGGGATTCGGAACATTTCAGCTAGAATTCCATCAACTCCTGCAGCCACAATAGTGGTTGCTATATATTTAGAAGAGGGCACTAGACCTTTTAATAGGGCACCATAAAACAGAATGCATTAGGCAATCAATGAGTACTTAGTCAATTTAATACTTCAGAGAAAACAAAGATGGTGGAGTGTGCCATGTTTGTCTTCAGTACTAGTTCTTCCTACAACACATTTTCCATGTAGCAGAGCTCTATATGTTTATACTGTAGATTGCTAAATTTTTTTATCTAATATGGCATAGACTGTAAAAATATGGCCTATGATTTTTTCCTTCTTTTTTTTATCCTTCTCTGACTGTTTAATATTAACTAATCAGATTGATAGAATTTCAATTCCTGTTTGACTGAATAGTGATTGACATCTATTTCAGCCAACCTCAAAGTCTTAAAATTCCCTATTTAAGGAGAAGATACACATAGTAATGCCCATGTGTCATGTGGTGCTCCCACTAAGTGGATCTATTTTAATTTACATTACATGTTATTTAAGAAAATGACAGGGAATGTATTTTCTTTGACATTAGGTCTATTTCCAGGGCCAACGAGGACACAAGGTTACTACGTTGCTAAACAGGGACTCATAAGAATTATTATTTCTCGATATAGGTATTTTATTTAATTTACACACTTTCCGACACCAAATCCTTTAGAAGGTGAGTTGGGGTTATAGGATTTTGATCTTGGAGTGGGTGTATTAGTCACCATCCTAAGCCACCAACCCCCATCACAGGTGAATATTTAGCGTTGTGGATTAATCTGTAGCCCACTCTTTAGAGTGTGTTAATGATTCACATTAGCACATAGGTCAGTAAGGACCTATTTCTAAAGCCTAAGAAAGGATATAAGGGTGTTGCCTTATGTGAGGAACCGGATCATGTAAGTATTATTTCTCCACACTTTAAGTGTCCACCACCCCACCCCTAAATAGAGTAGGGGTCATTAATCCCCTCTTAGGTTACTAACTCCACCCAGGACCCCACTTAAAACACCCACAGGGTAGGTTGGGTCATGGGGTCCTGAATCATGCCCATGGAAGGATTAGTTTTTGTACCCCCATATAGCCATGGGGCCAGGAACTATAGGGAGCTAATAGGTCTATAATAGGGGATGGAGGATTGTGTTGATGACCCGGCTGAGCCTACATGGGCTAGTAAGGCCAAGGAGGGGCCTAGGCAGGTAGATTTGTATTTCTTATTTTGTTTGTGCCCTGCTACTCACTGCTACCAAGAGTGGCAATGACCCCTGTTCATTTTCTTTTTTTAACTATACCTACCCTATAGCAAAATGTCAGGCTAGGCAAAAGAGTCTAAAAGGGGCACGGTAGTCCAAATTTTTTTATCATGTATGTAAAATAACCTCTCTTATATTTAATCAGCATATTGGTTTGCATATAAAATAAATTATGTTAGGAAACCTACCAATAAAGCATTACAGAAACTGATAAAGATGTGTTTAATTAAATGTATCTATACTATAGACCAGGGGTGGGCAAGAGGGGCCACAAACATGCCTGGATTTGATGATATCCCTGCTGCACACAGGTGAGTCAATCACTTACTCAGAAAGGAAATCTTCAAATCCCAGCATGTATGCGGCCCTCCAGGACCGAACTTGCTCACCCCTGATATAGACCAAATGTTTCTTAAATACGGGTACTGGGACCAGTGCTCATCTGGTACTCAATAATAACATAGATGAGGAGACCATAGCACTTAAAACGTATTAATAAAATCACATATTATAATAGTCCAACTGCAAGTTGTCGTCACGCTGTTTGTGGAGTGTGTACGACTTAGCGATGAGCGCAGCTAGGCGAGCCGTTAAACCCGTAGCACTTAGGCAATGAGCGCCTTTAGCGCTCATTGCCAGAGAGCCTCGCGTAGCAAGGCGAGCCGTTAAACCCGTAGCACTTATCGGGACTTAGACAAACAAAATACGGACTTAGACAAACAAAATACGAGACGCAGGACTTAGAAACAAAAATGAAATCAAAAAATTACGAGATTAGCGGTGGAACAAAAACAATAAAAAAACACTAAATACACATAAACAGAATTACAACAACATCACTTACAGCATGGGGCAACAGGCAGGACGTCTGTGAGTGAGGTGGAACGACAATTTAACTCGATTTAGATGATTTTCAAACATTGAAAATCGCCTAAGCGAGAAAAAAATGGCCGCCGAAAAAAATGAAAACGAGGCTACACGACAACGAAGCACGTAAAACACAGCCAGAGACATATGTGGTTGAGAAATACTAATAGGAAGGCCGCAAAATAACCACGGAATGCGTAAAACATACACTAACGCCACCATTTTACAACACAAACTTACACATTTATACATTAACATTGTAAAATAGCGGATTTCCCGCCTAAAACAACGGATTTGTCTCGCGCACGAAGTCTATATATAGGGCACACTTGACACATAACTGACACTTTCTACTCAGGTGATGACAGTCTGACTGGGCATTTTCTGCTGCCGGAAAATCAAAAGAGATTGCTAGCTCTTCAGGATACTGCTTGATGAATATTACATTAAAAAAGGTACATTACATTAATAATCATTAATGAATAATTGTTAAATTAATTATTAATTTAAAAAAATAATTAGAGGAAACAAGATTTTGAAATGTATTTACTTTACAAATAATATCGTGCTTACCTGTATATATATTAATTTAAGATATTAATTCATTGAACAATGAATTCATAATGTACTTTAATTAATTAATTACTAATATTATACATTAATTTTATCTTTTTGCTCAGTTTCAGCGGATCTGCAGCTGAATGATCACAGAGAGTGACGTTTGCAGGCATTGAACATCATAAGGATAATCTTGACAGGTATAGAATTTAATTATATTCTTACAGCAAAAAAAACAAATATCAGTTGATAATAATTATTGATTAATGTATATTAAGATATTAATTAATT
This sequence comes from Discoglossus pictus, assembly GCA_027410445.1. Taxonomy (NCBI): domain Eukaryota; kingdom Metazoa; phylum Chordata; class Amphibia; order Anura; family Alytidae; genus Discoglossus; species Discoglossus pictus. The sequence continues at coordinate 328,858,659 of CM050165.1, forward strand.
AATAATTAGTAATCATACTAAAAGAAAAAACTAAGATTTTACAATACATTGAGGAATATGCTTTTATGTTTTGCATCTATCCCAATATATGTGGGTTGCTGCTGATTGACTGATAGGGATGAAGCAAAATATTAAAAAGGATTTCATTCTTATTTCACAGTTTTATTGGATCTGCAGCTGAATCAACACACAGAGTGACGTTTGCAGCCTTTGAACACCATAAAGATCACCTTGACAGGTATAACATTTAATTCTGCAGTTAGGGAACAAAAAAGGCTACATTACATTTTGCAAAAATGGATAACACTTATTGATTAATTAAAGTATAATAATATTTTAATTAATTCATACTTAGTCATCAGTTAAAAAAATACATGCTATAAAAGTAAGAAGAATTTTTAACATGCACTTACTGTATGTATCTGTCTTACAGCTGACTTATGTAAATTTGTGCAGAGAATACTAATTAATAATAATATAACAAATACAATGAGGTTAGAAGACTTTAGAAAAAAAACAACATTTTAATAACTACTTAAATGTATGCAGTTAAGTCTATCAAGAATGAATGGAATTCAAGGAGTACTCATTATTTTCATGTTATTTGACAGATTCATCATATCTTAACCGGACTCAAGACAGAGAGTGCATTCACCAGAATTTGGACACAAAGAACTGCAACTTCACAGGTATATGATTTAACTATGCCCTTATGGTTTGACATTGATGACAATTCGTTATTAATTCAGAAAAGTATATTACAGATTCATAGTGAGCAATGTAACCATATACCATAATATTGAAAATTAACATTTTACAGAATGAACTTCTACAGAAAAATACAGTTTAAATAAAAAAAATTAAAAAAGTTTTATATAGTGGAAGATTGATTCCCAAAAATTGCAAATAAATGTGGTTTTTATTATGTCATTTAAAAAAAAAACAATTACAAAAGCAAAAAAAAGGACTTTACTACATAGCATATTAAGTTAAATAAATATTTTACAGAATGAACTTCTAAAGAAAAATAACGTTTCAATAAAAAAAATAAAAAAACATTCATATAGTGGAGCATTGATTCCAACAAAATGCAAATAAATGTGCTTTTTATTATATCATTTTGAAGAAAAAAGAAAAAAAAAGAAAGGACCTTTACAGATTTAAAGTAGTCACTACAATTAAAAAAATAAATAAAATGAAATGCTTAAGTCATTACGTTTTAAAGAATAACAATTACACATCATAGCTACATTTATTGAATTTTTACAGAAATTGTACAGTCTTTTACAATACATGTATACTTTAATAATAGCTGTTTATGTTTAAGCTTCGTTATGACAATATAAGTAACTTTTAAGGTCTTACATTTATCCCATTTTTGAAATCATTCAATAACGTACATTCATTTTAATTTACTAATGAATTCATAATTAAGTTTGCAAAATATATTTTGCAAACTTTGCTATATAATCTATGTCAATAAAAAAGTACTGAAATGGTTTAATTTATTCCATTGTAAAAAAAAAAAACATTTTCAAATGGTTACATTATTTCATTTATCCAATTTACTTTTACATTGGAAACAAGTAAAAACAATATGTAGAGATAACAACAACAAAAAATAATTACATCTTTATTTACAATTACAGATTAAAATGGCCGATAATGGAGAAGACAAAATTGAACGCAAAAGAAGATTGGCAAGGGAAAGGAAGCAAAGGTGGAGAGATGCACAGTTACCTGAAACTTCACAACGCTTAAGAGAAGAAGACCGACAGAGTCTTTTAAAGAAAAGAAAAATGAGTAAAAAAGCAGCAAGTGAGTGTGCTGGGGCTTCCAAGAAACGAAAAAAGTAAACAAAAACATGTCTGTGAACCATTTCCCAATGATACTATATTGCCTACTGACTCAAATGTGGAGACACATGACACCAATGTAGATATAGAAAGTTGATATGATATCTATGTTGAGGAAGTGCATGACAATGTGTTTAGTAGAGCACTACAAGTAGACACTCATTATTGTGGATTACTTAATGTTGTTTGTCAGTTTTGTGGGTCCTATCATTTTCTAAAGGAAAGACCTACTGACTGAGATTCCATTAGTTGCTGTCAGAAAGGAAAGGTAAGATTTCAACAAAGACACCCATTTCCAGATTATTTACAAAGTATCATGAGCGATCCAACATTTCCAAATTATACAAATTTAAAAAAAAATATAAGGTCTTATAACAGTGCAATTTCATTTGCTTCAATGGGTGCAACATTAGCCGAAAATGTACCAGTACATGGTCCTTACTGTTTTAGAGTTCAAGGGCAAAATTTACCACCGAACTTCACATTTACACCCACAAGAAGGATACCAATGGATATTTGCACAGTTATATGTCTTAGATACAATGGAAGCTGTGGAACAAAGAATGACGCTTCCAGAAAATAAACAGTGTTTGAGCATAGTCTTTAAACAGCTGGATAAAATTATGGTTAAAAACCCATACAGTCAGGCATACAAATAATTAGCACAGCTTGAAAAAGAACAACAGGAACATGCTCAAAGACATCAATTGCCAACGCCAAGAGTAAATATGGTGTTAAAAAGAGATTGCAACACTGATCAAAGATGATATCATTTACCAACAGTAAATGAGTTTGCCATGGTGTTTAAAAATGAAGATAGTGAACCACCTTTTCAGTGGGATATTATAATATATCCACGCAATGAAGAACAACCATTTATCAACATAAATATAATAAGTTGTAATTTAGATCCAATGACATATCCCATTTTCTTTCCAAAATGGGGAACCTGTATGGGAACCAAAATTACAATTGCAAAGTTTTACCAATAGTAAAGTTTGTGTTAGATGCAATATTTCAGTGCTGGAATAGAAAGTGGCACAAACTGCTATTCAGTATTCTTTTAATCCCATTTTAAGTGGGGGCAAACTCAGTCAACAATGGATTATTGATTCATATGTACAAGTTGAAGCAAATAATCTAAATTTCATTACATTTCAACAAAATAAGCTACGAGTAGAACAGTTTTGTGGATTGATGGATTATGTGGCGGAATTGGCTACCAGCAAAGACATTCCAGCTGGTTGAGCAATTATTTTGCCATCCACTTTCCAAGGATCTCCTCGCAATATGCGAGAAAGATATAATGATGCCATGGCTATTGTAACAAAATTTGGAAAAACAGATATATTTATTACATTCACATGTAATCCTCAATGGCCAGAGATCAAGGAAAATTTGAATCTGGGACAAACTACTTCTGACTGACCAGATTTAGTGGCAAGAGTATTCAAAATCAAACTCAATTCATTAATACATGATATCACTAAAGCACAGTTATTTGGACAATGTGTGGCTTTTGTTTATACCATTGAATTTCCAAAAAGAGGACTGCCACATGCTCACATACTTTTAATACTGCAGGAAAAAGATAAGTTGAATACTGCAGAGACAGTGGATTCAATAATTACTGCTGAACTGCCAGAGAAAGAAAAATATACAAAACTTTGGGAGATTGTTACACACAGAATGATTCATGGCCCATGTGGAGAAATTAATCCTTATTCACCATGTATGGAAAATAAAAAAATGTACTAAACAATTTCCTAAACAATTTCAAATGCAAACTTATGCAAATTGTGATGGATACCCTTTGTATAAAAGAAGACAAGGACAAACAGCTATTATCTGTGGGCAAAAGGTTGATAATAGATTTGTCGTTCCATACAGTCCACATTTGCTCATCAAGTACAATACACACATAAATGTGGAAGCTTGCACTTCTATTAAATCAATCAAATATGTGTATAGATATATATACAAAGGATATGACGCAGCAACTGTTGTTGTGCAAGGTGCTGCAAACGAAAAGGAAAATCCAATTTTACATGACAAACTATCAAATTATTTAGATGCTCGCTATGTGAGTGCTCCTGAAGCAATGTGGCGGCTTCTGAAATTTGAGATGCATGATCAGTCACATGCTGTCTAACGTTTAGCTGTACATTTGCCTCAAAGTCAGTTTGTTTGCTTTACTGCAGGCAATGAAAGAACTGCATTAGCTCAAAGTGAACAACGAGATACCACACTTACTGCATGGTTTAAATTAAACTGCCAGGATACGCAGGCCAGACAATATTTATACATTGAGATACCATATCACTATGTATTTGTAAATGGTCTTTGGCGACAACGAAGAAGAGATACACATAAAATGATACCACAAATTTATACTGTCAGTCCAAGGGACATTGAAGGTTTCAGTTTAAGATTACTTCTTTTACATGTTCCCGGTGCACAGAGTTTTGAACATTTACGTACAGTGAATGACATAGTTTATGATACATTCCTATTAGTTGCAAGACATCAAAACTTCATAGCTGATGATACAGAATGGGTCTGGAAAAGAGGTGTCTGGAAAAAGCAGCACTATGTCAAATGCCAAAGCAAATGAAACAACAATTTGCATTCATTTGCATCTTTTGCAATGTACCGGATGCATTTACTTTGTTGGAAACATTTAAATTAAATATGTCTGGAGACTTGTTGAAACGTTACAATGAGCCAATATCACTGTTAAAAACCTTGATGGAAATACAAGAAATATTGTTTACTCATGGATTAAATTGTGCAAGTTTTAATTTGCCTGATCCAGGGCTTATAGATGACATCAACTTTGATGATTATGACACTGAGCTACAAAAACAAAAAAACGAAGAAAAACTGGCAACTTTAAAAACTTTACAGTTACAAGCATTTAATGCCATCACAAATGCTACAGATGATGAAATGGTCAAAGACCGGTATTTCTATCTAGACGGCCTGGGTGGATCAGGAAAAACGTATCTGTACAATTGTTTGATGAGTTATATTCAAGCACAGGGTCAGATAGATATGCCATTTGCAACAACTGGAATTGCAGCACTTTTGTTAGACGGTGGTAGAACTGTGCATAGTGGATTTAAGCTGCCAGTTCCCATTTCGGAAACATCAGTGTCAGATATTCGACTGTATTCTTTACAAGCAAAAAAATTTAAACAAACAAAATTAATTATCATAGACGAGGCAACAATGATGTCCAGTCATGCTCTTCAATGTATTGATAGATTCTTAAAAGAAGTGAAGGATAATAAGTTGCCATTTGGTGGAAAGGTGATGCTGTTGGGAGGAGATTTTAGGCAAACATTGCCTGTTGTGCCACATGGAAATAGAACTGAAACATGTATCAAGACAAGTAAACTGTGGAAAATATTTACACATCTGAAATTAGAATTAAATATGAGATCTGAAGGCCAAAATTAATTCAATGATTAGCTCATTAAAATCGGAGAAGGTAAACATCCACAAATACATGATTTACCAAATGATACCATTGAAATTCCATCAGAAATGGTTTGCAAGGAATCACTCATATCAGGCATATTTCTAAACACTCTTAATAACGATGATTACTCAGACATTGCAAACAAAGTGACATTAACATCAAAAAATATAGACACCTTGAATCTTAATAACGAAATGTTAAAATTCATAAATGCACCACAAAATAATTTTTACAGTGCAGATTCAGTTCTGGTTGATGAGAAAGACAGTGAATCGAATTTTAGTATCAAATTTATTAATTCTTTAACACCATCTGGAATGCCACCACATATTTTACAATTGAAAAAAGGGGCAATTGTCATGTTATTGAGAAATATGAATCCAAAAAAAGGACTCTGTAATGGGAACAGATTAATTGTGCATGAGTTAAAAGATCATTTTATACATGCAGAAATTATGACTGGGACCCATAAAGGTGAACAAGTTTATATACCAAGAATTGATTTAGCTCCAAGTGAGAGTGGTTTGCCTTTTTTCCTTCAAAGGAGACAATTTCCAGTTATCATGACATTTGCCATGACCATCAATAAATCCCAAGGACAAACTTTTAAGTCTGTTGGTATTTTTTTCAAAGAACCAGTTTTTGCTGATGGACAACTCTATGTTGCTTTTTCAAGGTGCACTAATCCAAAGGAAATTAAAGTGCTTGTTGAAGAAAACCAAAGTCAGGGTCATTTTGACATTGTGTACTATGAGGTGCTGTAAATATAGAGAACAGTGGTTTCATTTCGACTACGACATTTTATGTTTCTTGATCTGATTTCAGAAAACCACTATTTCAATAAGAAACTCTATAGAATGGCAAAAATCATAGAGAACAGTGGTTTTACTTCCAGGGAAACATTTTAGTACTCTGGGACTCTTTAAATAGTGGGATTTTCCACTATTTAACTTAGGAAACTCTATGTGTCATTTGCACAAAGTACAACCAGAACAAAAAAATGGAAACTACAAGAAAAACAACAGTAAACCGTCCTTAGACAGATTGGAATGTGTTGGAAATTACCTTTTCCCATGATTGGCCACACAAAACAATTACGTGACATTTTCTTTACTTGCAAGGTTAAATGTTATTGTTTTATGTTAATATTTCACATGTTAACATTGCATTTTCAAAGTTTGGGAAAGTTATTTCAATATATATTGGATATAGTCAAAGATGTATGTTACTACAAGTTTCATAATTTGTTAATACATTGAACTGTATAATTGAAAGACAGAGTATTGATTCAGGGAGTAATCCTATCACCAGTTAATGGGGTCAGGAATGAATTATTATTTTTCCCTCTGATACAATTGGCCAAGTTTCAATTGGGTTTTTTATTGTTTGCCTTCCTCTGGATTCTATGCCAATTTAGTTTAACAAGAGTTTATAAAAAATATAATGAATGTTACAAAACATGTAATTGTTTAAAATAGTTATTTAGTGAAAGTTTACATAGTCCTCTGTTAGTCATGGATAAATTTCAATAAAAAACTGTTAGTATTGTTACAAAAAATGTTTCAAGATTGTTTAAAATACAAGTTGCATGTTACAAACTTTTATGTTATGGTTTACAATATGTATTCATGAAAACTTCAGACATTGTTATATTGTTATTACATATATCACAATTAAAAGACTTAAGATTGAAAAAAAGAAAATTGATACATGTTGGTGAAATATAAGTTGAAAGTTAAAAAAATAAAAGGTTTTATTAAAAATTTAATATTTATTTATATATAAAAAAAGGTTAAGAATGTCAGAGACTCATATTGTGTGGCAAACAGTTTTCACAGCATTAAAATTTTATTGAGCTTAATAAAGACTCAGTGACCTCCAGTAAGACACTGTGCTGTTCCTATAAAGCCTATATCAGGGGCATCTTAATTTCAAGGATGGCAGACATAAACAAGCAAAGGGGAAAATCCCTAAAAACTTTATATATTGAACTAGAAAATTTACATCAGCTCAACAGAAAGAGCACAAACACAGATTTGGGTCATAAAATAACTGCACTAAACAATCAAATAAATCATATTCTACAATCTCAGGCAGATAACCTTCTTTGGAGATTACAACAATCAAAATTTCTATACAGCAATAAAACTGGTAAAATTCTCGCGAATAGGCTAAAGAAACAACGAAATCATAATAGGATCCTAAACCTATTAGATAATGAGAAAAAAGTTCATATGAATCCGGATAAGATCGGTGAGCTCTTTCTGGAGTTCTATGAGAAACTATACAACTTAGATAAGGATGACAACTTTGTAAAACCAGATAGGGCAGATATTGATACCTTCCTAGATAAGATCCAGTTCCCTAGGATTTCTGACCAAGAATCCATAGATCTAAACAGGGAAATATCAGGCGATGAAATGATTAAAGTAATACATTCTGGTAAAACAAATAAAGCCCCAGGACCAGACGGTTTTGACCATCTGTTCTACAAGGTATTACAGTCAGAGCTTAAACCGGTTTTACATAGTTTATTTAATGAAATTAAACAATCAGGTCACATTCCGTTAGAAATGACCGAGACAAAAATTATAAACATCCTAAAGGAAGGGAAGAATCCTGAGGAGTGTAGTAGCTACAAACCAATCTCCTTAATAAACATAGATGTCAAATTGTACTCAAAAATTCTAGCAAACAGGCTAAAGAATATAATTGTCAATATGATCCATCCGGATCAAACAGGGTTTATCCCAGGACTCCAGACATCAGATAACTCAAGAAGACTTTTGAATATATTATCTTATGTCAAAGAAAAAGACATACCGGTAATGATACTATCACTAGATGCCGAAAAAGCCTTTGATAGAGTTAACTGGGAATTTTTACAATGTGTATTGATGAGATTTGGTCTGGGTGAATTTGCTTCCAAGTCTGTTAAAGCTCTTTATAGAAATTCCTTTTCACAAGTCGTGAATCCGGAATTTTAATCAAAACAATTCAGAATTGGGAATGGTACCCGTCAGGGGTGTCCTCTATCACCGCTTCTATTTATACTCTTCATGGAACCACTGGCAATATACATACGACAGTGCAAGGATATTAAAGGGGTTTGTATAGGCAAAGAAGAGTTCAAATACATGGCATTTGCAGACAATATCATAGTCACCTTAACAAATCCGTTACATGCCTGCTATAAACTCCAAGAAATAGTCGAGGAGTTTGGCAGGCTATCCTTTTTCAAAATTAACCACTCAAAATCAGATACCTTAACAAACGGCATAACAACTGAAATTAAAAATAAATTAAGGGAAGTCTTTTGCTTTAACTGGGACTCTAAATATATAGTTCACTTAGGTATAAGATTTTCTTTCCGAGTGGATACAATTCTCAAAGACAACATTAATGAGGTGATGAAGCGAATTAGACCCACATTAATTGATTGGAGCTATTTTAACCTATCTTGGTCTGCTAGAATAGCCTCAATTAATATGAACATACTCCCCAAAATTACATATTATATGAGATCCATACCTGATGTTTTAGCCAACAGCTATTTGAAGTGTATTCAGGACCAATTAGACAAATTTCTGTATGTATCAAGAAAACCGAGGATCCGGAAAAGTATAACATACAAAACATTTATTAAAGTAGGCTTAAATGCACCATGTTTAAAAGAAACTCACCTTAAGATAATCATCGCCCAACTCATATGCTGAAACATCACCAACGATAAGCCTAGATGGTTAATATTGGAAGAAGCATTAATGAAGGACTTCCCCATTCAAATATTGTTCTGGCTTCCTGCATATAATAAAACCATGGCCAGCAATCTTCCAAAAAATCTTCATGCTATTTTAAAACTTTGGTATAACTTTAGAAAGAAGATGCAATTATTAAATATACCGTCAATTGCCGATCCACTAGAAATCTTAAAACCCAAGATGCAATGTCCTATAATAAAGATGTTATTTGTCCAGGGCCTAAGAAATATCTCTCATTTATATAATAAAGGCAATCTCCTTACTATACACGAATTACAGCAAAAACCGGAGCTAAAAAAACTAAATTGGTTAAACTACGAAAGTCTCAAGCAAAACTTGTTGGAGAGAGGGTACATATTTTCAGGGATGAATATCCCGACTAAATTAGAAGAACTCATTCTAAAAGGAGAAATGTCACATATCATCTCTAAGTGTGGTAGAATCATTGATGACCTCACCCCCTTTACTAAAAGCCCAGGGGTTAAAGGCTGGGAAATGGATCTAGGGATCAGCTTAGAAGAAACAAGCTGGAGGGATATTCTTAAAACCACAAAAAAATCCTCTGTTAATGCATCATACACAGTGCTGTATTTTAAAATTATTCATAGATGGCATCTAACACCAGTTAAAATGGGGGAAATCAACTTAGAAGAATCAGATCGTTGTTGGAAACTATGTGGCTCACGAGGGACCGACTACCATATCTGGTGGGAATGCATTAAAATACAGAAGTGGTGGCTAGATATTTCCCAATTAATATCCAAGTTGCTTGATAAACAAATTATTTGGTCTCCCCAAGTAGCCATTCTCCACATGAATTTAGAGAAACTACCTCCTATAGAGAGATACTTGACATGCCACATTCTTTTGGTGGCTAAGTAGCTTATAGCAAAATATTGGAAGCAACCCACGATTCCAACAATTAGTGAACTGTGTAACCATTTTCATATAAATAGAGAATTGATGAATAATCGTAATGGCATCTTATCGGAGTGTTATGCCCGTCATTTTAGTTGGTTGAAATGGGACTATTATATGGAGTCTCTATAATGATTTCAAGCATCTTCCTCTGTATGTAAGATGACCCCATATTAGTAACTTCAATATCACTGTGTCTAGCGCAAAATAACAAGCTAAAAAAAAAAATATATATATATAAATAAATAATAAATATAGTCTGGACAGGGAGCTTTAGCAGCCTTAGTAACTTTTTGCTCCTCTCCTTTACTAACGGATCTATTGGATACAAGAGTCGGTCAAGTTTCTTTTTTTTTTTTCTCCTAAATTTATTCTTTTTTGTTAAACAAGTACAGTGTGTCAAGATATTGAAAGGTTTGGTAATGTTCCCACACTGAGGTTCAAATAGATGAGTGAGTATTTAGTGCCTTAACTATCTATTAAGGTACTTATTGTTTTTGCATGTCTATGTCTTAATTTGTTTCTGTATGTTTTCTAAAAACTCAATAAAAAAAAATAAAAAATGTATTGACCGTCATTTTTTGACAGGCAAGTCGCTAGTTACAAATAAATTATTATCTGTAGCTAAAATGCAATTTATTTAAAACAGTGCAAAACTAATTTAATATTACGAATGTCATATTCTCCTGTTCAAAATGTTCTGGATTTGAAAATCAGTCGTCATGAGCAATGGACGGTAACTAGTCGGTCCACCACAGATCAAAAATGATGAGAGCCACTGCTAAAGACCATTTGTTTATGCAAAAATACTTTTTAGTAAAGTATAAAATAAAAAATGTTTTTTAATGCCTAATAGAAATGTTGTATTTCTTTGTGCTAGCCTTTTAAGGAGTTAACTCTTGTTCTGCTGCAATCACAGCAGTGAAGGGGTGAACTTTACTAGAAAAAAGATCTACATCTCCTGGGGTGAGCACATGCTCTATTAGCGGGCAGAGGTGCCCATTCATGCAGCATGTATTCACCTGTAGGAGATGCAGATCTTTGTTCTGCATCTTTCTGGGAGACTTACATGCATGTCTAACTGCCCAGTCATCCTAGTTAACAATATATTGAAAACATGCTAAATATTTTATAATTCTAATGCATTAAGGATTCTTCGTGAAGGCAATGGGTTCAAGAACAGATATCAACTGTCTTCACACACAACCACCTCTGCTATCCTAATGTTGATTACATATTCACCAATCCTTCTAGTTTCAAAATATTTGTAGACTGCACTTAAATGCTGGGAAGAGTTAAGACGTTGGTTTCATTTTTGTCGAAAACAACTGCCATGTTCTGATACACTGATAGCGTGTCAAATTTCAGGACTTTAAGTTGTAGTCCCACTGGAGTGGGTATTTGATGATAAAGGCTTTATGCAATGCACTTCACATCTTTCATCTGGGAATGTACAAGATTGTTGAACACAGTTAATGCTGGGATTATGTTGTTGCAATCAGAGGAAAAGGCTGAGATGACTCCACATCAACAGATATGTTTTTACCGATCTTGGATGGTGGTGAGCAGCAGGAGCCCAACTTTAATGAACATGAAATGTTCATATCATCAAAAGTTGTAGCCAGTTATTCTTTCAGTTGTTTGAATAACCCAAAATTTATGGAGTAAAGTCGGTTCATTCCATTGGTAGTTTGAGGCCCATCTTATATTGCTAAATACTTTTTTGGAGATTTTTCGGATCGACAAACATTGCATGATGCCATCTCTGTAGTGGCCATCCACACCTATTAACCTATGATCTTTGTTGCTTTATTGTTTATAAGTTTTTGCACGATCACCTTCATCTTTCACAGCTGCTACACCCACAGACTTAATCACTGGTTAACCCTCTTCTCTCTTTTTCATTACCTGCCAAGCCGTCTTTCTTCTGTTTCATTGATTCATCTTTTGTTTCATTAATCCTTTAGTCAGTAAGCCTGCAAGCTTTCAGTCTTGCAAAGCACTTTGTATAAAAGTGTAATGTTTATTTTAGCTTAAGGCCAGGGTCGTCAACTCCTTTTGTATCAGTTTGTCAAATCATGTATTGTCATACATATATTTTGCTGTACCACAGCGATATGGAATATGTTGGTGCTATATAAATAATAGATAATAATCACATATTATAATTGTCAAACTGCGAATTGTCGTCACGCTTTGCGACAAATCGCAGTTTGACAACAATCTGATCACAAAGCCGATCGGGGGGCGCAAATGCGCTTTGTGCGGCGTCCCCACACACTCACTGCATTCCCAGCCACTATCTCCTCTCTCACCTCGGTGCTGTCAGTGCCCCCCAGGCCTCCTTCTCCATACACACTGCTCAGTCCTTCCCTCCTAACCCCACACACTCACTCTTTCTTTTGTATTATCCCTGTCTCTCGGAAAGCCTTCTCCTCCTCCAAACACCCCACTCTCTTTTTCCCCAGCCACTATCTCCTCTCTCACCTCAGTGCTGTCGGTGCCCCCAGGCCCCCTTCTCCATACACACTGCTCTGTCCTTCCCTCCTAACCCCACACACTCACTCTCTCCTCTGTATTATCCCTGTCCCTCAGCAAGCCTTTTCCTCCTCCATACATCCCACTCTCTCCTTCCCCAGGAACTATCTCCTCTCTCACCTCGGTGCTGTCAGTGCCCCTCAGGCCTCCTTCTCCATACACACTGCTCTGTCCTTCCCTCCTAACCCCACAAACTCACTCTCTCCTTTGTATTATCCCTGCCCCTCGGCAAGCGTTCTCCTCCTCCATACACCTCGCTCTCTCCTTCCCCAGGAACTATCTCCTCTCTCACCTCGGTGCTGTCAGTGCCCCTCAGGCCTCCTTCTCCATACACACTGCTCTGTCCTTCCCTCCTAACCCCACAAACTCACTCTCTCCTTTGTATTATCCCTGTCCCTCGGCAAGCCTTCTCCTCCTCCATACACCCTGCTCTCTCCTTCCCCAGCCACTATCTCCTCTCTCACCTCAGTGCTGTCACTGCCCCCCAGGCCTCCTCCATACACACCGCTCTGTCCTTCCTTTCTATCCCCACACTCCCTGGTTCCCCAGTCACTCTCTCCTCTCACCTCCATGCTGTCACTGTCCCCTCCGCAGACCCTCTTCAGGCACTTCATGTTGATCCGCAGCCCTTATATTCGGATCGGGGTTGGATCGGATGCCTCCGGTCCGGCTTCCCCTTCTCCATAGAAGGTCACCCGGCTCTTCTCAGCTCATCTCCCACTCCTTCCTACCCACGGCCGGCCCGGAAAGTGGCCCTGCACTTGAGGCTCCGGGACCAGCCGAGGCCGCAGCCTCCGTCCTTATGATGGGAAGCACCTCACAGGGAGTTCTGGTTTGGTTGATTGGTTTTGTCAAACACCTGTAATTACACTGCTTTGTTGGGGTCTCTGCTGACGGTGCATTGGGAGCAGCATGCCTCATGTACACAAATGATTGGTATTGGGGTCCCTGATGGCAGGGTATATCGCTCCCTGTGTGAGAACAATATCTCCTGGGTACAAGACAATGTTACTTCTGAATGCAAACATTACATTTGTCTACAGGACCCTCTCATAATACAAACTATATCACTTTTGAGTTGTCATTTATTTATATACATCTCGCTTTTGTCCAATAAGATGCGTCTCCGTCTCTCTCTCTCTCTATAATTGTCCAACTGCGATTTGTCATCACGCTTTGCGACAAATCGCAGTTTGACAACGATCCGATCACAAAGCCAGGAGCGCAGCATAAAGGGAGGGGGAAGACAAACAGAGGACGGAGAGGTGGGGAAGAGACACAGGGAGGGAAATGGGGGGAGACACAGAGGAGGGGGGCAGGGGGGAAAGACAAAAGGGACGGGGAACAGACACAGGGGCAGGAGAGGGGGGAAAGAGACACAGGAGGGAAAGAGACACAGGGGAGGGGTTTAGGGACATGGGAGGGAGAGGGGGTAAAAACACAGTGGGGGAAGGAGACACAATGGAGGGAGAGGAGGGGGGAGGAGACACAAGGGAGGAAGTAGAGGGGGAGAGACTCACAATGAGCGGCAAAGGCGCTCATTGCCAGGCCCGAGATGAACGCTAAAGGCGCTCATTGTGAGGCCAGTAAAGTAGAGGGGGAGAGACTCCCATTGTGTGGCAAACAGCATTGCCAGGCTTCACTTTTTTTGCCGTCATTTTTGACGGGCAAGTCGCTAGTATCACATATATAGTTGTGAGCGTACGAGTTGTTGCTAACGCTGCGGGCTCGCGTAGCGAGTACGCGAGGCCCGCGGCTCGCGCAGCGAGTCGCGGGCCTCGCGAAGCGAGGGCCGCGACTCGCACAGCGAGTCGCGGGCCTCGCGTAGCGAGGGCCGCGGCTCGCGCAGCGAGTCGCGGGCCTCGCGTAGCGAGGGCACTGTGCCAGGTTCTCAGTTGCTGGCATGGAGCGCCGAAGGCGCTCCTTGCCAGCAACTGAGGACCCTCGCGAAGCGAGGGCCTCAGTTGCTGGCTTGGAGCGCCGCAGGCGCTCCATGCCAGCACCTGAGGACCTCGCAAAGCGAGGTCTTCAGTTGCAGCAACTGCGACCCTTGAAAAAAAAAGTTTACGTCCAAACACATTACGACACTCGCAAACAACATACGACACACGTTCAAACACATTACGACACTCGCAAACAACATACGACACACGTTCACACACATTACGGCCTCGCAACACTCGGACGCAACTCGCGAACATTACAAAATTACAAACACAATACATACACACAGCACATACATAAAAACCTTACCTACACAAACAGGAAGCACCCAGGACCTCAAAAATGCAACTTACAACTTAATTGCACTCAAAATAAAAGAGTTTCGACACTAAATAGTTTGTTAAGCGACAAAAAAAATGGCCGACGAATAAAACGAAAACGAGGCTACACACGCAAACACCATACGAGACACGTTACCACACATTACGACTTCGCAAACATCGGACGCAACACGCCGACATACAAACATTTAAAACTTAACAAAGACACACAACAAACACATAAAAAGCTTACCTACAGCAAGAGGAACCAGCCAGCACCTCAAAAAAACAAGTTACACCTACATTTAAATCAAAATAAACACTTTAGACACTAATACCATCGCTAAGCGAGAGAAAAAATGGCCGACGAACAAAACGAAAACGAGGCTTCAGACGTAACTACACTACACTTACTCGCAATAATGAAACACATACTATGCGGAACGTATCACAATCATATTAAACACCATTT
Organism: Discoglossus pictus; assembly: GCA_027410445.1. Lineage (NCBI taxonomy): Eukaryota > Metazoa > Chordata > Amphibia > Anura > Alytidae > Discoglossus > Discoglossus pictus. Next base: position 328,873,952 of record CM050165.1, read on the forward strand.
TGAACAGTAATACGCCTAAAATGGCGGATGGAACGCAAATTGTAAGCTGGAACGCAAATAGCGCATGCGTATTGCGTTCTAACGGTCTCACTTTCCAGAACTTTCTACAAGTTTATAAATACTGGCTATTTCCAAATAAAAAATACATTTCTCCTCAGGTGATCAACGGAGTGAGTTCTGAGATAACTGCTGCTTTTACTTGAGAAGACAATTCTTTACTAATTTACTACTTTACATTGTGCAAATTACAACTGACAGGTAAGCTATAATATATTACATTTTATTATCAGGTCAGGTCAAACAAATAAAAAAATAAACTAGGATTTATGTAGTCATCATGTATGGCACATTTATGTGTATAGGCTCACAAAAAAAATTAAACAGAGCTTTATGTATAGTGACATCTGACACGCACATATATGTCTATAATGTATAGTGACATTTGACACACACATTTCTGTGTATTGCCCCTTCATAGTGACATGTGACACGCACGTATATGTGTATAATGTATAGTGACATGTGACACGCATATATATGTCTATAATGTATAGTGACATCTGACACGCACATTTCTGTGTATTGCCCCTTCATAGTGACATCTGACACCGACATATATGTCTATAATGTATAGTGACATGTGACACGCACGTATATGTGTATAATGTATAGTGACATGTGACACGCACATATATGTCTATAATGTATAGTGACATCTGACACGCACATTTCTGTGTATTGCCCCTTTATAGTGACATCTGACACCGACATATATGTCTATAATGTATAGTGACATGTCACACGCACATTTATGTGTATTGCCAATGCAACAAAATTAGCTTACAACAAAATCAGTAAACAACTACATTTTAATCACATTATATCTCATGTATACTGATATGTCACACGCACATATATGTGTATCATCTATAGTTACATCTCACACACACACATTTATGTGTGTTGGAAAAAAAAAATATAAGGTTAATTTAACCATTTAAATTTGACTCATGTATACGGATATGTCACACGTACACAAAATAATTACATTAAACTATGTAATGTGCTTCATGTATGTGACATATGTGTGTAGCCCCCAACAAAAAATAAGGTTAATTGAATTAATTTACTGCAATTCAATACATCAGATAAAGCTGAATCTTTCTATTTCTTTTCATATTCAAACAGACTCTGCATCAACAGCGTCTCTCAACAATTTGCACCGTGCACTGTGAAGCACAATCCCTTTTAAAGAACACCAACAAATTTGAAGAGGTAAGATACAACAACACATTACATGCTCAAAAGGCCATGCTTTGCTAGATGACAAATTATAAATATACAAATAACTATTTCACTTTCTTTTTCAAACAGACACTAAAAGAAGACCGGCGGATTAAGATTGGCAGGAGGGGACCGTCTGTCATTCAAAACTTCTATCAAGGTAAAGTATTAAGTATAAACAAGAAATAACCATGAGCCTTATTCAATTGCAACTTCCTCATTTGAATAGGGCTCTATATAAGCACATAACATTTTTTTTATACAGAACTTTTTAGTTACTGAATTTCTAACCACAATCAAAGTTTTCAATAACTAAAAACTTTGCTCAATAAATATGTTATGTGATTATATAGAGCCCTCTTCAATTGGCAAAATTGCAATTCAATGAGGACCTATATGTCTTTAATGGCCAAGGGCCTCACTCAAATGTGATTTGCCCATTTCAATAGGGCTCTATATAAGCACATAACATATTTTTGAAACAGAACTTTTTAGTTACTGAACTTCTAACCACAATCAAGGTTTTCAATAACTAAAAACTTTGCTCAATAAATATGTTATGTGATTATATAGAGCCCTCTTCAATTGGCAAAATTGCAATTCAATGAGGACCTATATGTCTTTAATGGCCAAGGGCCTCACTCAAATGTGATTTGCCCATTTCAATAGCGCTCTATATAAGCACAGAGCATATTTTTTAAAGGAAAATTTTCTTTTGTGAACACGTTCCTTTTGGATACAAGTTCACTAAATACAAAATTCCGTAAAAACATATGCTCTGTGCTGATATTGAGCTCTATTCCATTGGCCAAAACACAATTCAATGAGGAGCTCACAATATAACAAATGCAGTAACCAAAGGCCCTTATTCAATTGCTATTTTGGAAAATTAAATATGGCTATAAATAAGAACTTTTAGGCCCTTACTCTATTTTAACAAATATATGTGATGTGCTTATTTACAACCCTATTCAAATTTCTACATTGCAATTCAATTACGGCCTTAGAGTACTATTACATTGTAAAAAATGCAATTTAATGAGGGCCAAACTATGCAACATATGGTACACACAAAGGCCCTCATTCAATTGCAATTTGCCCAATTAAATAGGGCTCTAAATAACAACATAACAATTGCTTAAAACTAAGGTTTTAGTTAATAAAAAAATATCAAAAATACAGTTTTTCAATGACTACAAAATTATTTTAACTAATATGCTATGTGCTTATTTAGGGCACAATTCAATTAGCCAAATCGCAATTCAATGACACACAAACTGCTACACACAAAACAGAATTTCTTATTAAATTTTTAACAACCTATAAGCCTTACAAATAACCAAAAATAAGAATAACAAAAGTGTTGTGCACCTAATAGCATTGTATAAAAAAGCACACAAACTCATAGCAAACTATATTAACATTCTTCTTTAATGTTTAACAACCTATAACCTGTACAATCAAGAAGATATTAGTTTTGCACAAGTGATGCGCACCAAACAGGATTGTCAAAAACTAACACAAACACATAGCAAACTACATTAAGTATATTATTTCATGTTTCACTAACTATAACCATCCAAATAAAGGTGAAATAAGTATACCACAAGTGGTGCGCACAAAACAGGATTGTACAAAAACGAACATAAACACATAGCAAAATAAATTCATATTCTTATTTAATATATCACAACCCACAAGCCTTACTAAGAACCTTAAATAAGAATAACAAAAGTCTTGGGATTGTACAGAAAGTTAAAAACAAAATATTTGAAAAAAATAACCATAACTGATACAATACAGCAAAATTAATACATTTTTTACTTATTTAAAAGACATTTCACTCAAACAACATTTTCTATTTTACATTACAACAGATACTGCGTGAAGACAATCGGACGAGGACTTTTTCCACAGGACCGGACCATCGGACGAGGACTCGGACCAGACCAGCAGACGAGGAATTTCAACACAGGACCAGACCATCGGACGAGGACTTTCACCAACGGACCACAACATCGGACGAGGGATATCGCCACAGGACCACAATATCGGACAGGGGCTATCGCCACAGGACCACACCATCGGACGAGGACTTCCGACAGAGGACCACACCATTGGACAACGATTTTGAAACGAGGACCAACAAACATTCGGATTTAAATCACACTTCAACCAAGGTAAACTATAATAACTACTAAAGTATAACACTAAAGAAACTGCTTTCAGTTGCATCCGTCTCAACAGAAAAATAAATTAATTAATTTACTATCTCCCTTATTTTATTTAAATTGCTACTATGCAATACATAGCTCAATAACCACATCACTTTTTTTTTCAGCAAAGAAGTTTTGCAGTGGTAAATATCTATCCACAAACAAAGTTTTTAATAAATAAAACCATTATTTTAAATAAATATGTTACATGCTTATTTACAGCAGTATTCCATTGGACAAATTCTGAGCCACTGAAGACAGGAATTATAAATTTAACTAAATATCAATGATACATTCATGATTTGCCTTTTATTTCAACAATTGTGCACAATAATCTTTAACAGGAATTACAAATTTAAATATACACAATTACATTTATTTGTTTCCGTTTACAGATTAATATGGCTGATAACGAAACCAAAGAAGAGAAGAAAAGACGTCAAACTAGAGAAAGACAAGAGAGATGGGCCGCCCAGCAGACACCGCAGGAGAAAGAAATTCGAAGAGAAAAAGAACGCAAAAGACTTGCAAATAAAAGAATATCAGCTGCAAAAATGAAAGATACAACCAAAATAAATAAAAAAATAATAAAGCATTTACAAACTGTTCCTAAAACATCAGATGACATTTTACAACATACCAGTCAAGACAGACCAAAAAAAAAAAATACAAAAAAAAAGCATTTACAAACTCTTACTAAAAACTTACAGGACATTTCAACCGAACAAGTCCAACATATACCAAGAAAATCTACGAAAAAAACTAAACATTTAGAACCTGTTGTTGAAACATTTCATGACTTTTCATCTGATGAATATCAAAGTCAACATCCAATATGCGTTGCAAATTGTCCTTTAATGAAGTCTTTAGCAGTAGAGGTTCATAGTTGTGGGGACATGACTACTCAATGTCAATTTTGTGAGGCTTATTATTTTAAACAGGAGAGACCCCGAGATGGACAATTTATTAGTTGTTGTCAAAAAGGAAAGTTCAAACTTCCACAAAGGAAACAATTTCCAACCTATTTACTAAATATTATGACTGAACCTACTTTTCCAAATTACAAAAATTTTAAGACAAACATAAGATCCTACAATAGTGCCATATCATTTGCATCTATGGGGGCAACATTGGCTGCTAATGTACCAGGACATGGTCCTTACTGTTTTAAAGTCCAAGGACAAATTTATCATCGGACTTCACATTTACATCCAGAGGAAGGAGAGCAAAGAAAATTCGCTCAACTATATGTCCTAGATACAATGGAAGCTGTTGACCAACGTATGCAGATGGAAGAAAATAAAAAATGCTTACCCAGTGTTTTTATAGAGCTAAATAACATTATGGACAACAATCCCTACAGTAAAGCTTACAAAAAATTGGCAGAAGTAGAAAATGAACAACTACTTCATGCACAAAGACATCAATTACCCATGCCAAAGGTTAATATGGTGCTTAAAAGAGACAGACATACTGATAAACGTCGTTATAACTTGCCAACATCAAATGAGGTTGCAATGGTCTTTCACAATGATGAAGGAGAACCACCATTTCAAAGAGACATTAGAGTATATCCCAGAAATGAGGACCAACCATTTATTAATATTAATATCTTAAGTCCAAATTTAGATCCAATGACATATCCCATCTTTTTCCCACACGGAGAAGCAGGTTGGCAACCAAAATTAACACTTCACAGTTACCCAAATGCTAAAGCCAGAATCCGAAATAATGTTTCTATGCTTGAATTTAAAGTTGCTCAAATTGCCATTAGAGATGAATTTAATCCCATTTTATGTGGTGGAAAACTAACACAACAATGGATTATTGATTCATATTTGCAAGTTGAGGCAAATAATTTAAACTTTATAAAATATCAACAAGATAAACTACGTGTAGAACAATATTGTGGACTCATGGACTATGTTGCTGACGTGGCTACAAGCAGAGACATGACAGCTGGCAAAGCCATCATTTTACCATCTTCCTTTCAAGGATCTCCTCGAAATATGAGAGAAAGATACAATGATGCTATGGCTATTGTGACAAAATTTGGAAAACCAGATTTATTTGTGACATTTACATGTAATCCACAATGGCCAGAAATTATTCAAAATCTACTTCTTGGACAAAGTGCTTCAGATCGACCAGATTTAGTAGCCAGAGTTTTTAAGATCAAATTAAATGAATTAATACGTGACTTTACTATAAATCAGTTATTTGGCAAATGTCTTGCTTATGTATATACCATTGAATTTCAAAAAAGAGGCCTTCCACATGCACATCTTCTCATAATACTTCAAGAGAAAGATAAATTAGATACTTCGGACAAAGTGGATGCAGTCATAGTTGCTGAACTACCGGATCCAGAACTATATGGTAGACTATATGAGATTGTTACTCATCGCATGATTCATGGACCCTGTGGAGACCTTAATCCACAATCACCATGTATGGAAAATAATCAATGTTCAAAAGATTTCCCAAAAGATTATAGAGACAAAACATATGCCAATTGTGATGGATATCCACTTTATAAAAGAAGAGAAGGAGATAGTGCCATTATTCGTGGAAAAAAAGTGGACAATAGATATGTAGTACCCTACAATCCACATTTACTCATGAAGTACAACGCCCACATCAACGTAGAAGCCTGCACTTCCATCAAATCCATTAAATATGTCTACAAATATATTTACAAAGGTTACGATACAGCTACTGTAGTCGTCAAAAGTGCAGACAACCCTGAAAGTAGTGAGTTACTACATGATGAACTTGCATCTCATGTAGATGCTCGCTATGTCAGTGCGCCAGAAGCTATGTGGCGGCTTTTAAAATTTGAAATGCATGATAGATCACATGCAGTATATAGGTTAGCAGTACATTTGCCACAACGACATTTAGTCTATTTCCATTCTGGAAATGAAATGAATGCATTGGCCCAAAGTGAAGATCGTCACACTACACTAACTGCATGGTTTGCATTAAATTCCACTGATGCTCAAGCAACACAATACTTATATATTGAAATTCCATATCACTATGTTTTTGTGAATGGATTATGGAGAGCAAGAAAAACCAGAGGCAATAAAATAATTCCACGAATTTACACAGTCAGTCCAAGAGATGTTGAACGATTTTGCTTACGGATATTACTTTTAAATGTTCCAGGAGCACAAAGTTTTGAACAATTAAGAACTGTTAATGACATTGTATATGAATCCTTCCATTTAGCTGCAAGAAATAGAAACTTACTCGCTGATGATACAGAGTGGGAAAGATGTTTAGAAGAAGCAGCACAATGTCAAATGCCACGACAGATGAGAGAACAATTTGCTTTTATTTGTATCTTCTCAAATGCTCCAAATGCATTAGCTTTGTGGGAGACTTTTAAAAGTAATATGGCTGAAGACTTTATGCGACGATACAATGAACCAATTGCACACTTAAAAGCCTTAATGGAAATTCAAGAAGTCTTTTTAACTCATGGATTAAGTTGTGCAAGTTTTAATTTGCCTGATCCAGGTCTAATAGATGACATTAACTTTGAAGACTATGACATTCAACTACAAGCAGAAAGAACACAAGAAAGACTTGCAACTTTAAATACACTACAATTGCAAGCATTTCATGCCATTAAAAATGCTATAGATGATGACATGGTGACAGAGCGTTATTTCTATCTTGATGGACCTGGCGGATCAGGAAAAACATATTTGTACAATTTATTAATGAGTTCAGTACGAGCACAAGGACAAATAGCAATGGCGTTTGCCACTACTGGAATTGCTGCACTTTTATTAGAAGGTGGAAGAACTGTTCATAGTGGATTCAAACTGCCAGTGCCTATTTTGGAAAATTCAGTGTCAGATATTCGCATGACATCCTTACAAGCAAAGAAATTGAAGAAATGTAAATTAATTATAATAGATGAGGCCACAATGATGTCATGCTATGCCCTCCAATGTATTGACCGTTTGCTTCGTGAAGTCATGGATAATATTTTTCCATTTGGTGGAAAGGTAATTTTGTTGGGTGGCGATTTTAGACAAACATTACCTGTCGTTGTACATGGAAATCGAACAGACATTATTGAAACATGTATAAAGTCAAGTACAGTATGGAAACATTTTACCCATCTTCAACTGCAACAAAATATGAGATCAGAAGGCCAAACTGATTTCAATGATTGGCTTATTAAAATTGGAGAAGGAAGAACAGAAAAAATACTACATTTACCTGACGACACTGTAGAGATACCACCTCATATGATTTGTCAACAAGATATTATATCGGCAATATTTGAAGGGAGCATAAATAACGAAGAATATTCTGAGCTTGCCAACCAAGTCATACTGACGTGTAAAAATAAAGATGCATTAATACTCAATAATGAAATCTTAAAAAAAATTAATGCACCACAAAGAAATTATCACAGTGCTGATTCTGTACTTGCTGATGACAATGAAAGTCAGGCAAACTTTTCAACTGAATTCATTAACTCTTTAACTCCTTCTGGAATGCCACCACATATTTTGCAGCTAAAGAAAGGTGCAATTATCATGTTACTGCGAAATATGAACCCCAAAAAAGGCCTATGCAATGGCACAAGATTAATTGTTCAACAATTAAAGGACCATTTTATAGATGCTGAAATTTTAACTGGGACCCATAAAGGAGAGAGAGTTTTCATACCAAGAATAGATTTAGCACCAAGTGAAAGTAGTCTCCCTTTTATACTTCAAAGAAGACAATTTCCCATTATTATGGCATTTGCCATGACCATTAATAAATCACAAGGTCAGACTTTCAAATCTGTGGGTATTTACTTGGAAGAACCAGTTTTTGCACATGGTCAATTGTACGTTGCGTTGTCACGGTGCAAAAATCCACAGGCTATTAAAGTTTACATTGAAAACAATGAAAGTCAAGGTGATTTATTAGAAGATGGACGTATTTTTACTAAAAACATTGTCTACTATGAAGTACTATAACTTTGCAGGATACAAATTCAAGATGCCAACATTTTTTAAAAGCATTGCAAAATACTTAACAATTGGTTGTTTAATTCAGTCATAATTAATGAAAGTACTGTTTAGGAATGATTCGCCTCACAAAATACTTGCCTTGCATTGTTAGTAAAAATTATGTTAAAATGTTAAGTCACTATGTTAATGTTTCTAATGTTACAAGTTTAAAAAATATATTTGCAAGTTATTTCATTCAACAGATTACAAAGTGGATGTTAGGAGGTCAAGCACCTTTTAAGTCACAATGTAAATATTGTCTGTTATCTTAAGATTACTAACTACATTAATGTTTATCGCCAGTTTATGTGCTCAGTAATGAATTACTTTAATTACGTACGTTTTAAGCAGAGTTTTACTGTATGCCTTCCTCTACATTCAATGTATATTCAAGTTAACAATTATTGTGATAGAAATTGCATGTTAATACTGATTCATTTAAAGGTCAATTGTTTTTACATTCAAATGTTAATACTTTTAATAAAAAATTAGGTTACAAAATGTATTCGCTATGTTCCTGTTTATAATGTTCAAAATTATACAAATGTTTTGTCAACTTCTAAACTTACATAAAAAATAAAGTTACATTTTCAAAATAGATACTTTGAAGGTTATTGCTTACATATATTTTAAACTTCATGTTAAAATTCGCAACGTTTCAAGAAGGCTTTTTACTTTTTGCTTTCCTATTCATTCAATGTATATTAAAGTTAACAATTCTTCAGATACAAATTACATTTTAAAAAACCATTACATCAACATTTTACAAAAATACACGTTCATATTAAAATACTTACAAGTGTCAAAAATATATGTTAATAACTAAACAACTTGACAAACATATACATCACATTGCCGTCATTTTTTGACGGGCAAGTCGCTAGTTAATAATAATAATCAGAGCCAAGGTCAACAACTGCAGGAATATCAGAAAAATAAGTCAAGGAATATAGCTTAGAAGTGGAGAAGAGCAACATGACTGGACATTATCCTATTGTCCAAAATGATTTAAATAGGCTAAAGACATTGGCTCAAACAGGTACAGACTGCCCCATAGTAAGGAGGCTGACTCTTTAAATGTGTGTTGCCTTGTGTGCGTGTATGCTTTTGTGTGTAAACCAGAGTTCTGAGTTACTACAGAAGTCTCTAGTAATGCTGCAGCAATCAAGATTAAAGTAAAAGACTGCAGGGAGTTTACAGTCTTATTCCCAGCAGGTAAGTTAGTTAGAGGACATGGGAAACTCTGTATACTTCTATTGGTACTTATTAGTGTATCAATAATAAAAATAATACAATAATAGCAAATATATTATATCACTCTAACAATAGGTATTGAGAAATTGATAATATCACAGAAAATCTTCATTAAAGTGATGGAGCATTTTTTAATAACATTCATCATCAGCAAGTAAAACACTTTGTGTGAAACAAAAAAAACTCTCTTGAAAATGTTTTAAATTTACTGAAAATTGGCCAGTGGAAAATCAATGACTAGATGATGACTCCTTCACCTGCCCTCATTTTGCTTAAATGCTTTCTCTACTTAGTCAATTCTCATTTTTGAGAATTTCATGTTGGCCTCTCTGTCAGTCAAAGTCTATAGATCATGATGTGTTTAACCCATGATCCTTTAAGATAGACACAAACATGTGAAAAGGTGAGGGCAACTCTCCAAATTGATGCTCTGCTCCGTGTATGAGTAATATGTCAAAATACTTTTTTAAACTATTTTTTTCATTATCTTTTCTAGTTCTTCTAAGATACATAGTGAAAATAACATGGGATTTATTAAAACCATCCTGCAACAGTAATTACAATCACTGCCTGATATGTTTATATTTAAATGCTGGCAGAAAGCTAAAAAATCAAAGGTAATAATTGTCAGGGGTCGCATTTGTGCTTTTTGTTATTGACAGTTTCTATTGCAGGTATTATTTTTCTTTAACTATAAAGCCAATTTACCATCTACTTCCACTAATAGCATATAGAACATCACATATATAGTTGTCAGCAGGCGGGCTTGGCAAAACCCTTTGCTAATGCAACAGGGAAACTGTGGCCTTCACGAAGCTCCTTGCGTACGACCGTACGACTTTCAGACCGCAAATGCGGACCCTCGCGAGGTGAGGGGCTGCATTTGCGGAGGTGGAGGCTCCCACGTTGACTGCAATGATCTGAAGACTCATTGAAGACCGCAAATGCGGACAAAACTCGCAATAAATAAATACGGACTTACATAAAAAAATACGAGCAGCAGGACGTAGAAATTTTTTGGGGCGGACTTACACAAAAATAATTACGAGCCGCGGGACTCCCAATCCATTACGGACTCCCAAAAATACAACATTAACGGACAACCCGCACACAGGCAAAAACATAAAAAAAACACAAAATACACACATAAAAAAAAAAAAACCTTACCCACAGTAAGGGGGGACACCCAGAACATCTGGAACACAGGTTACACCTCCATTTCAGTACAATTTAAAACGTTTGGACACTTGAAAATCCCCTAAGAGAGAGAAAAAATGCCAGCTGACAAAACGAAAACAAAGTTATACGACCCCTAAAGCCGCAAAACACCGCCAAGCACATACGACTTTTACTAAAACCGTAAGACCTACAACATACACTATTAGCAAGGATGCTAAACCATCCAAACCCACGTACCACATACACATTCGCCGCCATTTTACAACACTAACTTACAGAATGCGGAAGTACCCTGCTATACTAACGGTTTCCCCTTGAGCAGGCAGCCTATTTACAATACACACTGCACACATTGCTGACACTTACACCTCAGCTTAACAACACTGCAAATCTTCATTGGATGCTGCAGAAATATCACAACAGATTGTTAGCTCTTGAGCCCATTGCTTGCTGCATATATTAATTGCAAATAAGTAAGGTATATTAATTTATCATTTCATTTATTTAGTAATTAATTATCATTAAAACATACAGATATACAACACTTTAAAAAACACCACAATACACAATCACAATAAACAGCAAAGGCGCTCATTGCCAACCACATGATGAGTGCCAAAGGCGCCTACCACGATGCTCGCAATCAGCGCAAAAAGTACTCACACAACCAAAACACTTAATTTCTGTGCCAAACACCATTCCTTGACTTAAAATTCTATTGCTGTCATTTTTTGACAGGCAAGTTGCTAGTAAGATAATAAAATATAAAAGTAATGTCTGCCGGAAAATTGTTCAGTACTGTTTAAAGTTTCAGTCTGCAGCTAAAACATTGTAGAAAGTTCTAATATCAAATTACTAGTAAATTGGAAGATTACATTCTTTATATTAATTAATTAGGGTAGAATTCCATACAAATATATGGCAATGTTTCATTTGTGTAGTGTATTATGTGTACAAAATCCTATCTTGTCATTTCTTCCTTATACCATTTATTCCAAACAATTCCAAAACATTATTTTCACACTTCAGCAGGCGAACAGAAACTCTCTAGTGCATCAAAACCTATATGAGCAGTCCTGAATTAATTACCTCCTTCAATCTCAGTTCAGTAATAAGTCTCCTTGGGAATTTGATAGAATTAAAAAAAAGTTGCCAGCAGACTATGTCAAAACAGTAGAGTATCCTGTTAAAGCACAGTAATTTATTTTTTACAAATGGGATACCAATATTTTATTTTCCTCTAGAATGCGCTGATTAAGGGGTCAAAAACGTAATACTTGTACAGCACTACTGTATGCTTGGCTACAGTAAACTTGTGTCACCTTCTACAATACATTAAATGTATTCCTATTCAGACTCAAAGGCTTGTTTGCATACTAAATAAGAAAACAAAAATGATACAGAAATTTGGCATGTATAAAAAAAATAATAGTTTGCTTGATTTTGTTCTGCAAGCAAACCCTTAAGTGTAAACCCTAATGAGTGATCACTACATATGATATGTTCGCTGCTCTACATCTGTTTCTACCTAAAATGCTATTATTTGGCTTTCTTAAGAAATCTACCTTAATTCTGGTACAGCCCTACTGGTGCTCAATTTGAACCGAAACTTCTTTGTATTAACTCAAACGTCTTCAGCTCCAGCTAAACCCCTATAGAATACTGTTACTGTTCAAGAAACAGCTCTCACATTTTTTAAAGATATACCCTTCCTTGTCTTGCTGGCAGCAGGGAGAGAGTTAAACAAGTATAAATATAAATGGTAGGGTTTATGACCCCTTTACCAATACCACCTCCATGAGCTTGGATGTCCCACAGTAGCCTCTAAATACCCAGTATGGTCATCAGGTCTTTCCCCCTATCACCTTGTGCTTTGACTATTGGGTTAAAAAAAGGAACCCCCTTACTGGTTTATGCAAAGGAGAGTATATTTTTTTTAACAATCATATTTAATATTATTGGCATATAACTAGCAGTAATATATCTCCATAGGTGACATCATATGTTTTGATTTCAAATCCCACCTTTACATTGGCATCATTCAACTTTGCTTTCTACCCTTGACTTTATCTGCAATTGAGACCACAGGGAAGAAGTGTATACCTGTATTAGGATCTCCTAGCTCCTAGTATTCCCTATTAACTGGTCTCACATGCCAAGAAGTAGGTAGCTTGCATTCATAGATGCAAGCCCTGTTCTTCAGAAATGCAAATGTCTCTCTCTGATATTCTCTTCATACAACAATCAACTGCCAAAGTCTCTCTTGTTTTGCCCTCTGGGATCTAGACAAGACATGTCCTTTTCTTGCAATTGTAACTCCCTAATTACTGTTACCCTCTCCCATTTTGACTTCTGTACATATTCCCTGGTCTTCCTCCTTGTCATCTCTATTCATTACAAGCTATACTCTATTATATGGGACTATACTATATGGAACTGCTCAAGACATCTCTGTTCCAAAAAGACCTTCTTCACTCTGCAGAAATAAATATGAAACATTCCTTCTTTGCTTCCAGACGTTTCACTCTATGCTCTTCTCTACATGTCATGTCTCATCTCACTTTATATCTTTGCTCATCTCCTCTGTTTAGCTCATCTCAAAAGTCACCTTGTCAAATAAGCTTTATGACAGCAATGTCTTCTATATGCACTTATCTTTTCACTTGATTGTAAAATACACACTCCTTGGGGCTGGCATTATGTAACTCATTGACTACCATCAATAAAAAATGATTTCATATTTATGTTGCATGATTGTATCAATATAATGTACTGAATGATTTGTGCTGTATAAATGAATATTATAACATTAGATGATATATAAATACATGTAATCTTGGTGCTTCATCATATCACATTCCCTCTAAAAGAAAAAAAGAATGTCAGACATAAGTGAATATTTAAGTGTAACAATAGTAGGTAAATAGAATTCTTTTTGTCATCCATATATTACAAAAATCTCAAAAATATAGCACCAAAAAAAATGCAATAATTTTGTGAAGATATATAATTATTGGCATAATTATCAGATCAACATAACATTTAATGGAAATTATTATTTTTATACAATTCTCTTACTATAATAATATTTTTTAACAAATGTTTATACCATTGTAATTATTAAGGAGGTTAAGGTATGACCACATACATTTTTTTTCTATATTTACCAATTAACTTATAATTTGACAAATAACCTTTGAGAATGAAAACTTATTGTGGCATTAACTTGGTTAGTAAAATTATGCAGCATATGCTAGAATTAAGAAAATAAAGGGAAAAGAGTATGCTTTTTCTCTGTACTTGATTGTTGAGTCTACAAAAATGTAGGTTTATTATTACTTAAATGTAAAGGGGATTTTTGACTTTTGCATTTACATGTATCATGTCATTGTTTCTGATGAAAAAATGTACCATACATCTGTAAAGAATTCAGGGATAGGGTAAAAAGATATGATGGTACAGAAGATATGAATAGTTCACATTCAGTTTAATATGTACATATTTTTTTAATAAACAATGCATTGCTTCTAGTTATCATTCAGCAACATGAACAAACAATCACTAATTGATGCAAATGATTTTGTTCTGGTAAAATAAAATACAGTGAATACAGTCTGGCAGTATACCACAATTGGCTTCATTCAATCATGGCAGGGACTAGTGCTACAGTTTTCAAACTCCAAACCTTACACTTCTTCTCCAATCATAAAATCTGCATTGGTAATTTGACAGAAAATTCTGGACTTCATTGGATAATACAGTGAAAATGTATGTCATAACAAAATATCAACCCTAAACAACATGTTTGATAAGTCGCTATAAATAGTTCAGGCTTTAAAAACACAGATTTCAAAAGAAAAATATAAATAGCCCAAACAGAAAATGCTGGCTTCACTTCCACAATTCAAGTCCAAACAAAATCCATCAAGATGAGGATTATCATCAAGCAGGTATGGGTACCACCATCAAAAGATCTATAACAAAAAGGGCATAGACATACTTTACAAAGCATAACCTGGATAACATCAAAAGAAAGAAATGCATTTAGCCTCTAAAAAGTAGCTTATTGCAATCTCCAAGAAATAACAAAAAACACTTATAGTTTCTCCAATCCTGTGATTGGAGGCCACAGTATCATCTGCTGTCTGTTAAACATCCAGTAGCTTGTTCATATAGTTGTGTGGCAAATAAAATGTGAGCCCTTTCTTTAAGTGCTTACATCATCTACACTAAAATAAAGAGTCTAACATATTTGGGGGACCAAGCGCACTCCAACTTTCTCCCTCTAGCCTGTGCCTTTTTATATTCAAGATCTCAGCATCCCCAGCAATTCCATTCAGATCAGTTATATGCACAATCTTTTTGTTAGGATATAAGGAGCACATATGTACCTTTGATTAGTACAAACAGACTCCTTTTAATGGCTTCCCAAGCACCAACTGAACATTTCAGAAAAACACAGAGCAAAGCAAAACAACATTAACATGAATTGAGGAGTGAACAAGTTGGAATTCCCCACTTGTATGAGCAAACACCAATCAGCTGGATAACTGTACTGCCTGTATTAGCATAGCCCAATCAGAATAGTCCTGTGTCTGTGTAAAGACAAGAATGATGTCACAGAAAGGGTTGACCACTTCTGGGGGCGGATCCGTGTTACCTGAGCTGGACACAAGCAGCTCTAGAAAATGACATTAACTGGAACAAGTTCAGACTAGCTTAAGGCTGTGAGAGCCCAATGGTGACCCAATATTAGAAAAGCCATAAAACACAAATTAACCTTTAAACATTACACATAAAAGCAACATATCATAATCTGCAAAATATCAATCATTACACTGGCCCTTACAGTCATTTCCTCAGATTAGTGACTGTATGATATGGACATTGTATTAAATATGCTCTCTTTCCAATATGTGGATATTGCCATCAAATCCATTGTGATAGCTTAATAAATATCCCTCCCTCTCACAGCTTCTGTTATAGAATCGTAAATACCCCCTCTTATTACCCCCTCTTATTGGCTGTAGAAAAGAATTGATAGAAAAGGTATAGAGAAACTAATATTGACTGTAAAGTGAACCACAATACACCTTTTTGCAGATAATTGTTATCAACCTTATTAATTTGCGATTTGGACAATTAAAAAAGGGCTCTATATAAACACAGAGCATATTTTTTTTACAGAAGATTTTAGTTAGTGAAGACCTTGCTTTTGGATAGAAGTACACAAACTAAAACCTTCTGTAAAAAAAAAATATGCTATGTGCTTATATAGAGCCCTATTCAATTGGCCAAATCTCAATTTAATAAGACTGTAAGTGTTTGGTTTTAACAATAATTTAATGGTTTATTTTTTATGAAAAATCTCAGCAAGCTTTGCAGGTGTCATGGCCATCAATAATTTGGTGAAGTGTGAGTTCAATCTTCGAATAAATGAAAATTATTAAGAAAAGGAAACGTTGAAATTGCTGTGACTACTTCTAACAATTAAAATTTTTACATAGCCATGAAGCAAGGTAGCTGGAATGAAGCTGTGGTTTTAAAATACTGTATACTGAAAGGCTAATTAAAATATGCTCTCTGGAGTATGTAATCTAAATGTATCTTAACCCACACCCTGGATGTTAAAAAGTTAATTCTGCTGCTACTAATGCAATGGATTTTAATTTGCACATCCACATTGCGTGATATCCATAATGCTTCATTAGTCTTCAGTCTAATCTTATGATAAGAATTGCAAATTGTAGGTAACACTCTGTTTCTTTTAAACCTCTACCAAGTTTGGAGATATTTTAAGTGATTTCTCTGGAGCATTATAGCCACAAGATTTTAATACTGTAATAATTTTACTGCATGCTAAATAATGAACCACAAAACACAGTTTGAGAACTTTACAAAGTTTGGTTTTAAATCCTGAAGTATGTGTCATATATTTTTGCAATAATTTGCATAGCAGAATAGCAACTGTATTAATATGTTGCCTTTCCAGACTATGCAACGTAGTCAAGAGAATTAGGTATATTTTACGTAAGTAGCATCTGAATAGTGCATAGTACATGGTGAAATGTTCTGCAGAGAAAAAGCTGAATTGAACCTACAATGGTTCATACATTTTTTTTGTTATTTTCGAAAATTATAGTTTGAAGATATCTCACTCTCCTTCCTCCTTCTAACATCAGTTATTTTTTCTAGTTAAAATGTATATTCCTACCAACACCATCAGCCCTATTAAATTCAAAGCCTGTAGCTGCATCGGCAACCCCACAAAGGCTGCAGGCTTTAAATTGGGCTGCGTTACAGAGCTATTAAATTCCACCATGCCATAGACTCAAGCCTGTAAACCATTCTGGCGCACATTGAATGTGCGGCTGTGAGCATGATCAATTAGTCATACCCGTAGTTGGCAGAAGAGATTGTCATCATTATGTCACTGAAAAATGGAGGTTAGATTTCAAAGCCTTACGGGCTTCAATTTACGAGTTTGGATCAGACCCGCATTCCAGAAATAATGCAATATTAATAAATCAGTAAACATAATATTCTAGTCCATGTGAGTTCCATTATATGTATTAACACATTGATTGCTGGGATTGTTATAACACGGAAATTAAACAGAGAAAAAAGTATTTTATATTGCAGATTTGCGAGCTTGAGAATGTTGTGCTATTACTTTTCATACCTAACATCACTTTCCCTTTAATTATGAGTAAAGTAGTGTGTGTATATTTGCATTTAAAGTGCTACTTGGAATGCCAGTCGATTTGTGGCAATTTAATAGCGATTTTCGAATGTAACTGTTACGGCTTTACAGAATAAAGGATTTGCGGCCACGGAGTTCAATCTTCAACATCCCGTAGGGTTTTTGTGCCCTTACCCCCCAGACCATTGTTGGGTTGCTTTACGGGGCCAATTTAATAGCCGCAAGTCTTCTGGGTCACGTTACGGGCTACGGTTTTACACGTCCAGGTAATTTAATAGGGCTGTATATCTTTGTAGCCAACCCTCCTCTTTCTGTCCATTCTTTTCTTCATTCTTTCTCCTCTCTCTAACACCATTCGTCTTTCTCAGCAGAAGCCAATTAAATGTACCTGGTGCCTTCAGTTCTGGGAAAAATGCATGAATCTCACTCACGCCTGACCTGATTAGTTAGCAACACCTTCTAATAAAATACCTAGTATATTGTTATCAACTCACCCATTATTGCAATCCTGATTAACGTTCCACCCCTCCCTCTATTTTGCTGTGCTACTGCACACGCAGGACCATTATATGATTCTGGCCCATTATATGCCACCTGTACTACAACTAACTTTACTATTTTTTTTATTTTGTACTGTTCTGCAATTATGTACTTTGTCTTTCTGTACTCTTTTTTAATTGTCTTCTCCTCTCTGTTACTCCCTGTCACTCTCCATTAGTGATGTCCCGAACAGTTCGCCCGCCGACTATTCGCAGCGATTTTGGTATGTTCGCGTTCACAGCGTACGGAGAACACATGCGCTTTTGGGTTCGCCCCATTCTTTATCAGTGAGGAAACTTTGACCCTGCACCTCACAGTCAGCAGACACATTCCAGCCAATCAGCAGCCTTCGATTTGAAGGACAGCAACCCAAAAAGCCCTTTTTAGGGCTAGAACATCATTTATTTTATTTTATAATTTTTTTCTGTGTAATCTAATTGCATATGCCTGCCTGCCAGTGTGTGTGTGTGACAGGCTAACACCTAACAGCTTATATTGTGCTCAGTGAAATAAAACAACACTTTTTTGACTGTAATAGATTGAATATCAGTTGCCTGCCTACAGGCGTGTGTGTGAAGCCTATTGTATTTACTCTGCCAACTTTTGCCAGTGCACAGTGATACGTCATATCTTGTGCAACCGTAGTGTACAGTGACATAAAACAACACTTTTTTGACTGTAATAGATTGCATAGCAATTGCCTGCCTACAGGCGTGTGTGTGAAGCCTATTGCATCTACTCTGCCAACTTTTGCCAGTGCACAGTGATACGTCATATCTGGTGCAACCGTAGTGTACAGTGACATAAAACAACACTTTTTTGACTGTAATAGATTGAATAACAATTGCCTGCCTACAGGCGTGTGTGTGAAGCCTATTGCATCTACTCTGCCAACTTTTGCCAGTGCACAGTGATACGTCATATCTGGTGCAACCGTAGTGTACAGTGACATAAAACAACACTTTTTTTTACTGTAATCGATTGAATATCAGTTGCCTGCCTACAGGCGTGTGTGTGTGAGGCTTATTGCATCTACTCTGCCAACTTTTGCCAGTGCACAGTGACACTCATATCAGGTGGCACCTTAGATTGCACGCGCAGAGCCCCAAATTTGAAGTGGGAGGACCGACCAAGCATCTTTTTCCATCTCCTGCTTCCAAAAATCCATGCCATATACACGTCCCCTGATAGTGGACGTAACAGGGATTAAACCGATAGGAATAGTACTACTTAAGAATACACACCTTATAATAACGCAGACAGAGGCAATGCGTATAATCTTTCATGCTGTGCAGTGGAAGCCCCCAGACTCTGACCTGTGTATAATATTCCATGCTGGGCAGTGGAAGCCCCCAGACTCTGACCTGTGTATATTATTCCATGCTGGGCAGTGAAAGCCCCCAGACTCTGACCTGTGTATAATCTTCCATGCTGGGCAGTGGAAGCCCCCAGACTCTGACCTGTGTATAATATTCCATGCTGGGCAGTGGAAGCACCCAGACTCTGACCTGTGTATAATATTCCATGCTGGTCAGTGGAAGCCCCCAGACTCTGACCTGTGTATAATATTCCATGCTGGGCAGTGGAAGACCCCAGACTGTGGAAGTCTGAAGAAGAGGAGTCAGAGGAGGAAGGTGGCTTTGAGGAGGTGGAAGACCAAACACAGCAGGCATCCCAGGGGGCTTGTTGTCATCTTTTGGGGACCCTTGGTGGCTGGGTGGAGGAAGAGACCTTCAATGACATCAGTGAAGACAAGGAACGGGACATGGCTAGCTTGGTATCCAACCTTGTGCAAATGGGGAGTTTGCGGTTGTGCAAAGCGACTGTTTGCGGTTGTTTGCGGTGCATTAAAAGGGGAGATTGGTCTGTTACTGTGAAGCGGGTGTAATCCTTACACTACCTGATCGATACAACATCATACCTGATGTTTTAAAGCATGTTATTCCAAACAATTTAGGAATGTTAGGTGATTTATGCCCTTTATGGCTTAAAACCAGACTCTGCATCAACTATGTAATTTTCCGTGGGAGTTTTGCCATGGATCCCCCTCCGGCATGCCACAGTCCAGGTGTTAGTCCCCTTGAAACAACTTTCCCATCACTATTGTGGCCAGAAAGAGTCCCTGTGGGTTTTGAAATTCGCCTGCCCATTGAAGTTTATGGCGGTTCGCCGATGTTCGCCCGTTCGCGAACATTTGATGAAGTTCGCGTTCGCTGTTCGCGAACCCAAAATTTGATGTTCGCGACATCACTACTCTCCACTTTGACTTCCTTTCTGGCCCATCCAAATTGTTCTCTGTTATTCTTGCCAAGGTTTTTGCCTCTACCATTCCCATTCTCTTGCCATGTGTTAATACTGTATTTTGCTTTGTACTTGTATAGTTGTACTAAATATGATGGTACATAACAAATAAAGGAAAACATTAATAATGTCTGGCCCCACTTTTGGTACAATTATACTTCTAGCCCTGAACAAGGAAGTAATAAAACTGGAGACGAACAAATTGGTTCTTTCTTGATTTGCAAGACTTTTGCAGTGATTTATATTACTGAGTTCATGTGAGGGTTTGCAATTCACTTCACATTTACAATGAGAGCACTTTTAATACTTAATTTAACTTTTAATTAGGCAATTTTGACTCAATATGCCATGTACATCTTTTTCTTGCTCTCTATTATCTAGTTATTTTATTCCCCATGTCTTAATTTAAATGCCAAACATGTAAGTAGGAAAAAGTCACATTAGAACATATGCTTGTACAAGATTATATTAATTATGTAGCAAAGTGTTGGTCCTCTTAAATCAATCTTCCCTAAGTCAGATTGCCAGGAATGTCATTCCACTATTATAAAAAACCACAAATCGATCAGGATATATAATATTTATTGCCTGATTATGATTGGACTTTTAAATGTTTATAAAGCTGTCTTAGATGAATGATAGCATTGAGAGTCTCCAAACTTTTTAGCTTTGTTAAATTCAGTACATGAAGTTCATTAATTAGTTAAAACACAGTATATTTCTAAGATCAAATTAACTTGCCTGCAGATTTATGGCAATTATTATAGAGCAGCCTTATTCAGAGCAAAACTGGTATGTTTGATTTATGATCAAGTTAGCAGTGTTTTGCTTATAGATTTGCCCATCTTTCAATATTCATTGAGTCCAAAACAAATTCCTCAGCTCCTGACTAATAACAAACTCAAATATAGCTTTGTCTCTCACCTGTAAATCAAAGACAAACTTCTTCAAACACTTTACATTCCATGCTTGGGTAAGCTTTATTATTTTACACATATTAATTACACACTTGTTTTTAATGCAACTGAAAATATTTAATTTTTATTTTTTATGAAATTATCTGGAACTCCTATTAAACTTTCCTGTTTGGGACAGTGATGCTTTCTACACAGGTGATATCTTACATGCAGAGACACCTATAGAATGTTTTAGACTACAAAGGTTAGTCCATGAATAGTGATTTGAGGAGTGAGGCTGCTGTACAGTTAACAATTATTTATCATCGCTGCTGTCTTTATGTTATTCATTAATCAACTTTCCTTTATTCATCACATTCTGTAACACATTCATAACTCATTTAAATAGTATGATATGTGGAACAACCTGTCAGTGAACATGGTAAGGAAAAACATAGTAAAAGAATTAGAGTATGGCCTAGATAAGCATAAGTAATTAAGACAAACTTGTTAGGCAGACTAGATCAGTCATTTGGTTCTTAATAGCCTTAACATTTTTGTTTCTATGTTTCAATATATACATATATATATATATATATATATATATATATATATATATATATAGTATCTCACAAAAGTGAGTACACCCCTCACATTTTTGTAAATATTTTATTATATATTTTCATGTGACAACACTGAAGAAATGACACTCTGCTACAATGTAAAGTATATAACATAACAGTGTAAATTTGCTGTCCCCTTAACACACATTAATGTCTAAACCATTGGCAATAAAAGTGAGTACAACCCTAAGTGGAAATGTCCAAATTGGTCCCAAAGTGTCAATATTTTGTGTGGCCACCATTATTTTCCAGCACTGCCTTAACCCTCATAGGCATGGAGTTCACCAAAGCTTCACAGATTGCCACTGGAGTCCTCTTCCACTCCTCCATGATGACATCACAGAGCTGGTGGATGTTAGAGACCTTGCACTCCCCCCACCTTCCATTTGAGGATGCCCCACAGATGCTCAATAGTGTTTAAGTCTGGAGACATGCTTGGACAGTCCATCACCTTTACCTTCAGCTTCTTTAGCAAGGCAGTGTACAGTGAATTAATAAATTAATATGAATTAATAAATGAATATACTTTACCTATTTATATTTAATATGCAGCAATCAATATCCTAAAGAGCTAACAATCTATTTGGATTTTCCTGCATCTGAAAATGTACAGTTGGAGTGTTGATCATATGAGGAGAAAGTGTCAGCAGTGTGGCAAGTGTGCAGTGTAAATAGACTGCGTGCGCGAGGCCAAACCGTTTGTTTAGGCGGGTAAAGCAGCATTTTAGAATCCTAATGTTATGAGTTGTAAGTAAGTGTTGTAAAATGGCTTTTTTTTTCTATGTGTTACTTGGCTCGCAAGCATTTTCCGTCTGTTGTAATGGTATATTTTCTATGTGCTACGTTCCAGGCGGTGATTTCCGCAGCTCTGTGTCCTTTAGCCTCGTTTTCATTTTTTTCGGCAGCAATTTTTCTTCTCGCTTAGCCGATTTTCAAGTGGCGAAACTCCTTAAATTTGACTTTCATTTGTATGCAACCTCACCCCCAGATGCCCTGGCTGTCCCCCCGTGCTGTGTGTGATTTTTTTGTTATGTTTTTTTGGGATGTGCGCGTTTCAGCCACTAACTTCGTATTTTTGAGACCTCGTATTTTTTATTTTTGTAAGTCACACGGGTCTTAATTTTTTTTGTCTAAACCCGTATTTCTTCATTGTGCGTTATTGTTTTTTTTCTAAGTTCCACTTTTCTGGGTTGTTTTTAACCGCGAGTGAGGATTCGTAGAGCCTCCACCTCCGCAAATGTGCACACTCGCTTCTCAAGGTCCGCATTCGCGGACTGCAATGAGCCTTTGGCTCATTGAAGTTTATGTCCCCCTCTGCAAATGCAGCTGTTTGCTTGGCGAAGGTCCGCATTTGCGGCCTGCAATGAACCTTTGGCTCATTGCAGCCAACGTTGGAGCCTCCACCTCGCAAGGTCCGCATTTGCAGACAGAACTGCGTCCTTTGCTTTGGGAGGGACGCAGTTCTTGCAAGCTTGTAAATTGTACATTTGTGTTCACATTTGATTGTCTTAAACAAGTTAAAAAACGTGTTCCATTCCCAGAATTCAGAGAAATGCAGTTATTACACTGCTCTTTGTGAACCTTGGTAGGGACATGCAAATGTGCCCACTAACACTTTGACTTTCAAATCCATAAACATATTATGCATGGATTCCCTTAAGCATATGCCCTCTGTATCAAACAGCTTTGAGCAAAACTAGTGTTGGATTATCTCACCCACGTACAGCCATTTCAAATTACTGCCTTTCATCAGCATGGGGCCAGACCCTTAGCTTGTGTAGTGGATTTTTTGATTAGGTTCACCACAACAATAATTTAATATTTGGTGGGCAAAAGAGCGATAGAAGCCCTCCCCTATACAATAGTACAGTAAATAAATAGTACACCTTTGTTCACATTTGAATGTCTAAAAAAAGTAAAAAAAATGTGTTCCATGCCCAGAATTCCCAGAAATACAGTTATTCCACTGCATTCTGGGAACCTTGGCAGATTATATATATATATATATATATATATATATATACAATCAGGGATTCATAAAGTCATATTCTGAATCTCCTTTTCTTAAAAATGTAGTTTAGAAGTAAAGGTACCAAAATCACTACACCCACTATAATTGTGCAATATTTTTATATTCATAGATATTGCTCTCATTGAACCCGATGCAAGCTCTTCTGAAGTACTGCACATAATACATTGTCTTATATAAAGCAATATACAGTCTGCTACATCTATGTAACTAATTCCAATTGTAAAGTGAAATGTTGCTTGCTGTATATTGTAATAGCTGTGGGTAGCAGTGTCTGGATACGATTGCATTACTAATGGTATTCTAGGCTTCTAAGGTACATTAGCTTTGGGTCTCACATATGCTGCAAGCAAAGAAAAATGAATTGTTCAAAATTTAGTAATTACAATTCTTGGATTCAAGGGCAAAAAGTAAGAACTTTCTCTACCAGGTCAATGGCACTGAATCCAGCTATGTCATAATTTGGACTGTAGACCTGTTGGACATAGATTTACAAAAAGCATGGCAATTATGTTATGTTCAGTAGCTAAAAGTTCAAGCATGTACAAGAAGCTTACTAATAACATGAATAAACTTGTTCATGTATAACATAGTGAAAACAAATGCTGTTATCCTGGCAAGTGAATCACAATATTTATTTTACAGATAATTGTAAAATGTTTGGTTAAAACGAGAATTTAAGGCAAGTAAATAATAAATGTACATTTAAGTAAATTAAAATCAGCATAATCACACATGAATTGAACTAGATACCATAATAAAAGAGCAAGAACTTTTGCTACATCAGTATATGCGTTTATTTGTGCTCATGAGTCTATTTTAATACAGTAAAGTCCTTCGCAAAAGACAAGATGAAGTGTTGATTTTAATATTGCTGATTAATTGAAGTTATATGGATTTTAATTTAGGGTTTAACTGTGTTTGAATGCCTCCCTCTGCTGCCGTGATTTTTTTGCTATTTCACTTGAGATCTTCTTTGCATAACACACATTTGGAGTATTTAACCTTCAATTTTAACAAATATATATATATATATATATATATAAATGGATTGATTTATCAGCTAAATAGATACCAATTTAATATTAGCACACTAACCTTCTCCTACCTCCGTCTTCCCGTCTCAGGGTCATCTTCCCCCGGTCATAGGCTCCTACCCCACACATCTCTTACAATTATAAGTTAATGATTGATAAGTGATATGCCTGTGTAATACACCCACGGACCCCATATATCTAGAAATCAAGGGATTGTGTCTGCAATAGAGTGCGACATACATTTGTTGATTCCAATATAATTTATTTTGGATTTAATAACTGCAAATCCTAGTGTCCTTGATTTCCAGTTCCTTGCTATGTGGCTTTTGGTTGTGAGGAGTAGGAATTTTAATAACTTATTTTGTGACTTTGAAAGGGCCAATAATGTCCTCCCTAGTAGGCAAATATCTTTTCTGGGAAAATAGAGTAGAGGCTAAGGCTTGGATCTGTGCCCATATGTTCTGTGCTATTGGGCCTAGCCACCATATATGTATAAAGGATCCAGTAGTTAGACACCCTCTAAAACAATGAGGGTTATCCGTTTCTTCCATTTTGCTATTTTCTCAGATGTAGTATAGGTGCGATGGAGTACCTTAATGGAAGTCTCTAAAATGTTGTAGTTAAGTGAATCTCTGATTAGGTTTACCCATGTGTCTTCCCACTCGTACTTGTCCCAATGGGTGTTTTGATCTCTCTCCCATGCTATCATGTATTTGTCTTCAGTGTATTCCATTTTAGTGTTAAATAAATCATACATACTTCTCAATATACCCTTCGTAAGGGGGATTCTTTAGATATCCTGGATAGCCAATTGTGTTTAGGTCAGCCATTTGATTGTATCATAGAGTTCACAAAATGGGCTAGTCTGCAAAAATTATAATGCTCCCCTAAAGGGATGTCATATTTATCACTAAGATCCGCAAAGGACATAACAGTGTCTTTTATAATCCATGTCCCCACTCTATCTAGATTTTTAGGTTTCCATCATTGGTATGAAGTGGCTGCGATTCCCATAAGGGCCCTTGGGTGGATCAGAACCGAAGCCATAAAATTTGGTTGTAGAAATAAAGCTGTGTATCGTTGGGACCATTTCCAGCATCCTATTGTGTTTTTAAATATAGGGTTCGATAGTTTTACAATTTTTTGTGGGGTTTGATTTACCCAGATTAGTGTGTCCCATGTATTCATTATGTGATTTTTGATGAATATCCATGACGGTTGATGTTCATATGACTGAGCTAAGGGGATTAAGGCCAAATGGGCTGCCCTGTGATATAATTAAAGGTTCAGAAAGGCCAAGCCCCCCATGTTTTTGGGTTTGTTCAGAATATTTTTGGAGATCCTGGCTGGTCCCTGTTGCCATACAAACTGAAGTGTTACTCTTTGGAAATCTGCCAATCATGTTGATCATTTTTATAGCATTTATCCTCCCTAGTCAGGATATTTTGAATTTGGCCCAGATATTAAGTTCCTTCTTGAGGATATTGTATATCGGTGTGTAGTTGGCTTTGTACAAGTCTTGTAACTTGGGTGTCAGCTGTGATTTTAATCAGTCTGCATTTTAGGAGTCATTGCAACATTCTAAGCAGTGTTCAGGGTTTCATTTGTTGCAGTCAATGTTTAGAACTAATTTGAGACATATGTATTACATAGTATAGACGATAGAACACCAGGCAACAATGTAGTATTTCTAGGGTTCATTTCCCAGTAGTAGCTCTATAAATTTATTTTTTAAATACTATTTAATAACAAACAAACAAAGAACAGTTATTCATTTTATAGGACAACTTTGAGTTCGACAATTCAGAGGCAGGGGCTGTCTTAACACAGCTTCATTCACGTGTCTGCCTGGTCAAATTAAGCACTCATTGACTTTATTGTCAAGACTCCATCATGATTATGTTTGTGGGAGCATCAATGGCTATATCAGTATTCACAACAAATGCCTATAACACAGTATCTGTCTCAATAATAAATATGTAAAAAAGTTTTCAATATACAGCCTTATTAAATTGTGATTCAGAAAATTGAAAAGGGCTCTATTTAAGCACATAGCATATTTTGTTACATAAGTTTTTAGTTAGTGAACTTCTATCCAAAAGCAAGGTCTTCACTAACTAAAAACTTCTGTAAAAAAATATGCTATGTGCTTAAATAGAGCCCTTTTAAATTTGCTGAATCACAATTTAATAAAGCTGTATATTGAAAACTTTTTACATATTTTACATACTACTTTACATTGTAGCAGAGAGTCATTTCTTCAGTGTTGTCACATGAACAGATATAATAAAATATTTACAAAAATGTGAGGGGTGTACTCACTTTTGTGAGATACCGTATGTCTGTATACAACTAAATAACATGGCTTGTGTAGTCGGTGACTTTTCAGGCGAGCGGAGGTCCTTTGGAATCTGCTTCCAAGCTGCCTCTCCTTAAAATTTTACTTGGTTTCAAAGGTGTTGGCATAAGTTTAAAAGTTGTATTAGTTGAATAATGTTTACATACAATTTATTTATTGATCTGTACATGCACAGAAAATATGGGATATCTTAAGTTAATTTATAGTTCTGTTCATATGTTGATGGTTCTGGATGTTTCCTGTAAAATGTATATGTCCAGTATTATGTACCTGGAATGAATCAGTATGAATCATGTAAGCTAAAATAATGTAAACCAGATACTAACAGTAACGTACCAGCATGTATGTAGCAGGAAATAAACTGTACACAACAGGTAATAAAATTTGCAAGACGATTCTGGCCAAAGATCTTACAGCAACTACAAAGTAAAGTCTTAGATTGATTAAACATTGTTAAGGCTATAATGGCAATTTTTTTCTGTAGAAAATAGTAATTGCACCCTTCTGCAAACCATATTGTAATCTCTGTGAAGCTCAATTTACCAAGTGCATGATGTAGATGAGGATATATATAAATTATATTTCATATAGCTTTTTCCTTGTCTAATGTCTGTGCTTAGACTATGAATGCTTACCCAGAAGGATACATTTTCATCACAAGTCCATGATTCGTTTTTTTTTTAAATCATTTTTAGCATGTGCATTAAGGGCCAGAACATGGGTGTGTTTCAATCTTGACCCACTGCCTAGGGCAGGACAGTTTAAGGGGGCAGAAGTCTGTGTGAAGTTGCCGATGCTCTGCCAATGAATATGAACAGAAATGTCTATATGCAGAGAAAATATACTTTCTATAATAGTTCCTGATACTTTCTGACTTACTGTATACTTACATAGACCCATATACACTTATAATTTTCTATATAGTTTTGTTATGATTGGAATAAAGCTAGAGGAAAGGAGGAATAGTAACCTGATTGTGCGGGAACTCACAAATCTTAATTGGTTTAGGGCAGCATAAAGCCTATAAAACTGAGAATAAAAGATGAATGTTGGTAGTGAGTTAACTATGAGTTTCTTTCCAGTTATTTGGTACAAGCATCATGATATGTCAATTGCCATTATAAACTCATTGGGGAAAAAATCACAAAAGGGTAAAATAAGTCATTTATAAAGATAATAAATGACTTCCTAAATTGAGCATGTTCAGTATACCATACATTTGGTGATTATTATATGGAATGAAGTAGACATGAATAGTCAACATTCACAAGCGGCAAATTAGAAGTTGGCAGGTTCTAACATTAGATGATTTAGATGATACCCTTAATTTCATTGTGAAAATCACAATTACAGAAGCCTGTAATGTAGCCTGTAAAGTTTACTGATATTTAATTGGATTCTTTTAGCTACCCTCAATCGATTTGCGAGTTACAGGCTCAAAATCCCTATGGTTGTCAAAAAAGTAACACCCTCCTATCTCCTCCTTTGATGTTTCAAGCCCGCAAATGTTACCAGTGCTAAAGATGCAAAATTCCTTATTTAATTCCAACAATTCAACAAGCTTTCAAACCCGTAAATGGCAAGTGTAGCAAAAACTTTTACAACTACTAGAGAGGACTCGCAAGTGGGTTACAAATCTGTTCATAACAATGCAAAAGCAAATAAAAACACACTAATGAACTTAAATATACTGGGAAAGCAATGAAATGCATTATACTTAATTGCACAACAGTCTCAAGCTTGAAAACCTGCAATTTAAAAAAAAATTATGTTTTATTTCCTTGTTATATTGATCCCAGGAATCAAGGAGTTAATACATATCAGGCCACCCACAAGGACTAGAACAGTTTCTTCATTTATTTTGTATTGCTACATTGCTGGACTGCGATGGATAAACTCCATGTTTTACTGACATCATGATGATAGTCTCATTTACTATTGTCTCTTTCTAAATTGTAACTTACGGGTTTGCTTAATTGATCATGATCATACCCTGAAATGCTACATACGGGTTCGTGGTTTACTGTTTTAGACTTCAGCCCTGTAATTGCGGGCTTGTTCAATGAAATACCTCTGTAATTGTTGCAAGTTTCTAACCCGCAGACATATGGCCTATATGCCGGTAATTACGGGCTTGGAATTAAATAGGGGCCATAGTGTTACTCTGAAAATATTTGCTAAACTGCAATAAATATTTATTTAAATCTATTGTACACATAAAATAATGTCCTTTCATTTTTGGAATTCTTCCAAGTTTGGTATAATTAATTTTGTTTTGCTTTCATAGAACTGATATCCTAATGTTAAACTGACAGCAATTTTTTAGCTTGTCATTCCAGTGGCCACAAAACAATGAAAGAACATATATGAACACTTTGAGACTAAGAACATAATTAAGTAGAAAATAAGTCATACAGTTAGTTTTTAATTAGATTTTTTTTTTAATGCCTCCTCAGGACTCTGGAGATATCCATGATACATTGTTAGAAGTTTTGTGTTAAAAGGGCATTTACTTTTTTGGAGAGCTGTGATTGCACCCTTTGATGCAACGTCCTGCTTCTGGACCAGTGAGAGGGAAGTGGTGTGGTGTGAATTTCAATATTGTCCAGTTATCAAGCAAAGACACCAGACCCCTGCCTTTCTGTCCTTCCCTATCATACCTCCACTGATAAATAGAAACACCCCAGTCATCCAGTTTTCAGGATGTGATGCAACAAACACAAAATTGATTCTTGTATTCATAAATAGAGTCTGTAGGTTGCCCAAAATATGTTTTTCTGGGGAATATTGGCATTCTAGCCCTTTACAGTCATTGTACTTGTTGCTGTATCTCCTTAACTTTATTTATTTAATGAGAAAGTATGTGTACATGCACAATAAACAAGTAGAGATAAATGTACAGTATTAAAATAAAAAACATAATTATTTTTACCAAAAGAAGCAAAAGCTGGATATCAAACTGTAAGCAGCTATAACAATGCATTCTAAATACGGTAAAATAATACGTTCAAGAGTTTGCCATTTATTCAATAACCTATATATTTGGTAAGCACACTCTTTTTCAAAACAGCAGGATTTTTTATGGGAAATTGAAGTTCTGAACATATCTATGCACCAGGCAGCAACCTGAAAATCACATAAAAAAGCTGATTGCATTTTTTTTAATTTGATCAAGGATTAATTGTTTAGTTATTGCTCATATAGCCCCTAAAACCCTGCTATGTGAAACTACATAGATAGTGTGGATGGAGGCTGTGAGTGTCACACTGATGATATTCTAGATTTATTCATTTTTGTACTTATTCTTTGTCATTTTTTTTAAGTTGAAGTCATTAAAAACATTAATAATAATCTAGTTCTAACAATTATTTTAAATGCATTGAAGCACTCATAGACTGATACTCATTCATTTACAGTTTATATATGTTCTATGTTTTAATCTGTAACCTAAATAAAAATTGGCATTACAAAAGCAATCGACTCACTGATCCATTTCAAAAGCATTTGTTTTAGTGTCTGAGGCATCTCTCTACATGAATAATATTATTGAGTAGAAAACAACAGAATAAATGATACAGGCACTGTACCCTGCTCTTGTGCAGCCTGCACAGCTTACTCTAATAAGTGCCATAGGCAGATACAAATCTTTATGTATATTGCAGATTTAGCGGTGGAAACAATCACTCTAAAACTCCAAAACTCATTTTCGCTTTTCAATAACATATCTGATGGTGCAGATAACATTGATGTCTTCAGTGACAGAAGAAAAAGATGACACTTAGACTACCAATATAGGGATCCACGTCTCTGATGTTCAGGTTGGTGAGTCAAGTTGAATCATAAATCACGACCAAGCTACTTCAAAATGCATGAAATCTAGCCCTCCAATAAATGACCACTGAATGGCACATAACGTTATCCCCTTTATGCCATGAGGTTCTATATTGATCTCTGTGGCACCTAACAATCAACCCAATGTGTCATGGGGTCTTCAATGCACTACAACTAGCACCACAGAGATCCGTATTAGACCTTCAAATAAACTAACCCCTACATTAAAAAACATGATATAAAATAAAAAATACTGAAAATAATAAAATAAATAAAATAACATGAATTATATAAAATAAAATACAAATAAACCTGTAAGGACTTAACTACCCTGTGAGGTCATCCAGCAATAATCCACAATGCCCTGGGCATCAGTCTTCTTCCCTGGATCAGTGGGCTATGCATGTTCCTTGTAGATACCTCTTCTATCTTGATTGAAGCCCAGGATCCTCATCCAGTGGCCTGTTACAACGGGTCTGCAGCTAAAAAACCTTTTGCTCTATAATAAAAATATGTTTCCAAGTATTGACTTATGGCAAGGCTTTTTGCCTTAAATAGAGTTTTTGCTGCTTCTAACTGGCTAAAATATTTGTCAATAAACATTTAGCCAATTGGAATCGAGTATTTGATGTCACCCTGCTCATAATTTTCAGAGTTTAATTATTAACCAATCAGAATTCACATACACAATTTAGGGCTAAAGAGCAATAGGAGAACCCTCCTTGGTGCATGTCACCTAAGTTGGGGGGTGGTTTTAGAAGAAAAGCGATGTAATAGTTCACTAGTAAGCAAAAAAAAGCTCCCACAGTTGAGAGGGCACCATTTCTCGCTGCTACAGTAAGTATCAGATGATTTAAATTCTGTTAATAATTCAAAACCACATCTGACACAGGCTTACAGGGAAAACATTTTCAGGCACTCTATCAAAGCAGGCGAAAAAATTAAAAAAAAGTTATATTTAGCAAACATGGCAGTTTGACAATGAATACAGGCAATAATACAGTGAACAAATATGGATAGGTTAATAACCAATATAATTAAATCACTCACTCAACCACTAAAGGACATGTCAATAGATTTGTGGATTGTGCATAATCTTCACATTTAGTGTCAACTTTTATATTTTATTTAGTTTGTCCACTATATTGTGATAGTATCTACTTTAAACATCTACATGCAAAATAAATCTATAACTTATTCTTGTGAACACTTTTTCTTCTTTGATGTATGGCTATGGAGTTAACATAAATCTATACATAGTTCAGCATATAACATATTCCCACATGAAAACAAGTGAAATTACACAACATTATTTAACTAGCTCTAACATGATTTCCATTGATTAAGATAATTATTTATGATCACCATTGAAATGACTGTGTATATTTGTCAAGAAATTTTATAGCAAGAATTTCATGAAAGTAATAAAATGCTAGGCAAATTATGCATTCCCATCAAAATCAAGCTATTAAAAAGAGAGTAGCACTTCTAAATAGTGCTTGCATCATGTCCATATGTTGGTAAACATAATGTGCAATAAAGCAGTCTTCTATAAACAGCATTCTGGAGTAAATATCTTGAATTAATTACTCACTCAACATTCCATGAAGTTCTCACACCAGACATTGTGAATACATATGTAGGAGGAAGAATTCAAAGAAATTAGAAAGAACAGATCATATTTATTCTACGTACATTTTAGTATTTTATAACTCCTGGACTTTCATTTTTTTTTTTTTTTGTAAAAAGAGAGAGATGGTACAAAGTTGTTTGAAATTAGTATTAAACATGCTACATTAAATTCAAAGCATACAATATTTTCAGTGCAATCAGATAATAATAATGAAACATGCAAATTAGAATATGATTACATTTCCAGTAGAAAATTAGTAATGGACAACTGATATTTTTTTATTTGATTTTCAACAAACTACAGGTCATCTCCTTTTATACCAAACTGAATCCAAGAAGATAAATATCAGTCATTTGAAGCCAAATTGAAGTGATTCTGTTTGTCAATCAGTTCAGTAAATGCTTTGTAAGCTTAAGACTTGGAAAAACACACATTGCTCTTCTCTCATTGTTATATTCCCTTATGAGAAGTCATTAGTTCTCCAGGTTATCTACTAAGCAGCACCCTTCTTGGGATCTCCCTAGCCTTCTAAATAGGCTACAGAAGGGTCAAGTAGCATATGCTTACCAACAGCTGCAGATTCAGAGAAGGATCTAACCTGATGTGTTTATGCTTCCATTAGTCCATATATATTGTGTCCATGAGGGCATTTACTTTGCTGGAGAGCCATGGTTAATGTCTGTGAGGGCATTTACATTGCTGGAGAGCCATGGTTCCACCCCTTGTTGCATGTCTACACAAAGGGAAATGCATTTTCGGCTTTCCCCAACCCCTACATTGCAGATTTATAGCCCATATCCACTAAACAGCGTCCTTATCCATGTCCAAGGACATGCATTCTCATCACCATGCAGCGTTCCATAAGCCTTTTACGCATATATTATTGCACATAGCCTTTAAAGCAGCAATCCCTCCATTACAGATTGTGGCCCATAGCCGCTAAGCAGCATCCTTGCCCATGTCCTTGGCCCTCAAACAAGGTAAGATTTACGTAGCTAAAGGACACCCCTCAGATACCACATGAGGGGGACCCAACCACAATTGTTATATATGAACTATCATTAGGATTATCCATTCATTAGTAAGGGGGATCCATGTAAACAAAATGAATAGATTCCAGTTACAGCATCATGAGATCAGAGCAACAAAGCTTCCGACCGGATGTGTTTTTTCATGGATGGATTATGAGTATATTATGATCTTTCTGAAATACAGAAGTTTTTTAAGTAAATATCTTTTCCACACCATATATACATAGGGCCTCATTCAATTGCGATTTGGCCAATTGAATAGGGCTCTATATAAGCACAGAGCATATTTTTTTACAGAAGTATTAAGTTAGTGAACTTCTATCCAAAAGCAAGGTCTTCACTAACTAAAAACTTCTTTTTTTTTTTTTTTTTTTAAATACTTTATTTTTTCTCGTTTTTCTTTATCAAACATCAAAAACATAACAAAACAAAACAATCATACATTCCAGAGGTATCAGTAATTCAACAGTTTAGCAATTGCATATGTATAAATACACTGTTAAAATCTCCTCCCTCCCATCTCTTCGAATACCAATTTTTATATAATATCTTGTACTCCTGATGGGAAGGCAATTCCCTAATAGCAAGGTCACTTAACTTGATACCTCCACCAAGCATACAAAGGAACCGGCACTACTCTCAATATAGTTAGCAGTTTAGCACAGAAATCATTTGCTTCTGGGGAGACTCGGGTGAAGAAGGAAAATAAAAAACAAAAAAAACAAAATATCTTTCCTCTTCTCTTCCCCTCCCCCCTCCCTCCCCCTCCCCTCCCTCCCCCCACTCCAATAGGAGCAGAGAAGAGAAAAGAAAAGGAAGGGAGAAAGAGAGACAGAGAAAAGCAAAGGGAGAGAGAAAATCTGATTTAACAGCAAAGGCATATAACACCAATAGTAACCAATTATCAAACATAATTTCTCATATATTAACCTTTCTATTACAATAACTATCCCAAACAGACCATCTGTCTAGTCCTTTTCTTCCAGTTTGCTTGACTAAGCTCTCTCCTTGGACTTCAAACTTTCTATTTCTTATAACACAATTTATAATTTCTTGAAGAGATGGGGAGGACTCTGATTTCCAATATTTCACAATATACATTTTAATAACCAAAAGAATATGAGAGACCAGGAGGTAGACTTTTGGAAAAGTCTCCCTTATGTTTATATGTAATAGGAGCAGCTCTGGAACAAAAGGAACCTCTACCTCACATATATCCTCAATCAGATATGTACAAGCTCTCCAAAAAGGCTTTATTTTTGTACAGTTCCACCAAGCATGGAGTGAATCACTGTTTATACCACAGCCCTTCCAACATGTATTCCCTTTGTTCTGTGCAAATGTATTAATCGCATCTGGTGTCCAATACCATCTATTAATCAACTTGAAATATAATTCAATATAGTTACTAGAGCAGGAAAAGATTTTTACGATTTTTAGAGCCTTCTCCCATTTATCTCCGTCCATTAATATATGTAGATCTTTCTGCCACTCTAACATACCTTTCGTTGGATTTACTTTATCCTGTGGCATTAGAATCTTATGACATCTTGAAATTCTATGCGGTAACGCCTTCTGATATAGCATACTTTCAAAGTCAGTAATCGAATAGCTAATCTTTTTACCATATCCCTTTGCTTTCACCAAGGATTGTAAGGATCTAAATGCCAACCATTGGTTGTTCTTAAGTTTATATTTTTGTTTCAAGTTAGACCAGGATAGTTGGACACCAGATGCGTAGAGATCATCTATAAGGGATATTCCCTGCAATTTCCATCCACCTATTAAGTCAACATTGAACGGTGATAAGAGACACTCTATAGGGGCACCTAACGAAGGATATCTCGAAAGGTTCAATGCATCTCTATTTGTCACCCAGAATTTTAACAATGTTCTTACTCCTCTGGGTAGCCGTTCACTCTTGACATCATTTAACCCATCAATCCACAGCAATGTATTAGGAGTGTCTATTTTTAATATATAATATTCTAAGGACTTCCAACCTGGATTAATGGCAGGAGTACTCCATATCATAATTTGAGAGAGGGCAATAGCATTATATAAATCTCTTATAGAGGGTGATGCCAATCCACCCTTAAGCATGGGTCTTTTGGTAATTGAAAGAGGGATTCTAGTTCTTTTACCACCCAAAATAAATGCATCTATACTTCTTTGCAGTTTAACAATCCAATATTTTGGCGGAACTTCCGGAATTGTTCTAAGGATATAAGTGATTTTAGGGATCAATATCATCTTACTAATTGCGAATCTAGCTGACCATGAAAATTTTACATCTTTCCACTCTAAGAGGATTTTCTGAATCTGTTTCCATATCTTTTCTAGATTAGATTTCAAAATCTTATTAACCTTGAATGATAGGTCTATACCCAGATGACTTATATTATTAGAGTTCCATTTAAAATTAAATGAGCTTTTTAAACTTGTAATTTCTTCAAAGGAGAGATCTCTCCATATAATATCTGATTTTTCATGGTTGACCTTATAATAAGAGAGTCTTCCAAATTCTTTAAAAATGATATCAAGAGCTCCCAAAGATTGGATAGGGTTCTTCAAAATAACTATCAGATCATCTGCATATATAGCAATTTTATACTCTTTAAGACCGACTTTTACTCCCTCAATATCCTTTGCTTCCCTTATTTTCAATAGAAGAGGCTCCACATAAAGATTAAATAATATGGGAGACAAGGGACAGCCCTGCCTAGTTCAATTTTTTATGGGAAAAAAAGATGTTTCATAATTAGGCCCACTAATCTTAGCTGTAGGGTTAATATAAAGAGCCATAATTGCTTTAGAAGCAAATTCCTCTAGTCCATAACATTCCAAGGCATTCTTAAGGAAGTCCCAGCTGACTCTGTCGAAGGCTTTCTCTGCATCTATCGACAGAGCCAAACTGGGGCCCCCATCACTCCTCCCTATAGAGAGAATATCTATCAATGTTCTTATATTATCCCCTCCTTGTCGGGACTTAACAAATCCTGTCTGCTCTGAATTAATCAGCTGCGGAATAAAAGGGATCAAACGATTAGTTAACACCTTAGAATATATTTTTAAATCATAATTAATAAGAGAGATCGGTCTATAGCTCTTCCTATCTTCCTGGTCTTTTCCTTCTTTTAGTATATTTATAATTTTTGCTTCAGTTAACTCCTCTCTAATAATGCCGCTGTTCTTGATCTCATTAAACATACTGGCCAATAAAGGGGCCAGCTGGTCTTTAAACATTGTATAGAATAGTTTATCTAGGCCATCAATACCAGGGGCCTTATTGTTTTTTGTTTCATTAATAACCTTTATTATCTCTTTCTCCGTTATTGGTTCATTTAGATATAATAGTTCTTCCTCTGATATCTTAGGGAATTTAATATCCTTCAAAAAGTTTTTTATCTCACTCAAACTAGGTTTCTGAAAATCTTTCTGCTTCTCAATATTGTATAATTCTGAGTAGTATTGGAAAAATATGTTGCCAATTTTTTCTGGATGGTTATATAGCTGATTATCTTCTCCCCTGAGTCCCTGGATATGGTTTTGAATTTTTTGATTCTTAACTTTATTGGCCAAATATTTCCCCATTTTTCCTCCCATGAGGTAATTGTTTTGTTGTGCTTTCCAAACCATTCTATCTTGAATTAACTGAAAGATCTTTTTAATTTGTAAATTGATATCTTTAATTTTTTCCATCTTTTGCATTGATGGAAGATTTTTATTGCTATTCTGTAATATATCTAACTGAATATAAAGATTTCTTAGGGTTGTTCCCCTAGCTCTCTTCATTCGCGCTTCTTTTTCTATTAGAATGCCTCTAACAAATGCTTTTAGTGTACACCATATGAGTGAAGGAGATGATACTGAATCTATATTTAAGCGCATAAATTCTCTAATAGCTGTTCTTATTTCTTCTATATATATCTTATCTTTTAAAATCAGAGGTTCTATTCTCCAATTTCTTATTTTACCATAGGTTTCAACCCCTTTTAGTTCCAACATCAGTGGAAAGTGATCTGATAGTGCACTAGATAAGATAGTTATTTTTTTTGTATCGTATACCACTGAAGGATCCCCAAAGAAATAATCTATTCTAGAGTATACATTATATTTCTCTGAGTGATATGTAAACTCTATCTTTTCTGGATTAAATGTTCTCCAAATATCAAAGAGGTCAAGCTCTATCATTAGTTTTTTAATTCTTAATCTTAAATAACTCGAAGTATTATTATTTTTCTTATATTTAGATTTTGATCTATCCTGAACTGGATCCATAGCTAAATTTAAGTCTCCACATATAATAACTTTTCCTTTTTTATATTTATGAACTAACTTCAATATATTTATAAGAAATCTCTCTTGTTTCTTATTTGGGGCATATATATTTACAATTGTCTAGATGCTTTTATTTATTTCTCCTACCCACAATATATATCTTCCCTCTATATCAATCTTTTTAAACTCTTCCTCCACCACTAAGTTAGCTTTAAATAATATCGAGACTCCCCTCGTTTTACTAGTATAATTAGCATCTACTCTCTTCAAAAAAGATTTATTATTTAATAGATGGTTATGCTTCATTTTCAGATGTGTTTCTTGTAGGCAGATTATTTCTGCACCTGATTTATTATATTCTGAAAATGCAATTTTTCTTTTAATGGGCATATTCAATCCATTGTTGTGATGTAATATTATCCTTAATGACATAGTTTCTTTATTGACTTAATTCCTCTTAACCTATGTTTCCCCTTCCTAACCTCACTATTTAAATTTGTGCTTCTCTGTTCCTTTAAACATATATACTGACTACAAACATACCGAATATGACCCATCCTATCTCTCATGTTGGGTCGAATTCCTACGGGCTAATTAGCCAATGTTTAGAAGTGGTAGGTGAACCTTTCTAATGGAGGCAGCTACCTCCCAGTCTCTCAAAAACCTATAGGCATCTATCTATGCAGGATTATTAAAGCATTTCTGACAAAATCTTTACCTCAGAATTTGAGGGAACAAACATAAAAAACAAAAAAAAAAAAAAAAAGAAAAAAAAAATGAGACACAAACCCAAAAACGGAAAAGTGAAATGTATTAACAAGCCCTTCTCATCATATATATATATATATATATATATATATATATATATATATATATATATATATATATATATATACGGCCTCTATTGCCCAATTCCAACTCTGTGTAAATTTCTTATAGTCAGGTGTCAACGCTTCATTTGTTGAGATTTCTTAAGTCATCCTTATAACTACATTTTTATCATTAAATATGACAGTGCCAAATCCTATCTATAAACATATCTGTGAAACTTTTAACCTCTTAATTAAAGTGACCGGTGCTAACATTGTATCTAAGACCTTATATTATCCTCTATGTATATTTCCCTTCTTTAATAGAAGGCTATTTCTCTACCACCAATAAAGAAAAAAAAAAAAGGACAAATCCAATATATGCACATTTCCATCCCCTCTTTCACCCCTTCCTCAGTCTTCTCCCCCCCAACCAACCCATCCCCTATCCGCCCTCCATATGTCACTACTTAATATCCTATGCATTCTAACCCCCTTCCTTTAAGGCTATATGTGAAATTTTATGACCCCTACCTATTGTAAAGGCAGGAGATTTATTAAGACCTTTAGAGGTTAATTAATCTAAAAGTGCATAAATTTTACCATTATTATAAAATTACCTAAGCTCTCATCCAAGAGATCTACTTCTCTTCCCTCCTTACATTTTTATGACACATAGGAGGGACGGAGGGGACGGATGTAGGGGGAGAGAACACCATATAAAGGAAAGATGAAAAGGAGTGATCTAAATAAAAAAAAAAAATAAATAAATAAAAAAAACATTTTAAAATCCAATTATCAGAAGCTGCAATTATCCTCTGTCGTGAGGATCAGGTGTCACTCTTCTAGATAGATCTTCAAATTCCTCACACAATCTATTCCCTCTTTGACTGAGTGAATTCTATACCATCTGGCGTCTTTAATTATTGCAAGACCCTGTGGAAATATCCATTTCTAGCGTATATTTTCTTTTCTCAGCGCCAGAGTTATTCTAGAATATTCTTTACGTTTATTTAGCGTGTATGCTGATAGATCCCCAAATATTTGGATATTCTGGTATGGTGGTTTCAAGATCTTCTCTCTATAGCTTGCACGCATAATGTCTTCTTTGTAATTTAACAAATGCACTTTGACCATGACATCTCTAGGTCTTCCATTCTCTTTATTTCCTGATGTCTGAATTCTATGCAATAGATCAAATT
The DNA here is from genome assembly GCA_027410445.1 of Discoglossus pictus. Taxonomy (NCBI): domain Eukaryota; kingdom Metazoa; phylum Chordata; class Amphibia; order Anura; family Alytidae; genus Discoglossus; species Discoglossus pictus. Next base: position 328,914,187 of record CM050165.1, read on the forward strand.
TGTTTGGTACTGTCTCAAAATCTGGAACTAACGAAGAGAGGAGCTTTAATATATATTTTGTCAAATCTGTGTCTTTAAGATCTTTTGAGATTCCTTTTATTCGTATATTATTCCTTTTAGATCTATCTTCCAGGCTGGAAATCTTATTTGTTAAATCTTGTATTTTTTCTTCTAGTTTTTTATTCTGTGTCTGAAGCGTGTTATTTTCCATTATTTGTTTATCCATTACTATTTCTATGGCCGTGACTTTAGTGACACAGTCCTTAATGGCCTTAGTATTAGAAATTATTTGTTTTTTAATTTCTGCCAGAAAGTTAAGCTGGAACTCCTCTAATAAGGTTTTCATTCTAGTCACCGTTAATAGTTCTTCCACCTCTGGTGATATTTCTCTTATCTCAGTATTATCTTCTATACTGCCCAGACTTTGGTTCGGGGTCAAATCTGGAATTTGATCTGTCTCAGATAACTCCATTCCCCCTTTTCCTTTTCCATTTGATTCTAGTTTCGGCGAAAACATATTATCAATTTTTTTAAGTTTCTTGTCTTTCTTCTCTTTATTTTTAGAGTTCCTCATCCTGAGTTGTAGATGCAATGTATATTTATTCCAGCACTTTGACACATATACCCTTGTATAAGCTTGCTTTTCCTCTCTTTTCTTTCCCTCTTCCGTTTTGTTTCCAGATAAGGCCAATAGCCGTGCTCAGTTACTATACTAACAGTAAAGAGAGATATACCAATATGCAAATGTCTCTAATAACATTGATTCTGATTCTTTGTATTACCGTCAGTAACTATACAAGACATATAGTGTTGCTTTTTTTTTTTTATCTGGCTCTGTTCCTTTAAGAAAGCTGTTACCATATCATTCAGCATTTCAGTCAGCTATGTGCAATATCCCCCCCAAAAAAATCCATCCACTTACCATTATAGTCCTTTCCTTTTACAGTTTCTTGCTTATGTCTGGATATGTTTTTAAGATACAGGAGTTCCCTTTATGATATGTGTTCAGGCACAAAGTAAGATATACAGCGTATTTTGTTATAATGGGAGAGCCCCAGGGACTAATATCAATCCCATTACTTACCCCCGCTGCCTTCCTCAGCCTGCCAGCCACCTGATGTCTCACAGTGTCAGTCCTGATTCTCTAGAGTTTGTTGCTCCACTTGATAGTGCTATTAGATGTTGCACACTGGAGATCCCAGCTCCTCTTTCTCCTGGACCTGCAGATTCACTGAGATGGTATTCTGGGCTATATTAGCCCCCTTCGTTTGGTACTCCTGCTCCTGAGTGTTGAGTGGGGGCTATACAATTTCGCCTGAGGCTGAAAGTCCTCTCAAGTAACGTTGCTTTTTTTTTTTTTATCTGGCTCTGTTTCTTTAAGAAAGCTATTACCAAATCAGTCAGCATTTCAATCAGCCATGTGAAGTATCCCAGAAAATGAGAGGCCACTCTCACCATTATAGTCCTTTCCTTCTACAGTTTCTTGCTTTTGTCTGGATATATTTCCTAAGATACAGGAGTTTCCTTCATAATATGTGTTCAGGCATAAGATAAATACAGCGTATTTTGTTATAATGGGAGTGCCCCAGGGACTAACATCAATCCCATCACCCACCCCCCGCTGCCCTCCTCAGCCTGTCAGCCATCTGATGTCTCACAGTGTGAGTCCTGAGTCTCCAGAGTTTGTTCTTTCTCCCAGACCTGCAGATTCACTGTGATGGTATTCTGGGCTATATTAGCCCCCTTCGTTTGGTGCTCCTGCTCCTGAGTGGTGAGTGGAGGCTATGCAATTTCACCTGAGGCTGAAAGGGCTAAGGGGACTTTATAATTCCTCTCTCTCAGCTGCCTCCATTCACCTCCAACTGCTATTCGCGGCAAACTACATCACTTCCGGTCTCCGCCCCGTCCACATGAAAACAAGTGAAATTACACAACATTATTTAACTAGCTCTAACATGATTTCCATTGATTAAGATAATTATTTATGATCACCATTGAAATGACTGTGTATATTTGTCAAGAAATTTTATAGCAAGAATTTCATGAAAGTAATAAAATGCTAGGCAAATTATGCATTCCCATCAAAATCAAGCTATTAAAAAGAGAGTAGCACTTCTAAATAGTGCTTGCATCATGTCCATATGTTGGTAAATATAATGTGCAATAAAGCAGTGTTCTATAAACAGCATTCTGGAGTAAATATCTTGAATTAATTACTCACTCAACATACCATGAAGTTCTCACACCAGACATTGTGAATACATATGTAGGAGGAAGAATTCAAAGAAATTAGAAAGAACAGATCATATTTATTCTACGTACATTTTAGTATTTTATAACTCCTGGACTTTCATTTTTTTTTTTTTTGTAAAAAGAGAGAGATGGTACAAAGTTGTTTGAAATTAGTATTAAACATGCTACATTAAATTCAAAGCATACAATATTTTCAGTGCAATCAGATAATAATAATGAAACATGCAAATTAGAATATGATTACATTTCCAGTAGAAAATTAGTAATGGACAACTGATATTTTTTTATTTAAATTTTAACAAACTACAGGTCATCTCCTTTTATACCAAACTGAATCCAAGAAGATAAATATCAGTCATTTGAAGCCAAATTGAAGTGATTCTGTTTGTCAATCAGTTCAGTAAATGCTTTGTAAGCTTAAGACTTGGAAAAACACACATTGCTCTTCTCTCATTGTTATATTCCCTTATGAGAAGTCATTAGTTCTCCAGGTTATCTACTAAGCAGCACCCTTCTTGGGATCTCCCTAGCCTTCTAAATAGGCTACAGAAGGGTCAAGTAGCATATGCTTACCAACAGCTGCAGATTCAGAGAAGGATCTAACCTGATGTGTTTATGCTTCCATTAGCCCATATATATTGTGTCCATGAGGGCATTTACTTTGCTGGAGAGCCATGGTTAATGTCTGTGAGGGCATTTACATTGCTGGAGAGCCATGGTTCCACCCCTTGTTGCATGTCTACACAAAGGGAAATGCATTTTCAGCTTTCCCCAACCCCTACATTGCAGATTTATAGCCCATATCCACTAAACAGCGTCCTTATCCATGTCCAAGGACATGCATTCTCATCACCATGCAGCGTTCCATAAGCCTTTTACGCATATATTATTGCACATAGCCTTTAAAGCAGCAATCCCTCCATTACAGATTGTGGCCCATAGCCGCTAAGCAGCATCCTTGCCCATGTCCTTGGCCCTAAAACAAGGTAAGATTTACATAGCTAAAGCACACCCCTCAGATACCACATGAGGGGGACCCAACCACAATTGTTATATATGAACTATCATTAGGATTATCCATTCATTAGTAAGGGGGATCCATGTAAACAAAATGAATAGATTCCAGTAACAGCATCATGAGATCAGAGCAACAAAGCTTCCGACAGGATGTGTTTTTTCATGGATGGATTATGAGTATATTATGATCTTTCTGAAATACAGAAGTTTTTTAAGTAAATATCTTTTCCACACCATATATACATAGGGCCTCATTCAATTGCGATTTGGCCAATTAAATAGGGCTCTATATAAGCACAGAGCATATTTTTTTACAGAAGTATTAAGTTAGTGAACTTCTATCCAAAAGCAAGGTCTTCACTAACTAAAAACTTCTGTAAAAAAATACGCTCTGTGCTTATATAGAGCCCTATTCAATTGGCCAAATCACAATTGAATGAGGCCCATAGTGTCTTGCACCCCCCTTGGCATTTTTTGTGTTTTGTTGCCTCACAACCTGGAATTAACATGGATTGTTTGAGGATTTGCGTGAGTGTTGGTGGGCGGTCGTCTCTTGGCAGGTTTGCTGTTGTGCCATGTTCTTTCCATTTGGTTATGATAGATTTGATGGTGCTCCTGGAGAACATCAAAGATTTGGATATTTTTTTATAACCTAACCCTGACTTGTACTTTTCAACAACATTGTCCCTTATTTGTTTGGAGAGTTCCTTGGTCTCCATGGCAGTGTTTGGTTAGTGGTGCATCTTGCTTAGGTGTTGCAGCCTCTGGGCCTTTCAAAACAGGTGTGTATATGTAATGACAGATCATGTGACACTTAGACTGCACACAAGTGGACATCATTTCACTAATGATGTGACTTCTGAAGGTAATTGGTTGCACCAGAGCTTTTTATGGGCTTCATAACAAAGGGGGTGAATACATATGCACATGCAGATTTTCTGTTTTCTATTTCTAAAAAAAAAATTTCACCAACTTACAACTTAACAAAGCAAGTAAAAAGTCAAAGGGGGGTGAATACTTTTGCAATATATATTATATATATGTATAATTTATATGTTGATATAGTTGTAATTTAAATATTCCTAATTTAAATAAAATAAAAATGCAAATTTCATAAATTGTAAAAAACTAAAGATAAATAAGGAGGGTGACATATTAGTAGATTGATAGGTTCATTAGTTTGCAGTCAGTACTATTGCTAAGAAGTCAATAAGAAAAACAGAACATGTCTCATTTACACAAAGCATGGGTGAGTGCTTGTGATGAAACAGCTATAGTATGATGGATGAATGAGTGCTGAATACAGTTGATTTGGCCAGCATATTTCTTAGTTCTATCAGTTGCTTTTGTGGGCCAAATATCTATATTATTTGATATTACCAAAGCTCCTCTATGATAAAAAATATAAATAGAATTGGTAGTTAGACAGCCTGTAGTTTGGACTTTTTCTTTACAATAAATGAATATGATGGAAGTTAAACCAAAACCGAATATACATATTGTGGGTATATAATTAACTATGTCTAATTGTTTATTGTGTTTGATGGCACAGTATTAAATGGTAAAGGTAACAGATAATTGTACAAAATAATGCAAAGTAAAAAGAGGTCAACATGGAACCCAAAAATATAGACGGAAAGATAAAATCGAATTGTTTATGAACAATAAATAGTCCCAGAGAGAGGAGAAAATAACTTATTTTATATGAGGTATGCAAAAGCAATGTCTAAATATGTCTACAAAATATGCAATGTTATAGTAACGTGATTATTATGATTCTCAATCAGAAGTATTGAAAAACAAATTTATCTCAAATTATCTTATATATTAACAGCCTTATTAAGGAGACACATGGGAGAGTGATTGGGAAGGAGACAGAATAAGGGGGAAAGTCACAGGGGAGGGAGGGGGAAGAGACACAGGGGAGGGAGGGGGAGAGACACATGTGAGGGAGGGGGAAACAGACACAGAGGAGGGAAGGGGGGAAAGAGACACAGTAGAGAAAGAGAGAGGGAAAGGAGACACAGGGGAGGGAAATGGGTGAAGAAGACACAGGGGAGGGAGTGGGGGAAGAGACACAGGGTAGGGAGAAGGGGGAGAGACACAGGGGAGGGAGAGGGGAAAGAGACACAGGGTAGGGGAGATTGGGGAAGGAAATACAAAGGTGGGAGATGGAGTGGAGGAGAAAAAGGGGAGGGAGAGGGGGGAAGGGACACAGAGAAGGGAGATGGGGGAAGGAGACACAGGGGAGGGAAAGAGGAGAAGAGACACAGTGGGGGAGATGGGAGAAAGAGACACAGAGGTGAGAGGGGGAGAGAAAAAGAGGAGGAAGGGGGGAAAGAGACACAGGGGAGGGAGAGAGGGGAAAAGGAGACACAGGGGAGGGTGATGGGGAAGGAGACACAGGGGAGGGAAAGGGGGGAAGGAGACTCATGGGAGGGAGAGGGGGGAAGAAACACAGGGGAGGGAGAGAGAGGAATAGACACAGGGAGTGAGAGGGGTGAAGGGGGAGGTACACAGGAGAGGCAGATGGGGTGAAGAGACAAAGGAGAGTGGGGGAAGAGACACAGGGTAGGGAGAGGGGGAAAGAGACAGATGGGCGGCGGAAAAATAAAATATTATCCTGTCATTTTTGATGGGCAAGTGACTGGTAACAGTAGAATCTCAGTTATCCAGAATTCAAGTAACCAGAACTCTCAAGCAACCAGAAAAATAAATAAATACTGTACTTTAATAAAAACTAAAATGTTCAGGGTTCAACAAATGCGAGGAGCCAGGTTGTCATGCAACAAAATGCTTACAGGCACCTAGATGTCATTCAATTCAGTTTTACCTGGAAGCAGTTAGGCATGAGTGACTGAGCCAGTGCAGTGTTGGCATAATGTTCTCCAGGTTCAGCACCACAACCTCCAGCCAAACGTACCTGTCTGTAAGTGAGGAGTGAAAGCTGCTGCTGCTAGAACATCCTAGGTACAGGTAATCTGGGCCTCTTTTACAAAATCTCAAGCAACCAGAAACTACACTTATCTGGCATCTACCAATACCCATGGGTGCCGGTTAACCGAGAGTCTACTGTATATTAAAGTCAATGTAAAATGGTGGAAGTAAGGATTATGAATGTAGCTTCATAACTTAAATAAAGTGGCAACTAAAACCATCAAAAATATTCTTAGTATAGACAAATGAATTTTATTTAACTATTTAGGTCAACATCCGAAAAGTATGTTTCGAAAGGCATTGAAATTAAGAACATGGAAGCCCCAAGTATTCTTCATATATATATATATATATATATATATATATATATATATATATATATATATATATATATATACTGTATGTGTGTGTGTGTGTGGGCCTATGCCAATACTACTGCTCCTGATGAAACAGCCAGTAAATACTCAGAAATACATTGAGCTGAATGAGCAGATTTTATGAGTGAATTATTTAGTGGAACATGTTTTAATATTTACAGCTTTGCAAGAGATTGTAGCTTTTTATTAGAGCCAGGGGCTCTAAGTGACACCAACATTTTATTCACCTGGTAGATCCTAGCTAAGTGGTGTTGTGTGTATCAAAAGATGCCACACCTCAAGGTAGGTGGTTGTGTAGTTTATCTACTGGTTCCAATGGCTCACCAGATCCCAAGAGACTGATGATCTGTCACTCCTGGAGGACAATGAAGTGGTGCTGGATAATCTGTTCTCTGATTCATTTCTTTGGACTGCTGCACCTGAAAGACTCTTGCATTACCTTGTGTTGATACACATTCTTGTTGATCATTTTATTATGCACATCACTATATGGATGTTTGTTTTATATATAACAGAAAACAAAAGAGCCATATTGAAAATAAATGTTCAAAAAATGTTCATATTGGGGTTAAAAAATATAGCTGGCCACTATACATATAAATATGAATTTGATATAACACAATTATAAAACATGAAATAAAATCTAAAAACTATACAGATTTTTATCTAAGACAAATCCCAGTAACTTTCTAAGTTAGGCGTGGGTATGTCACCGGGATAAGAGAAATACAACAAGAATAAGACAGTTTAACAAACTGCTTGGAACTCCATTCGAAGAATAACGGGATCAATCGCTATTCACAAGTTCGGTTTCAAATGACTGAAGATTTACAAGTTAGATGTAGAATCAAGTAAGTAACTGAGTTATGAATTGGTCTTCCATTATTGGCATAAATAAATATATGGTAATAACACTTGACATTTTCATAATGCAATCTAATGCAGGGAAGCAGTATCAATTTAATATTAAATAAGACAGATGGGATAGAGGAAGACGAGCTGCCAGTCTGATAGCATGGGCAGCAGAGAGAAAAAAAAATCCTTATAACAGCTGGATTAACAAATGTGAATATCCCACTAGTAAGGCTGATGTTCCAGATATGAAAGAAGAGAACAGCACTTACACACAGAAGCAGTCAATCACACAAGCTCACAGTCTTCTGTAATAAAAGTCCAATATATGGTTGAATCACTTCCCCACATTTATGAAAGTCAGCTCTCATGCTTGTTCTTTCCAACCAGAAAGTGTCTGCCTCTTTCATATAAATCAGAGGACTTTATATAAGGTCAAACAAGATGATATACATGATGCGCAAACTTCACCAACAGATAATACACTCCAGAATGCACTTATTAAGTTGTGGTGATTTTTTTATTAGCACTACAGTCAGCTTCAGGTGTCTTTTCCTCATCTAGGTGTCTACAAGTCTAGCTCTGCTGGTTTACACATGGGAGTATGTTTGTGCCCCTCTTTAGGAGGTCTAACAGAGCAGGACTCTCCCATTGTTTATGATTAGCTGAATTTTCTCATCTTCACATGGGGCTCTATTATATCATCCTTTGTGAACAGTTACTTGTTTATACCTCCATTGAAAAAGTAACAAATTATAAAACTAGGCAGTTATCTGTGTGCCTTTATGCCACTCACTTAAAGTTGGATAGTTTAAGAATGGTTGACTGGTTAATCATGTTATGTTACCAATGGTGCTTCTAGCATCGCTTCTTCTTTCTGTGCTGTGCGGGATTTCACACTATTATAAAAATAGATATAGCCTGTGCACATGAAGCACTTAAAAACAACTAAAGCAATATACTTAACTATATGTTGTATAACTCTGCTTTGTGTGTGTCTAATGTAAATGATTATTACAAATGCTTCAGTTATGTACAGAACAAGGTACACACTGTACCAACTATTGCCCGGCAACTGTGTATCATAATAATTCAAAGACAATACAGAGATAAGTCAACTTCGCAATAGCACATTAAAGTATAACAATATCATGTGTTTTATCACAATTTTTTAGAGCTAGTTGATGATTATCAATAGCATTTAAGCATTTCTCATTTTTAATACACATTTTAATGTCATATTCAAGTATTTCCAAAGAGTCTTCTTAACATCTTATAACATCTTATAAGAATTAATTATAGTCCCGTTTCAGTCCTGAATCCACTGCGTTACCATTATTTTCTGTACATATTGGGTGAGGGTCTTCCTTGTCTATGTAAAATTTTCTCTGCGTGTAAATAGAAACAGTCTGAATTTTCATGGTATCCATAAACAGGTTTTCCAGCTTGCCACTATTATAGGTATGTATAAAGTACACCACAAGTAGCAAATTCTAAGGGAACAGAAAGAGAAAGGCTGTGGGGGAGTGGCCAGGCACCTTTAACAGTGTTATCACAGCCTTTATAGTGACATATCATACCATGTGAATATATTAACCTTCCTGCCGGTATGATTATGTCAGTATTTAGAATGTTAAAGAGTACATAAAAAATACTGACATAATCATACCGCCCTTTCCCCCTTATCTTCATCTCTTTCCCTCCTTCCCCTTCACCTCCTCCATTCTCCTGCTCACCCTTATGCTCCTCCTCACTTCCCCCCTCTCCAATCCCCTCCCTTCCCCCCTTTCTCTCCTCTTTTTCCCCCTCATCCTCCTCCTCCCTCATTATCTTCCTCCCCCCTCTCTTTACCCCCTTATCATCATCCTCCTCCTTCCCCCCTTAACATCATCTTCCTTCCCCCCTCCTCCTCCCTTTCCTTTTATCCTCCCTTTCCCCCCTTATCCTCATCCTCCTCCCTTGCCCCCTTATCATCATTCCCCTCCCCCCTTATCATCCTCCTCCTTCCCCCATAACCTCCTCCTCACTTCCTCCTTATCTTCCATTTCCCCTATTATCCTCCCTTTCTCCTTTCCCCTCCTCCCCCCTTACCACATCATCCTCCTCCTCCTTCCGCATTACCCTCCTCCTTCTCCCGTTATCATCCTCCTCTTCCTTCCCCGTTATCATCCTCCTCCTCCTTCCCCCGTTATCCTCCTCCTTCTTCCCCCCTTAGGATCCTGCTCCTCACTTCCCCGTGATCATCCTCCTCACTTCCCCCTCTCTCCTTACTTGTAATCAGATGAGCTGCCTGCTCATCTTTCCCCACGCAGCCATCTTCCAGCCGTGAAGTGACCGGCATATGCTAATGACGTGACGTCACATGCGCGTCACGTCATTAGCATATACTGGTCACTTTACTGCCAGAAGACAGGCTGCATGGGGAGAGATGAGCAGGCAACTCATTTGATTACAAGTAAGGAGAGAGGGGGAAGTGAAGAGGATGATTAGGGGGAAGTGAGGAGCAGGATCCTAAGGGGGGAAGGAGGATAACGGGGGAAGGAGGAGGAGGATGTTATTTGTAACCCCAATACTCTATGCTCTATTTATAACTGATGATCATCTCCCTTTCCATTTAAGCCAATGTATATGTTTATCAGTTTGGGATAACTTGATGATCAAAATGTTATAAAGGAGCTTTGGCACATCTGTACTAGCATCCATTTCAATGCCTTATTTTCTGTCACCAGTAATTTCCATCTCCCAATCTGTCCTGCAAATACTCTTTCCCTTCTTTTTCTCTACAATTACCAAGTGTAATAATGTTGTGTACAGTTTTATTTCCATGTTAAATTTTGATTTAATATTACCTATGAGTATTGAAAATGATTATTTTGCCAATTATGTAAACATATGTTCGTATCACTAATATAGCTGTCGTATTGCGAGTTGTTGTCCTTTTGCAGGGCTCGCAAGAGACGCAGTTGCGGAAGTGGAGGCATGCAGGACTTAGCTGCAATTGAGTCCCTCGCAAACCGAGGGACGCAGTTGAGGGGGTGGAGGACCTCATTGCAGTGGTGGAGATGAGTGCTGCAGGCGCTCATCGCGAGGCCCGCGGGACATAGCTGCAATGAGCCAGTAACTCTTAATGCAAGCCAGTAACACTTAATGCAAGCCAGTAACTCTTAACCCAAGTCAGTAACATTTAACCCAAGTCAGTAACACTCATTGCGAGGCTCCTAAACTACACAGTGAGGCTCGCGATGAACGCAGAAGGTGCTCACAGGGGGCAGAGCCTCGCATTGTGTGGCAAACAGCATTAGTACACAGGGGAAAGGCTCGCAATGAGCCTTGAAGGTGCTCAGATGGGCCATAGCCTAGCATAGTGTGGCAAACAGCATAATTTGTTGACGGCAAGTCGCTAGTATATATATATATATATATATATATTAGCGAATTGCCCGTCAAAAAATGACGGCAAAAGAATTGTAAGTCAAGGAATGTTGTTTGGGCAGACATTATTTTTTATGGTGGTGTGAGATCTCGGCGCTGATTGCGAGGCTGATTGTGTGGTATGAGCAGCGTTGGAGCTCGTTGTGAGGCACGCAGTGAATGTCTTTTGTGTTTATTGCGATAGGGTGTTTTTTTTTTGTGTATATGTATTTTGTGCTGCTAATTAAATAAGTATTAAATTAATAAATTAATATACTTATCTATTTGTAAGTAATACATACAGGAAGCATTGTAATGAAGAGCTGACAATCTGTTTTCATGTTCGTGCAGCATACAATGTAGCTTTCTAGTGTTGTGGAGCTGAGGTGTAAGTGTCAGTGAAGTGTGTAGTGTCAGTAGGCTGCGTGCGCAAGGGGAAGCCGTTAGTGTAAAATGGCGGTGAATGTGTATGTGGTAGGAGGGTTTGTATGATGAAGCGTCCTTGCTAGTAGTGTATGTAGTAGGTCGTATTGGTTTTTGTAAAAGCCGTATTTGCTTTGTGGGATTTAGCGGCTTTAGGGGTCGTGTAACCTCATTTTCGTTTTTTTTGGTGGCCTTTTTTACTCTCGTTTAAGAGATTTACGAGTGGCTAAACTTTGTAAATTTGACAGAATTCGAGATTTGAGCCATGTTGCAGAGGTCCTGGGTGTTCCCCCTTGGTGTGGGTAAGTTTTTTTTTGTGTATTTGTGTGTTTTTTAATGTTTGCTGCTGTTCGTGGTTTGTCCGTTAAGGCCATATTTTTGCGAGTCTGTAATGGTGTTTTTCTAAGTCCCGCGGCTCGTATATTTTTGTGTATTTCCGTAGTTAGTCATTGCGTGTTTAAGTTTTTTTTCTTCCAAGTGCCACTTGTGTGGTGGTTTGTAACTGGTTGTGAGGCGCTGTAGAGCCTCCACCTCTGCAAATGCGGACTTATTGCAGCTGACGTGGTACGCGGTTGGCGGTGTTTTTCGCTGTCCAGGGTCCTGTGAGTTGGGTTTTTTTGTTGCCAATTTTCATGAAATTTTGTTCAGGCAGAAACAAGTTGATTTATTTTCAATTTTGTGGTGATGGCATGGTGTTTTTGACAATTTGGTATATGTTGGATTAGAATATGGGAACAAGTCCCAGAGTGTTAACTCTATTTTTTTTATTTCTATATATGTATGTTTAGAGGCTATTTATTATAGCATTCAGAGTTTCACCTGGCTATTGCTTTTTACTATAACATTATGGCTGAATTTGATCTGGATCTCGACTATAAACAAAAGAATAACAGGAGAATTGAGGGAATAGAGAAGGCCTTTAGCCAACACATTGAGATGGATTCACTGTTTTCTTCGAGATGATGAGGAGATTTTTGTGAGGATTGGAGAGAGAGACTCAATTGGATAAACTTCTAAAAATCAACTTGGTTTTGGAACAAGACATCACATGACAAGTACTTGGCTCAACATCTAATCCCTAGGGGATTACAAATTAAGGTATTCCCTTCCTTCTCGTTCCATATAGAACATTATAAACAAAGATGGGAGCAAGCATTGATTGTATGCTCTGAGACCATGCTAAATATCTTATCTTATAAGTCTGAAATCTTAACAGAACTTGACAAAGAGGTAGTAGATCTGAATACAAATCTGAAAAGATTTGAGATCCTAGAAGACTTTAAGAAATCATATCTTCATATACAATAAGAGTTGCATAATAGGGAAAGAGTAATCATCAATAACAAAAGAGCTAAGCCCAATAGAGATGTATTGGATTTTGAAAATGTACGTATATTTGAATGGTCACATGGCAATAATAGAAGGAGGATGAAACCAGTGAGTGGGCAAGAACCACATGTCACAGTACTGTCATCTGATATGGATACCTCAGTCACAGATGAAGACACAGCCAAATCTGATTTGGAGGTGGACTCAGGAGATACTTCAAGACATTTGTAACGGCTACCCCAGTAGTGAAAGGGTATCAGCCGTTGGAGACGTCCTTTTCCCTGGCAAGCTGCTGTGTAAAAGTGAAGTTGGTATAATCCCATCCAAGAGTTCCAGAGGGAGAGTCAGGTTCAGCATTAAATATCCATATAGAAGCACTGCACAGTCTCAGAAGCCCAGACCACCCATATTGGACGACACTTTCTTGGGAGTAAAAAAAAACTGTCTTTATTTTGTTGTGCAGAAATATATATACCCATCTCTTCCCACAGGCAATACACATCCCCCATAGTTGGCCACACAATACACATAGAGAGACAATAGGTGTGGTCACCCCCCCCGCGGAGGTTACCTGGCTACTTTGATACAATCAGACATTGATCAGATTATACGTCTTTGTTCTTATGTCTGATAATGAAAACACTTTACACAATAGACTTCCTTATCTTATGAGGAGTCTCTGTAATAGGATTATTTATTATGCCAAGGTCTGCAATAGTCTGGGCTAATATTCTGCAGAGCATAAACCAACATACATACAGTATAACAATAGGATCATATTTTAACCATAATAATAAAGCAGGGTTAAACAGTGATGGGTTCCGTTACAACATTTTTTAGAGAAATGGATAAGATTGCCACCCAGGAGAGGCATACGTACCACAAGGGAAGAACTATTGGATCCGTTACCAATAAGAAACATGCGAACCAGAAAGACGTATTTGGAAACCACCCAATTCAGGAACTTGAGAGACAGACAGAAAATAAGTATCCTTGAAAAAGATGTATCTTTTGCCCCCACACAAATATTCAATGTATTTAAATCAATAAAAGATGTACATCTTTTTGCTAGGGGGATTTTAATTAAGACATTCTTTTCCAAAACTGTTGAAAACCAGGTTTCATCTGAAGTATCCAATGATGTGGAATTGGAAAATAAACAAATTGAGAATGAAATAAAAATTCCAGAATTAAGAACAAAATCCAAAAGTTATCCCCCCATGTCTAGTTGTCCCAGAGTGAAGATCTTTGTAAAATTAGTGGTCCAGGATCTTATGAGATTACATTCAATGGGAACATATAATGTTTCCTATTCTGAAAGTAAAGCCCTAAAAGAGATTTCTAAATGGGATGATGTTGTAGTTAAACCATCAGAGGAAGGGGGGAATATACTGATTTGGCCGGTGGAATTATATTTGACGGAAGCCTATCATCAACTATATTATAAACAATGTTATAAACTGTTGATGGGTGACCCTACTAATGATTATCTTGAAATATATAATTGTATCATTTTTCAGAATCTAATTACAGAAAAGGAATTCAACTATCTAAAACCCCCCCTCCTCACTTTACCCCTCTAAATACCTCATCCTCTCCCTTTCCCCTCACTTACCTCCATCTGCAGCTGCTCCTCCGGCCTCCGCTCCTTCCTGCGTCGGGACCCGGTATATGCCAATGATGTGATGTCACATGCGCGCCACGTCATTAGCATTGGCCGGGTCAAGACGCAGGAAGGAGCGTAGAGCCCGGAGGAGCAGCTGCAGATGGAGGTAAGCGAGGGGAAAGGGAGAGGGGGGTTTAGGATGAGGAGGGGTAAAGTGAGGAGGGGGTTTTAGGAGGAGGATGGGGGGGGGTTTAGGATGAGGATGGGGGGTTTAGGATGAGGATGGGGGGTTTAGGATGAGGATGGGGAGGGTTTAGCATGTAGATGGGGAGGGTTTAGCATGTAGATGGGGAGGGTTTAGGATGAGGATGGGGGGTTGAGGATGAGGATGGGGGTTGAGGATGGGGGGGTTGAGGATGAGGATGGGGGGTTGAGGATGAGGGGGTTGAGGATGGGGGTTGAGGAGGGGGGTTGAGGTTGAGGAGGGGGGCTGAGGAGAGAGGTTTTGGAGGGGGGCTGAGGAGAGAGGTTGAGGAGTGAGGTTTAGGATAAGGATGGGGGGTTGAGGAGGGAGGTTTAGGATAGGGATGGGGGGTTGTGGAGTATGGATTGAGGATGGGGGGGTTGAGGATGAGTATGGGGGGTTGAGGATGGGGGGTTGAGGTTGAAGAAGAGGGTTGAGGAGGGAGGTTGAGGAGGGGGTTTAGAATGAGGAGGGGGGTTGAGGATGAGGAGTGGGGTTGAGGAGGGAGGTTGGATGAGGAGGGAGGTTGAGGATGAGGAGGGAGGATGAAGAGGGAGGTTGAGGATGAGGAGGGGGCTTGAGGTTGAGGAGGGAGGATGAGGAAGGGGTTGAGGATGAGGAGGGAGGTTGAGGAGGGGGTTGAGGATGAGGAGGGGGGTTGAGGAGGGGGGTTGAGAATGAGGAGGTGGGTTGAGGAGGGAGGTTGAGAATGAGGAGGGGGGTTGAGGAGGGTTATAAGGGAGGGGGGAAGAGACACAGGGAAGGGAGATGGGGAAGAGACACAGGGAAGGGAGAGGGGAGAAAAGACACAGGGGAGAGAGAGGGGGGGCACAAGAAAAGGGCACACAAGAAGGGGACACAGAGGGCACAAGAGGGACACAGGGGGCAGCACATTTCCCACCCTCGGCTTATACTCGAGTCACTCCTTTTTCCCAGTATTTTGTGGTAAAATAGGTGCCTCGGCTTATACTCGGGTCGGCTTATACTCAAGTATATACGGTAGTTGCTATCTGGATACAGACAATAGTATTTTTCTTCAATTCACTTTTGTTCTTTCATTTGGGGTATTTAATATAGTTATAATCATTTCCACCCTGGTAAAGTCACATGAATTCTGATCACGAATAGGGTTGTGATATTTTATTATATTTTCTTTTTATTTATTAGTAATTTTATTATCATTAATTAATTTTTATTAGAATAATCACAGTGTTAATTCTGTATGTAGTTACATCTATTTATTATATAAGTTATACGAGTTTTGACTCCTGATTAGGGGACGTGATATTTATACAACATGGTCACTTTATGTTTTTCCCTTGTGCACTTTTTAATTAGACTCTTCATCATAAGAGATTATGGAATGTAGTAGAAAACATTGCGGATGACCTTGAATGTGCTTCTGTATTTCCCAATTACATTATTTACATTATATATACAGTATGTTTAGTGGGCTTTCCACATATATGGTGGATTTTTATATAGTTTATCACTTGATACGCATATAATTAACACAGTTGTAGGAATTGCTATGATTTTATTTTTTATACTTTGGAACTTATGGGTCATAGCATGGTGAATATAGTTTATATCATATATGTATTATACATGTATGTAATCTGAAGATCACTGTAAACTCTATATATAGGTAGTGGGTTTAATAATATTGAAACACATTGTAATAATGTGATATTATCTCTTTATTTCCATACAATGGTTGTAGTAGAGTAAAAAACAAGGTATCCACCTTCTGTCCATCCAACTGTATTCGTATTTAATTCCAGTTTTTCCACTTTGCAGCATGAATATTTCTAGATGATTTTGATTGAAGTATATCCACTAAATGAGATGAACAAGATTCAAATCACTGAAAGGGTTAAAGAGATTATTGGACTTACCTCTTTAAATAGGCACTTCTGCTGTGTCTTTCTACAGCCTCTGTAGAAGCTCCTCTCGTGAAACTTGTGCGTCAGGCTTCAGTCGACAGTTCCCTCCTGATGACGTCACTCGCCTGGCCTCCAGCAAGCTACAGCAGATAGAGATACATGGTCTGTTATATAATTCTGACAATAAGAATACGTATCATATATGTATCTGAACTGTACTACTGTAGAGTTGTTCTATCTATATATATATACTCTTATGAGATTTGCTTATTACATTTTGCTTCTCACTTGCAATGAAATCTATTTTACATGTTTAATATACACATTCATTGGGCAGCAGTCACCACCAATCAATTTTTGGGGGAAAAAACCCAGACCAGCATTTATTTTCAACCAGTTTAATTAAACAACACATCTCACTTGTATAACAATGCATATTACCCATGTGATTTACAGCTACTTACATTTCACATGAGCTTTCCTTTGGACAGAAAAGGCCACTAAATGCATATTTGTGGAATAATAGGTTAACAATCACAATGTTGTGTGTGTATTTCAGACCAATGTTAGCAGACACTGATTGCCCATATATTGTAGGTGTCACTACTGGATTTTGAGAGGCAGAGGGGGACCCTTTGCCACCCCATTATTTCATGCCCAGAGCTTTACTGGACTTTTGTGGACTGTGTATTGGCCCTGGGATTTGAGAACTTCCCTGGGTTAAAATATGATTATAATATTATATGTATTTTGGTTTAAAAGTATACTAGATTTTGTATGGTTTAGAATTCCAGGGTACCTATGCTACTTGTGGTCATGCCCAGAGCCTAGAGTAATGTGCCCAGACCTGAGATGACAAGTTCCTGCCCTGCGCAACCCAGTGGGACATATATTGTTCATATTGTGTATGATTGGATATACATTGTATTTCATGTAACAGGAATTGTTGTAAATAACATATTGTTCATCCCATAAGTGACTGAGGTGTGGACATGTTAGGAGTAAACACTTAGGGCCTCATTCTATTATCGGCCGTAAATCGGCCGTAAGGCTGCGATTCCTTGCGGGGGTTCAGTTAACTCGCGATTCTATTATACGGCCCCGCAAGGATCTCCTTTTACGGCCGGCCGCATATCTTGGAACCGGCCGTAATCTGTGAAATATAAAAACTCAAATATAAATTCAAGCCTGCACTGTACAGCTCTGTAAATGCTAGGGATCATATTGGGGGACATGAGGATTAAAAGGAACCCACTCTCAAGCTTGCACATCTGCCCAAACCCGAGTTCAAATTAACTGTTTATTTTCCGGCTGCGGCGTGGGCGTGTCTGAGGTGCTCCAAGCACTCTGTACTTTTCACATGGATATTTTACGGATATTAAAAATAAAATATTTTACGGATTTGAGTACAGGATAATTATGTGCTATTTTTTCTAACACCTAAAATCCCTTTATAGTCTTCTCAAAGTGCAGGATGGCTTTATTTAAGCTATTTTATGTGCTTAATTGGTGCTAGCGGGACCTCTTTCCTGCAAGTAAGCTGCGGCTCGTTTTTAGCCTTGCAGAGAGGTTTCCCGGAGCAATTGAATTGCAAATCTCTTGCGGCCGTTTTAGATCAAAGGCTTTCCTCCGGCGCGAGCGGCCGCAAGAGATAGCAAGGCACCGGCCGCAAGCCTGCCGGAATCCCCGGCCGTAAGGGAATAGAATGGCAGAATAGCTTGCGGCCGGTCCTTGCGGCCCCGCAACGGCTGCGGCCGATAATAGAATGAGGCCCTTAGTTCTGGGGAAATGTACAGAAAAGATCCCACAAGTTAGTGCAATAAACTCATACAAGAGTGATTTGCACATTGCACTTTTACACACACAAACAGGGCCCTGAAATGCACTCAAGTAAGGGCTATAGTAAAAAATATATAAGATGCTCTGCAGATGAATAACTGTGCAGAATATTACAGCTATCATATAGCTCCCACCTGCAAAGCCCAGCCAACTGGCTTATCCTTCAGTGAAGTGCTAAGTCAACACTCATGAGATAGCGACCCTGGCTATTACAGAGCAGATGGTGCTTTCTTGCACATACACCTGGGATGCTCTGTTTGATATTAAGTTATGCGTTCCTAAGGCAACTAAGAATGCACATTGTCCTGATTGGGTAATTTTAATTTACATGTACGTTTGCACCCATTGGTTACCAAAAATGCACAATTCTCTGAATGTTTTTTCTCCACTGGAGAAACTGTATAAATATGTACATAATGTGTCATAATAAAATGTTGTCAGCTGTAATTCAATAAACTGTGATGGTATCCTGTGTTGGAGAGTGGTTATACCCTATGACCACTGGTTTCTTGACTGTCTATCTCTTAGAAGCAATCTTGGGCATTTTCCCTGCTTTTATATTATCTTCTGTAGCAGAGGTGTACAAAGAACTCCACGATTCTCCTGGGTAGGTGGAACTAGGTTCCTATCAAGCCCAATTGAAGAAAGCAGATTGTGACAGTAGGTTTGCATTATTAATCAGCTGAGAAATACACATGGACATATCTCTGAGATGCTATGCATGTTGTTTGTGATGAAAGAAGTGTATATAGAAAATGTATTGTAGATTGTGCAAAATAATGGCAAAGCGAGGGGCCGCATTTGCGGAAGGTGAAGGCTCCAATGTCAGCTGCAATGAGCCGAAAATCCCCTAAGCAAGAGAGAAAAAATGGCTGCCGAAAAAAACAAAAACGAGGCTACACGACCCCTAAAGCTGCAAAACAAGAAGATACAACTTTTACAAAAACCTGTATGAGGTACAACATACACTATTCGCAAGGACGCTAAATCATCCACACCTGCGTACCACATACACAATCGCCATCATTTTACACCACTAACTTACAGAATGCGTAAGTACACAGTTACACTAATGGCTTCACCTCGCGCACACAGCCTATTTACACTACACACTGCACACATTGCTGACACTTACACCTCAGCTCAACAACACTGCAAATCTATATTGTATGCTGCAGGAACATCAAAACAGATTGTTAGTTTGTCAGCACATTGCTTGCTGCATATATTAATTACAAATAGGTAAAGTATATTAATTTATAATTTCCTTAATTAATTAATTATCATGAAAAAATACGTATACACAAAAAAAACGTACAGTATCGCAATAAACCACAAAGCCCTTCACCGAGCGCCAACGGTTCTCATAGGACACAAACTACACCAGGGGAGAGACTTGCAATAAGTGCAAAAAGGACATCAGCGCAGACCTTACAATGAGAGCCAAAAAGCGCCTCTGATAACAAAAAATACACCGAAGGCGCTCATTGCGAGCCATGCGATAAGCGCCAAAGACACTCAGCGCGAGGCTCGCAATGAGCGCTGAAGGATCTCTGACAACCAAAACACTTGCTGTCTGTGGCAAACAGCATTACCTGCCTTACAATTTTATTGCCCCGTCATTTTTGAAGGGCAAGTCTCTAGTTATAATATACTAGCCACTTGCATGTTAAAAATGAGGGGGCAATAAAATTTTAAGAAATGGGAATACTGTTTGACACACAATGTAAAGCTTTTTATACTCTTTTTATACCTTCAGCGTTCATTGCGAGCAGCTCCTCTCGTTTACATTTGTACTATGAGCGCCTTTGGCTCTCATCAGAAGATAATTAATTAATTATTTACTTAATAAATTAATATACTTTACCTATTTGTAATTGATATATCCATCATTGAATAGGCTGAAGAGCTAAGTATCTATTTTTATTTTCCTGCAGCATACAATGTACAGTTGAATGGTTGCAGGCCTGAGGAGAAAGTGTCATCAATGTCGCAACTGTGCATTAGAAATATGCTGCGTGCGCGAGAACAATCCGTTGGTTGAGTTGTGTAAAGCGTCATTTTACATTCGTCCCCCCGCTTTGCGAGGGTCCGCATTTGCGGCCAGAACTACGTCCCTTGCTTTACGTGACAACGACTCACAGTATGACAACTATTATATGTGATGTCTACCTATCAGTGTATCAGGCAGGTGTGTGTAAAGTATCTGGAAATTCTGCAACAGCTGGATGGATAGTAACTTTTTTTGAGCTGTATGGTGTTTTAGTTCTAGACAACAGATTGAGTGCCACCTGTTCTAATATGGTTCTTCTTTTCTTTGGCAATTCGGTCCTTGACCACATCTCGCTTACACCTTCCAGGAGCTCTTATTTCTTGCGCCACATCTGGCATCTCTGAAATAAGTGTGTGTGTGGTGGTGGTGGGGGTACCTCGGCCAGATGCCAAGTATTCTATGCCACAGTTGCCAGAACCAACTTCACACTGTTAAGTCCCAAGAGGGGAACTGAAGTCTGTGGTTCATTTGCTGGCACTGTACCCTAATTTAGACAAAAACGTGGTACATTTCAGGTCTTGTGACTGATGAACTTGGTACTTAATGTCTAATTGCATAAATCACATTCAGTCATATAGATAAATAGTGTCTTTAATACTTGCATATAAGATATATCTGCAGTGATATTTAAGAGAAATAAGTCTATACTGTTAGATATGCATAAAGGTAAAAGTGGAATCATCAGAGGATATTAAATTTTACCATTGTGGCCCTCACTGTTTACATGTAGTGGCGGTTGGGACCCACTACTTGCCCCTTGTCCCTGCCTAGGCGGGAGAAAGCCCTACCCTAAATTTGGTTTTAAAACAGGTCTTAGAACCTGTTTGAGACATCTAGGTTTACAATATGTTTTGTACAAGATGTTTAAACCAGAAAGGTGAGAAGACTAGGTATTCATATGAATAACAAATAACAGAAAATATCGCTAACATAAACTAAATAATATAATTTCACTATCCAGAATTTATATAGAGAATGTTTAATCCTGATTGCAAAATACTTCAAAGAGCATGAGTCGGACGAAATACCAGCCAGTGTTATTTTAAACACTGATAAATAATCTTCTTTTAATCACACATAAAGTTGTCTTATTTATCTTATTTGATTAATATAACCTTTATGTATTGAATATTAAAAAAAAATGCACAGGGATATGATTGAATAAATATCTGTTTCAAAAGGCCTTTTGGTCTCAAATTATAGATGCAGAAAATTGAATGTCATACAAACACTGTGATGATCCATTTTATAAGTGTCACAAAAAAACTCTCAACGGTAATGATCTTTACATGAGAAAAGACAAGCATCAATTATATAGTTTTATAATTTGTACTACCCCAATTAGAAGACATAATTGCATTTCCATGAAAATGCAAATTAGGCCATTTCTTCAAGTGTACTAGGAAACCGTAATTGTATCATTTGTTAGACTCGGTAAGTAAAAATAAAATGCTAAATAATACTATTCAGTCACCTTATGTGACTTTTTCACATTTAGATCATTTAGGTTTTGAGAGTTCTGCATATCATTCATTACTATGAAACCCATGAAAAACATAAATACAATTTACAAGACTAATGCCTTTTAAAATACTGTAATTAAGAACATTTCTATCTAGCTTGTGAAGAAAAAATATAATAATTTATTGTCCGACTGTAATGCCATAACAAGATATTATTTTTAAAAAGTACATTGATTATTTATAAAATTCCTATTTACTTATTTATAATAGCAATATTCAATATTAAATATAAGCCACCATTTGAGATCTATGTCTCTATTTTGATAAGGTCATCAGTGTGAGAAGGAGCGGTTTAGTTGTGAGACAGGTATTAAGGGTTTTAAGAGCAAGTTTATTAGATAAGAGGCCAAACAATCACTTATAGGCTGTCCCATAGCACTTTAACATAGTACGTCTCCTATTGTTAGGGCTCTACAGTAGTCCTTTAATCGTCAATTACCATTTTTGTCTCTTTCTCTATGTCTCTCACTATTTACCTCTCTTCTCTTTAAGGGATGTATAACAGCAATATCAGCTCTTTATGCCAAACCCTTTTCCTGTTTTGAATATAATCATTAGCAAATGTTTTCTAGTGAGGCCTGTGATGCTTGTACTAAGACAACTCCTACTTTCTTAGTTCTTGCCAGTTGAGAAAAAAATGCTATGTATATATTTATAACCAAATTATATTTAATTCCTAATTATAAATATTTTTACCTCACGGTTTCTAGGAATTAGCTGGTGAAATAATTTAGGAGTAAAGATATCTAGAAGATTTTATTCAGAACTTTTGGAATTAGTAGTTATGAAAATAAAATACTTTAACATGTTAAAAATTACAAGGTTGCACAGCTGCATTATATTTTATGTAGAAAAGAAAAATTGATAGCAAGGTCTAGTGATTACGAATATCATTTTCATTCAGCAATTTAATTTCACACCCTTATATCCTCCCCTAAAGTGATTATTAGTAAAATATCTTATGTAATAACATGAAGATAGCATAGTTTGTGAATAGGCTGCTATGCATTTCTTTATGCAATACAGAGATGTATAGGGCATTTTTAAGTGCCCTCTGTCTTCTCTGTTTTTCTCTGTATTTGTTTCTATATCTTTAAAACATATATCTCTTAATGTATTTCTGTCCTTTTCTTTCACTCTCTCTTCCTACCTGTTTCATTTACATCAAATTAATATTTGTCCTTGTATCACTCTATCTTCCTTTTTAATGTTTGCTTAAGATCAGACTGAAATATCTTAAAAGACTGCAATCTCTTTCTTATCAAATAATTTTTTGCTGACTCAATTACTCAGCCATGTTGAATGTTCTCATGACTTCCTGATGGCTTGGAGCCTGAGGGGAAATGTTCTGCTGTTATATCAGTCTCCATTCACTAACAGAACATGCTAATATTACAATTTTCCTTAAAAATACTTTTATGTTCATGTCACAGTTTTTTTCCAGATTCCAGATTTTGTAGAATATGACCCTGTTTTACTTTTAGAAATTACATTTGTATTGCTCTTTTCCAAGCTGGACATGGGCACAAGTTATAACAATAGAGATTTTAGATTGGAGAAGGGACCTTGATGCAGGGTTCAAGTCAGTAAGCCGAAGGTTATTCCGAATCTATCTAGTATCTACCTGCAGGCTAGGGTATCTGCAAGACAGAGTTGGCACAGGAGTATCTGGAAACATTTTTAACCTTGTAAGAAGAATAGCAGGAATAGCAGTTCAAGGTCAAACCAAACAAATCAACACTTTTAGAAATAGCACACCCAAAGCACATATGTCCTTGCACAGGTAAGTACAGAGATGATCTAATATTACTTTATAGCTGGACTTCTGCCTTTGTCTGTGATTTCATTTTCAAACATCTTTCCTTCTGTTGTCCTAGGATGAGGCATCCAGCATCAGCAAAGAGTGGTACAATTTTGAATTCATACAATGTACAACTAGATAACATTAGTGATGCAGCACCTGTTGATGATTTGGGTGGGTGGACTAACCATTACAGCTGTCTCTTAAAATGTATATCATTTAAATGAATAACTATAAAATATAATTATTGTGTAATTATTATTAGATTAAAATATATATAAATATTGATCATTAAAACAAAAATAATCTCAAACCACTGTTTTAGTACAACATTTTGGAGGAAAAAAGAGAAAAATGTTGTTAACATAAAGGAAACACAATGCACTTGATCTTCACCAGGCCTTAAGAGTTCTTCTAGATCAGCACTATGTATGATTGTCAGGAAAATCAATTTTGAAAACTCATGTAAATGAACTTTAGTAGGAAAGAGCACAATATAAAAAAAAAGCAGATTAAATATAAGAACATTAAAAAAAATATGGCAAGGAAATAATTCAGAAGGAAATGAGCAATGCAAAATGTAAAGTCTCATTCATACAAAGCACTTTTAAAAACAACACCAAAGATCCATTGTCATGTATCTCATTTGAAACAAATAGAATAATATAAAACCTAAAAAGGTATTGTACATATATTTATTAATTAATTTTAGTTTACTCTGATACAATATGTGATAGCTAGCAATATGACTGTAAAGGAGTTGGAACACGAAGTCCAGTATCTCCGCTGGTATACGGTAAAATATCCAAGAAGCACTGCAGTCTCACAAGCCCCAACCTCCCATATTGCCATATTGGACGACACTCAATTGGGAGTCAAAGAATGCTGACTTTATTTTGTTATCCAGAAATATATATACATCTCTTCTCACAGGTAATACACATCCCCCTATTTGGCCACACAATACATATAGAGAGACAATAGGTGTGGTCATTGATTAGATTATCCTTCTCTTTGTGCTATCTCTCACAAACACTTTACACAATAGACTTTCCTATCACAGGAGCCCCTGTGATAGGATTATCTTTTAGGCTAGCAGACCAACATATCTACAGTATAGCAATGTGATCATATTTTAACCATAAGAATAAAATAACCATAAAACAGGGTTTTTCTTCACACTCTGCATCCGAAGTGCATAGCAAACTGCAGATCCTTTGTCCGAGCATTTAAAGGGCCAGAACCAGTCTAATAAAATCCACTATGCTCAAATAACATACAGTTCAAATATAGGCAATAATCAATGCAAAAGTCTCTTGTGGCTGCTTCTGCCACAATGACATTTATCTTCAAAATGCAGAAGCATAGATAGATAGATAGATAGATGTCATAGAGTGTGAAATCTCACTTGACTCTTGCCTTTTCAGTTTATAGAAATAATGTTTCTCATAGGAATTACATTGCTGACCATACAGCCTTGTTAAATTGCAATACAGCCAATTGAATAGGGCTCTATATAAGCACATGGCATATTTTTTTTACAGAAGTTTTTAGTTAGTGAAGACCTTGCTTTTGAATAGAAGTTCACTAACTAAAAACTTCTGTAACAAAATATTATCCCAACTCTCACACATCTATTTAACCTTTCCCTATAAACTGGCAAGTTTCCTTCACTTTTAAACATGCCATACACTCATTCTTAAGAAACCCTCATCTGATCCAGCTTCTACATCTATCTACCTTCCTAGCACTCCTTTTTCCCTGGTTTCAAAACTGCTGGAGTGCGTCGCCTACTGGTGCCTTAACCAATTTATTTCCTCAAACTACTTCCTTGACCCCAACATTCCACTGAGAATGCTCTTACAAAAGTTACTAATGACTTGCTCTCTACCAAGTCAAAAGGTAATTTCTCTATCTTAATTCTCCTTGATCTTTCTGCTGCCTTTGATATTCTTGATCACCCTCTTCTTATCCAAACTCTCTGCTCTCTTGGCATCTGTGACACTGCCCTCTCTTAGTTTACATCTTATCTAGAAAATCAAACATTTAGTGTCTCCTTCGCTGGTGCCCCTTCTTCGCCTTGCCCTCTTACTGTCGGCGTACTCAACGGTTCAGTCCTAGCCCCCCTCCTTTTCTCCATCTGTACATTCTCCCTTGGTGCCCTAATAAAATCTTTTGGATTTCTGTATCATCTATATGCAGATGACACTCAAATCTACCTCTCAGCACCTGAACTATCCCCCTCTCTGCCCAGCTCAAGTTGCCAACTTAACATGTCTAAGACAGAGCTCTTTATCTTTCCACCATCTTCCTCAGTTTCCACTCCTCACATATGTCTCACTGTCAACAACATCATCATAACTCCTATTTCCCAGACCCGCTGTCTTGGAATTTTATTGGATCCTGTCCTCTCTTTCATTCCTCACTAAATCTTGTCATTTTCACCTAAAAAACATCTCCAAAATACGTCACTACCTTACACAAGAGACAACTAAAATTCTAATTCACTCTCTCATCATATCTCGCCTCGACTACTGCAACTCTTTCCTTGCTGGCCTTCCCATCACCTGGCTGTCTCCACTCCAGTCCATATTGAACGCATCTCCTAGACTCATATACCACAATCAAATTTCACTGTCTGCAGCTCCTCTCTGTCAGGCACTCCACTGGCTTCCCATAGCCTCTAGAATAAAATTAAAATTCATGACTTAACATATAAAGCCCTCCCCAATATTGCACCCTCCTATATCTCTGACTTGGTCTCAAAATACATTCCCATCCTCCCTCTTCGCTCAGCTAGTGACCTTCTTCTTTCCTCTTCTCTTATCTCCTCCTCTCACTCTCACATCTTTAGACTCTATATGCACAATACATCTATCACTGTCCTGTACCTCACCCATACCCTTTAGAAAGTAGGTTTCTGAGTTGTCAATCTAGTTATGTGCTTTAGGGAAAGTGCTATGAATGTTTGATTGAAAACTCAATAACAGGGCCCTCTATTCCTTTGCATTGTGTTGGAATTGTCTTTGACTTGTACTTAACCCCTGTACAGCGTTACAGAATATGTTGGAGCGTTACAAATAAAGGATAATAATAATAATATCTTCGTTTTTACCATTCATAACTAGACAATCCATATAGAGGTATTTGATAGTGAGAACTCCCATAATCTTAATGTAATATATTTGCCCTGGTTTCAGGAGGTCAGATTGTTTGATCTTGTAGTTTACTTCTCCGATGGCTTCTATTACTTCATTTGGTCATTTCAATCGTTGCCCAAAGGCTCATTGCAGTCCGCAAATGCGGACCCTCACAAAGCGAGGCATTTGCGGAGGTGGAGGCTCTACGGCACCTCACTCGCTGGAAAAATCAACCTAGAAAAGCGGAACTTTGAAAACAAAAATTCGGGAAAAAAAATATATGACCCGCGGGACTTAGAAAAAAATCAAGAACGCTTAAAGAGGAAATACGGACTTAGACCAAAAAATTACAATCCGCGGGACTTAAAATACGAGGTCACATATGCGTACATCAAAAAACAGCAAAACCACTGAAAAATAACAAAAAATTTTTTTTTTTAAATCACACACAGCACGGGGGGATATCCAGGACGCCTGGGGGTGAGGTTGCACGCAAATTAAAGTCGAATTTAAGGAGTTTCTCCACTTGAAAATCGGCTAAGCGGGAAAAATAATGGTGGCCGAAGAAAATGAAAACAAGGCTACACGACCCCGAAGTGCATAAAACACTGACAAGGACGTACAACTTTTAATTACGACCCGCGGAAGTTATAAAAAAAAATACGAGGTTGCAAAACTACGATGTTAACGGCCGAAATGCGTAAATTATCGGCTAAGCGAGAGAAAAAATGGCGGACGAAAAAAATGAAAATGAGGCTACATGACCCCGAAATTCGCAAAAAAAAACGACAGGCACGTACGACTTTTGCCAGGGACGTAAGAGGTGCAAAAATACACAGGAAGCCCGGAAAATGCTTGCGAGTCGCGTAGCACATAGACAAATGACGCCATTTTACAACACTAACTTGCAACTGATAACATTACAAATCTAAAATGGAGCTTTACACAACTAAACCAATGGTTTGCCCTCGTGCACGCAGCATATTTCTAATGCACAGTTGGGATATTGATGACACTTTATCCTCAGGGCAACAACAGTCCAACTGTACATTGTATACTGCAGGAAAATAAAAGAGATGCTTAGCTCTTCAGCCTATTCATTGCTGGATTTATCAATTACAAAGAGGTAAAATATATTAATTTATTAAGTAACTAATTAATTAATTATTATTTAAAAAAATAGACATATATATCTGTTTTTGTGATTAGAGCCAAAGGCGCTCAGAGGAGCAAAAGTAAACAATACGAGATGCTCGCTATGAGCGCCGAAGGCGCTCAGCGCGAGGCTCACAATGAACAAAGCCAAAGGTCCTCAGAGTAGTAAAAGCTTTACATTATGTGACAAAAAGCATTGCCATGGCTTAAAATGTTATTGCCCCATAATTTTTGATGGGCAAGTCGCTAGTATATATATATACATTTTGATGGGCAAGTCGCTAGATAATATATATATGACACTTACAGTAGTGTGTCTTTGTTCGTAACGTTTGCAATGTTGTTAGCGCACTTTCGGTCCTCGCAAAGCAGTCGACTGCTGATGATGCTGGCGCTGCAGCACGTCTTCCGGTTGTGACCGTACCGGCATATGCTAATGACATGACATCATTAGCATATTCCGGTACGGTCACAACTATATCATCAGCAGGAGCTCATCGGAGCATAATAACAAGTAAGGAGAGAGAGGGATAGGGATTGGAGAGGGGGGAAATAAGGAGGAGGATGTGGGGGAAGGAAGAGAATGATAAGGGGGGATGGAGGAGGAGTATAAGGGGTTATGGAGGGGGCTAAAGGGTTAAGGAGGATGAGGAGGAATTGTGTGCTAAGGGGGCCCAGACAGCACTGGGCCCCCTTTAGATCCGCTCTGTACTCCTACATTAACCCCAAGCGTGGCTCTGGGTTACCACTAAGGAGGTTTTTAAACAGCTCCTATTCACTGCTCTCTCCCGAAGGATGTGTGTTCTGGTCTCGCTCTGTCCTGTCCCCTTTTCACTGCTTTTCCTCCGCCTCCTCCCTCCACTCAAACAGCTGTATTCCGTGTAAAAGACGACCCCCCTATTTTAAAGGTCAAAATTTTGGAAAAGAAGGTTGTCTTACACATGGAAGAATACTGTATATATATATATATATATATATATATATATATACATTGGAGGGGGGGCAGTATTTGATCCCCTATGGATTCTGAAACTTTGCCCACTGACAAAGTAATTATAAGTCTATAATTTTAATGGTGGTGTATTTTAACAGTAAGAGACAGAATCACATATATAGTTGTTGCGTACAAATTGTTGCTAACGCTGCGGGCTCGCGTAGCGAGCCCGCGGCCCTCGCAAAGCGAGGGCACTTTGACAGGTTCTCAGTTGCTGGCATGGAGCGCCGAAGGTGCTCCTTGCCAGCAACTGAGGGCCTCAGTTGCTGGCATGGAGTGCCGCAGGCGCTCCTTGCCAGCAACTGAGGACCCTCGCGAAGCGAGGGCCTTGGTTGCTGGCTTGGGGCGCCTCAGGCGCTCCATGCCAGCACCTGAGGACCTCGCAAAGCGAGGGCTTCAGTTGCAGCAACTGCGACCCTTGCAAAATTCACAACACAAATTCCCAACCCAAAGAACTGCGAATCTCGCAAAGTTCACGTCGCAACCCAAAGAGCACGACACACAAATTACGACACTCGCAAACAACATACGACACACGTTCACACACATTATGGCCTCGCAACACTCGGACGCAACTCGCGAACATTACAAAATTACAAACACAA
This sequence comes from Discoglossus pictus, assembly GCA_027410445.1. Classification (NCBI taxonomy): domain Eukaryota; kingdom Metazoa; phylum Chordata; class Amphibia; order Anura; family Alytidae; genus Discoglossus; species Discoglossus pictus. Next base: position 328,943,632 of record CM050165.1, read on the forward strand.
TACATACACACAGCACATACATAAAAACCTTACCTACACAAACAGGAAGCACCCAGGACCTCAAAAATGCAACTTACAACTTATTTGCACTCAAAATAAAAGAGTTTAGACACTAAATAATTTGCAAAGCGACACAAAAAATGGCCGACGAATAAAACGAAAACGAGGCTACACACGCAAACACCATACGAGACATGTTACCACACATTACGACCTCGCAAACATCGGACGCAACACGCCGACATACAAACATTTAAAACTTAAGAAAGACACACAACAAACACATAAAAAGCTTACCTACAGCAAGAGGAACCATCCAGCACCTCAAAAAAACAAGTTACATCTACATTTAAATCAAAATAAAACACTTTAGACACTAATATCATCGCTAAGCGAGAGAAAAAATGGCCGACGAACAAAACGAAAACGAGGCTTCAGACGTAACTACACTACACTTACTCGCAACAATGAAACACATACTATGCGGAACGTATCACAATCATATTAAACACCATTTTGAACAGTAATACGCAGAAAATGGCGGATGGAACGCAAATTGTAAGCTGGAACGCAAATAGCGCATGCGTATTGCGTTCTAACGGTCTCACTTTCTAGAACTTTCTACAAGTTTATAAATACTGCCTATTTCACACAAAAAAATACATTTCTCCTCAGGTGATGAACGGAGTGACTTCTGAGATAACTGCTGCTTTTACTTAAGAAGACAATTCTTTACTAATTTACTACTTTACATTGTGCAAATTACAACTGAGAGGTAAGCTATAATATATTACATTTTATTATCAGGACAGGTCAAACAAATAAAAAAATAAACTAGGATTTATGTAGTGACATATATGGCACATTTATGTGTATAGGCTCACAAAAAAATTACGGTTCATTTAACAAAACAACAAAAAACCATAATTCAATATTAAACAGAGGTTTATGTATAGTGACATGTGACACGCACATATATGTCTATAATGTATAGTGACATCTGACACGCACATATATGTCTATAATGTATAGTGACATGTGACACTCACATATATGTATAGAATGTATAGTGACATGTGACATGCACATGTGACACACACATTTATGTGTATTGCCCCTTCATAGTGACATGTGACACGGACATATATGTGTATAATGTATAGTGACATGTGACACGCACATTTATGTGTATTGCCACTGCAACAAAATTAGCTTAAAACAAAATCATTAAACAACTACATTTAAATGACATTATATGTCATGTATACTGATATGTGACACGCACATATATGTGTATCATCTATAGTTACATCTCACACACAGACATTTATGTGTGTTGGAAAAAAAAAATCTAAGGTTAATTTAACAATTTAAATATGATTCATGTATAGTGATATGTCACACGCACACAAAATAATTACATTAAACTATGGAATGTGCTTCATGTATGTGACATATGTGTGTAGCCCCCACCAAAAAATAAGGTCAATTGAAAATAATTACAGAAGTATATTTAAATGACATTAATTTACTGCAATTCAATAGATCATATAAAGCTGAATCTTTCTATTTCTTTTAATATTCAAACAGACTCTGCATCAACAGCGTCACTCAACAATTTGCACCGTGCACTGTCAAGCACAATCCCTTTTAAAGAACACCAACAAAGAAGAAGAGGTAAGATACAACAAGACATTACATGCTCAAAAGGCCATGCTTTGCTAGATGAAAAATTATAAATATACAAATAACTATTTCACTTTCTTTTTCAAACAGACACTACAAGAAGACCGGCGGATTAAGATTGGCAGGAGGGGACCCTCTGTCATTCGAAACTTCAATCAAGGTAAAGTATTAAGTATAAAAAAGAAAGAACCATGAGCCTCATTCAATTGCGACTTGCTCAATTGAATAGGCCTCTATATAAGCACATTACATATTTTTTATACAGAACTTTTTAGTTACTGAACTTCTAATCACAATCAAGGTCTTCAATAACTAAAAACTTCGCTCAATAAATATGTTATGTGCTTATATAGAGCCCTCTTCAATTGGCAAAATTGCAATTCAGTGAGGACCTATATATGTTTAATGGCCAAGGGCCTCACTCAAATGTGATTTGCCCATTTCAATAGGGCTTTATATAAGCACAGAGCATATTTTTTAAAGGAACTTTTTATTTAGTGAACACGTTGCTTTTGGATACAAGTTCACTAAATACAAAATTCGGTAAAAAAATATGCTCTGTGGTGATATTGAGCTCTATTCTATTGGCCAAAACACAATTGAATGAGGAGCTGACAATATAACAAATGCAGTAACCAAAGGCCCTCATTCAATTGCTATTTTGGACTATTTAATATGGCTATAAATAAGCACTTTTAGGCCCTTATTCAATTGCCATTTTGCTAATTCTATAGGGATCCAAATAATCACATAACATATATTTTTTAAAGAACTTTTGCGTTAGTGAAAACCTTGCTTTTGGATAGATGCTTAATAACTAAAAAATTCTTTAACTGGATAGATGCTTAATAACTTAAAACTTCTTTAACAAATATATGTGATGTGCTTATTTAGAACTCTATTCAATTTTCAAAATTGCAATTCAATGACTGCCTTAGAGTACTATTACATTGTAAAAAATGCTATTCAATGAGGGGCAAACTAGGGCCCTCATTCAATTGCAATTTGGCCAATTGAATAGGGCTCTAAATAAGCACATAACATATTTTTTTAAAGAAGTTTTTAGTTAGTAAGCATCTATCCAAAAGCAAGTTTTTCACTAACTAAAAACTTTTTTAAAACAAATATGCTATGTGCTTATTTATAGCCCTATTCAATTGGCCAAATTGCAATTGAATGAGGGCCAATGCAACATATGGTACACACAAAGGCCCTCATTCAATTGCAATTTGCCCAATTGAATAGGGCTCTAAATAAGAACATAACATTTTTTTTTAAAGAAGTTTTTAGTTACTAAAAATCTATCCAAAAGAAAGTTTTTCACTGACTAAAAACTTCTTTAAAAAAATATGCTATGTGCTTATTTAGGGCACGATTCAATTAGCCAAATCACAATTGAATGAGACCCAAACTGCTACACACAAAACAGAATTGGAACAAACTCACACAAACACATAGCAAAATAAATTAACTTTCTTATTCAATGTTTAACAACCTATAAGCCTTACAAAGAAGCCTAAATAAGAATAACAAAAGTGTTGCGCACCTAATAGCATTGTACAAAAAATCACACAAACACATAGGAAACTACATTAACATTCTTCTGTAATGTTTAACAACCTATAACCAGTACAATCAACAATAAATAACTTTTGCACAAGTGGTGCGCACAAAACAGGATTGTAAAAAACTAACACAAACACATAGCAAACTACATTAATTATATTATTTCATGTTTCACAAACTATAACCATACCAATAAAGGTTAAATAAGTATACCACAAGTGGTGCGCACAAAACAGGATTGTACAAAAACTAACATAAACACATAGCAAAATAAAATCATATTCTTATTTAATATATCACAACCCACAAGCCTTACTAAGAACCTTAAATAAGAATAACAAAAGTCGTGGGATTGTACAGAAAGTAAAATAGAAAAAAATAACCATAACTGATACAATACAGCCAAATTCATAAATTTTTTACTTATTTAAAAGACATTTCACTCAAACAACATTTTCTATTTTATATTACAACAGATACTGCGTGAAGACAATCGGACGAGGACTTTCTCCACAGGACCAGACCATCGGACGAGGACTTTCAACACAGGACCAGACCAGCGGACGAGGAATTTCAACACAGGACCAGACCATCGGACGAGGACTTTTACCAAAGGACCACAACATCGGACGAGGGCTATCGCCACAGGACCACAACATCGGACGAGGGCTATACACACAGGACCACACCATCGGACGAGGACTTCCAACAGAGGACCACACCATTGGACAACGATTTTCAACCGAGGACCGACAAACATTCGGCTTTAAATCACACTGCAACCAAGGTACAGTATAATAAGTACTAAAGTAGAAAACTAAAGAAACTGCTTTCAGTTGCATCCGTGTCAACAGAAAAATAAAATAAAAAATTTACTATCTCCCTTATTCTATTTAAATTGCCACTATGCAATACATAGCTCAATAACCACATCAATTTTTTTTTAGCAAAGAAGTTTTGCAGTGGTAAATATCTATCCACAAACAACTTTTTGAATAAATAAAACCATTATTTGAAAAAAATATGTTACATGCTTATTTACAGCAGTATTCCATTGGCCAAATTCTTAGCCAGTCAGGACAGGAATTATAATTTTAACTAAATATAACTGATACATTAATGATTTGCCTTTTATTTCACCAATTGTGCACAAGAATCTTTAACAGGAATTACAAATTAAAATATACACAATTACATTTATTTTTTTTCCTTTACAGATTAAAACTAGAGAAAGACAAGAGAGATGGGCCGCCCAGCAGACACCTGAGGAGAAAGAAATTCGAAGAGAAAAAGAACGCAAAAGACTTGCAAATAAAAGAATATCAGCTGCAAAAATGAAAGATACAACAAAAAAAAAATAAAAAGATAATAAAGCATTTACAAACTGTTCCTCAAACATCAGATGACATTTTACAAGATACCAGTCAAGACAGACCAAAAAAAGCAACTACAAAAACAAAGCATTTACAAACTCTTACTAAAAACTTACAGGACATTTCAACAAAACAAGGACAACATATACCAAGAAAAGCCACTAAAAAAACTAAACATTTAGAACCTGTTGTTGAAACATTTCATGACTTTTCACCTGATGAATATGAAAGTCAACATCCGATATGCTTTGCAAATTGTCCTTTACTCAAGTCTTTAGCAGTAGAGGTTCATAGTTGTGGGGACATGAGTACTCAATGTCAATTTTGTGAGGCTTATTATTTTAAACAGGAGAGACCCAGAGATGGACAATTTATTAGTTGTTGTCAAAAAGGCAAGTTCAAACTTCCAGAAAGGAAACAATTTCCAAGCTATTTACAAAATATTATGACTGAACCTACTTTTCCAAATTACAAAAATTTTAAGACAAACATAAGATCCTACAATAGTGCCATATCATTTGCATCTATGGGGGCAACATTGGCTGCTAATGTACCAGGACATGGTCCTTACTGTTTTAAAGTCCAAGGACAAATTTATCATCAGACTTCACATTTACATCCAGAGCAAGGAGAGCAAAGAAAATTCGCTCAACTATATGTCCTAGATACAATGGAAGCTGTTGACCAACGTATGCAGATGGAAGAAAATAAAAAATGCTTACCCAGTGTTTTCATAGAGCTAAATAACATTATGGACAACAATCCCTACAGTAAAGCATACAAAAAATTGGCAGAAGTAGAAAATGAACAACAACTTCATGCACAAAGACATCAATTACCCATGCCAAAGGTTAATATGGTGCTTAAAAGAGACAGACATACTGATAAACGTTGTTATAACTTGCCAACATCAAATGAAGTTGCAATGGTCTTTCAGAATGATGAAGGAGAACCACCATTTCAAAGAGACATTAGAGTATATCCCAGAAATGAGGAGCAACCATTTATTAATATTAATATCTTAAGTCCAAATTTAGATCCAATGACATATCCCATCTTTTTCCCACATGGAGAAGCAGGTTGGCAACCAAAATTAACCCTTCCCAGTTACCCAAATGCTAAAGCCAGAATCCAAAATAATGTTTCTATGCTTGAATTTAAAGTAGCTCAAATTGCCATTCGAGATGAATTTAATCCAATTTTATGTGGTGGAAAACTAACACAACAATGGATTATGGATTCATATTTGCAAGTTGAGGCAAATAATTTAAACTTTATAAAATATCAACAAGATAAACTACGTGTAGAACAATATTGTGGACTCATGGACTATGTTGCTGACGTGGCTACAAGCAGAGACATGACAGCTGGCAAAGCCATCATTTTACCATCTTCCTTTCAAGGATCTCCTCGAAATATGAGAGAAAGATACAATGAAGCTATGGCTATTGTCACTAAATTTGGAAAACCAGATTTATTTGTGACATTTACATGTAATCCACAATGGCCAGAAATTAATGAAAATCTACTTCTTGGACAAAGTGCTTCAGATCGACCAGATTTAGTAGCCAGAGTTTTTAAGATCAAATTAAATGAATTAATACGTGACTTCACTATAAATCAGTTATTTGGCAAATGTCTTGCTTATTTATATACCATTGAATTTCAAAAAAGAGGCCTTCCACATGCACATCTTCTCATAATACTTCAAGAGAAAGATAAATTAGATACTTCGGACAAAGTGGATGCAGTCATAGTTGCTGAACTACCAGATCCACAACTATATGGTAGACTATATGAGATTGTTACTCATCGCATGATTCATGGACCCTGTGGAGACCTTAATCCACAATCACCATGTATGGAAAATAATAAATGTTCAAAAGATTTTCCAAAAGATTATAGAGACAAAACATATGCAAATTGTGATGGATATCCACTTTATAAAAGAAGAGAAGGAGATAGTGCCATTATTCGTGGAAAAAAAGTGGACAATAGATATGTGTCACAACCTACAATGATGATGGAGTATAGAGGATCCTAGTCCTCTTATCTCCTGTAGGTATTAGACCTAAGATTTGGGTGACTCAGACCAATGGACCTTCTTTGCGGATGCAAGAGCATAAGTCCCAGCTTAAGGTAGTGTGCGCTGGGAACCCTGGGAGGAAGTCAGAAACGATCTCCTCTGCCAGCATATGCCCTTGGGTCAATAATACACCTGCACACAAAGTCTTGATGAAAATAATGAACCAGGTTTTATTTTAGAACAGCATATTTAACCACATCACACAACAATGGGGGAAGTGGCTACCGTTAGCCAGCCCCAAATGACGTCTGGCCAATCATGAAGGGGAACTGTGCGTGAACCAATAGTCCCCTCCCAGGTCCGCCCACTAGGCGAGGCCAACTAATTAATTTGGGCTTTGACTCTCCAGGGCAAAGCATGTATTTTACTCTCCTCTGCCCATGCTATGAAGGCTGAGAAGCCTCAGGGCATCCCATTGTTTCTGGGTGCCTGCCTGTCTGCTCTCCAGCTGTGAGCTCCCCATTGTTAGTTCTATGCTGGATACTTAGCTAATGGGATTAACAGGCCTTTGGGAACAAAGGAGGTTTGCCTGTATTCACTGGCTTCCCCTCCACAATATAATGACATACTAATATAATACCATACATTCATATTTACAAATATAACACCCAATGTTTCACACACATACAACCAACACATCCCACCAGCTCCCTCACATGACACCCATTACAATGAGCCTAAACATGGAAGGGATGGGAATATGCTAAGGGATAAACTTATAATACTTTATCCCCTAGACCACAGCATAACCATATATCCATAACAAGTGGGCCCCAAACCTTTTGTTCTTCCACATGGCAACAGCATGTGGAAGATAACCCAGCCCAAAATGGCCACTGCTGCCAGTCACAAAATGGCCCCAGCATAGTTCACACCAAATCCAATATGGCCACTGGCTGATTCATGACAATATGTAGTACCCTACAATCCACATTTACTCATGAAGTACAACGCCCACATCAACGTAGAAGCCTGCACTTCCATCAAATCCATTAAATATGTCTACAAATATATTTACAAAGGCTATGATGCAGCTACTGTAGTTGTCAAAAGTGCAGACAACCCTGAATGTAGTGAGTTAGTACATGATGAACTTGCATCTCATGTAGATGCTCGCTATGTCAGTGCACCAGAAGCTATGTGGCGGCTTTTAAAGTTTGAAATGCATGATAGATCACATGCAGTATATAGATTAGCAGTACATTTGCCACAACGACATTTAGTCTATTTCCATGCTGGAAATGAAATGAATGCATTGGCCAAACGTGAAGATTGTCACACTACACTAACTGCATGGTTTGCATTAAATTCCACTGATGCTGAAGCAACACAATACTTATATATTGAAATTCCATATCACTATGTTTTTGTGAATGGATTATGGAGACCAAGAAAAACCAGAGGCAATAAAATAATTCCACGAATTTACACAGTCAGTCCAAGAGATGTTGAACGTTTTTGCTTACGGATATTACTTTAAAATGTTCCAGGAGCACAAAGTTTTGAACAATTAAGAACTGTTAATGACATTGTATATGAATCCTTCCATTTAGCTGCAAGACATAGAAACTTACTCGCTGATGATACAGAGTGGGAAAGATGTTTTGAAGAAGCAGCACAATGTCAAATGCCATGACAGATGAGAGAACAATTTGCTTTTATTTGTATCTTCTCAAATGCTCCAAATGCATTAGCTTTGTGGGAGACTTTTAAAACTAATATGGCTGAAGACTTTATGCGACGATACAATGAACCCATTGCACACTTAAAAGCGTTAATGGAAATCCAAGAAGTCTTTTTAACTCATGGATTAAGTTGTGCAAGTTTTAATTTGCCTGATCCAGGTCTTATAGATGACATAAACTTTGAAGACTATGACATTCAACTACAAGCAGAAAGAACACAAGAAAGACTTTCAACTTTAAATACACTACAATTGCAAGCATTTCATGCCATTAAAAATGCAATAGATGATGACATGGTGACAGAGCGTTATTTCTATCTTGATGGACCTGGCGGATCAGGAAAAACCTATTTGTACAATTTATTAATGAGCTCAGTACGAGCACAAGGACAAATAGCAATGGCGTTTGCCACTACTGGAATTGCTGCACTTTTATTAGAAGGTGGAAGAATTGTTCATAGTGGATTTAAACTGCCAGTGCCTATTTTAGAAAATTCTGTGTCAGATATTCGCATGACATCCTTACAAGTAAAGAAATTTAAGAAATGTAAATTAATTATAATAGATGAGGCCACAATGATGTCATGCTATGCCCTCCAATGTATTGACCGTTTGCTTCGTGAAGTCATGGATAATATTTTTCCATTTGGTGGAAAGGTAATGTTGTTGGGTGGCAATTTTAGACAAACATTACCTGTTGTTGTACATGGAAATCGAACTGACATTATCGAAACCTGTATCAAGTCAAGCACAGTATGGAAACATTTTACCCATCTTCAACTGCAACAAAATATGACATCAGAAGGACAAAATGATTTTAATGATTGGCTTATTAAAATTGGAGAAGGCAGAACAGAAAAAATACTACATTTAGCTGACGACACTGTAGAGATCCCACCTCAGATGATTTGTCAACAAGATATTATATCGGCTATATTTGAAGGGAGCATCAATAACGAAGAATATTCCGAGCTTGCCAACCAAGTCATACTGACGTGTAAAAATAAAGATGCATTAATCCTCAATAATGAAATCTTTAAAAAAATTAATGCACCACAAAGAAATTATCACAGTGCTGATTCTGTACTTGCTGATGACAATGAAAGTCAGGCTTTTTCGACTGAATTCATAAACTCTCTAACTCCTTCTGGAATGCCACCACATATTTTGCAGCTAAAGAAAGGCGCAATTATCATGTTACTGCGAAATATGAACCCCAAAAAAGGCCTATGCAATGGCACAAGATTAATTGTTCAACAATTAAGGGACCATTTTATAGATGCTGAAATTTTAACTGGGACCCATAAAGGAGAGAGAGTTTTCATACCAAGAATAGATTTAGCACCAAGTGAAAGTAGTCTCCCTTTTATACTTCAAAGAAGACAATTTCCCATTATTATGGCATTTGCCATGACCATTAATAAATCACAAGGTCAAACTTTCAAATCTGTGGGTATTTTTTTGGAAGAACCAGTATTTGCACATGGTCAATTGTACGTTGCATTGTCACGGTGCAAAAATCCACAGGCTATTAAAGTTTACATTGAAAACAATGAAAGTCAAGGTGATTTATTAGAAGATGGACGTATTTTTACTAAAAACATTGTCTACTATGAAGTACTATAACTTTGCAGAATACAAACTAAAGACATAATCATTTTTTAAAAGCATTCAAAAATACATAACAATTTGTTGTTTAATTCAGTCATAATTAATGGAAGTAATGTTTATGGATAATTCGCCTCACAAAATACTTGCCTTGCATTTTTAAGAAAAATTATGTTACAATGTTAAGTTACTGTGTTAATGTTTCTAATGTTACAAGTTTAAAAACAATATTTTCAAGTTATTTCATTCAACAGATTACAAAGTTCATGTTAAGAGCTCAAGCACCTTTTAAGTCACAATCTAAATATTGTCTGTTATCTTAAGATTCCTACCTACATTAATGTTTATCGCCAGTTTATGTGGTCAGTAAGGAATTACTTTCATTAGGTATGTTTTAAGGAGAGTTTTTACTGTATGCCTTTCTCTACATTCAATGTATATGGAACTTAACAATTATAATGATACAAATTGCATGTTAATACTGATTAATTTAAAGTTCAACTGTTTTTACATTCAAATGTTAATACTTTTAATACAAAATTAAGTTACAAAATATATTCACTATGTTCCTGTTTATAATGTTCCAAATTATACAAATGTTTTGTCAACTTCCAAAGTTACATAAAAAATAAATGTCATGATCTGCTTCTTCTAGGGGGCTTGATATGAACCTAGTTCAAACCTACCCCAGCAGAATCATGTAGTTCCTGTTCTCTGTGGCACAAAAGATGGCCTCTGAAGAGGGCAAGGCCCAACAGCTACAGACAGAGAATACTGGATCCAGGTTACTTAGTGGCCCATAGCAATACCACTCCCCAAGTCAGGATACAACACACAGAAATAGTCTCACACCTTGTTTATGTGAAAACTATATTGCAACCTTTATTGAATGAACAAAACAACATATTTATACTCTCCAATACCACACCCTTGTGTACATTGGTGTATGTGTGATTTCAGACCATCTGGCTTGCAACCTTGGGCTATCAAAGCTCTTGAGATCACATTCATTAGATAACCTTTATGTTAAACTCAAGTGTTTGCCCAGGACCACTTGAAGCACATGCATCTGTCTTGACCCAAGGTCTGCATGTTTGAGTGTGCAATGATCTGCAGCTAACTTCTATCCAGAGCATTTCTACCAATTCCACATATGTTCTATATAACATTTTCCCTCATAATATATTATACCTAGGATACATAATAACCATGTACAGGCAACATATAACCGCACAATAACACATAATCCCAATTTAACAATGTCATGCTCCCTTGGACATACTCACAAACCACTGACAATATGAGTCCTTAAACAATTAAATCATGACAACTTCTCCCCCTTCCTTTCTAGTATAGCATAGAGGATCATCCTAACGGATAATTCTCTAGCTATACTGCTTTTACTTGTCCTCCTGTCTGGAAAGTCCATCCATGTGATAGCCTCAGTGGCTCTCTGGGTACCCTGCCTCCCCCTGTCCACGGCGAATACTCGCTCCTTACCAGTGGCCTTGTGACTTTCCCAAGCCCCTGGGGAGACTTATAAGACAACTGCCATGGAGGACCCTTCAAGGTAGTCCAGGGGAAACAGTACATCCCAGCTAGTAAGTCCAGCATAAATTTGGGAGGATCCTTACCCAGCAAAGCCCTTTCCTTCCAGGCTAGGGAGACCTCCTGTCCTGCCGATTCTGGATCAGCACTCCGTCCCATGGGTAAAATTGAAGAGTACAAGGTTCCCTTTGTCAGGCCTGAGCTTTCTCCTGAATAAACTGGGATACGGGAGTTGCAACATGGGCTAGTGACATTCACTGGTGGCATCCATGCTGGATAAATGGGCAGTTCTGATACAAGCTGTTGTGGCTCAGTAGCCAACCTTTCTCCCACCAAGCCTGGCCAATGGCCCCTTCTTTCCAGGGTTACAGGTACACAGCCAGTGTCTTTGGGCAGCTGCAGGGGAGTCATTGTAGGGATACCAGGAGACAAATCACAATCTGGGGTACCCTCTGGCTCTTTGGTCTCTGGATCCTCAGGTGGAACCTCCTGACTCTCTCCATCTGAGACTGCCTGGTGTGTAGTTACAGGCAGCCCTTGAGAAGCAGCAGCTACTGCCTCTTGTTCAGGCTGAAGAACAGGGCTACTTTCTGTTTCTGCTCCAGGGTCTGTGGCTGGCTCCTGGACAATGGTCATCCAAGGAACCTCTCTACAATTTCCACAGTCAAATGGTAGGGCCCAGTGCTCATTAGGTTCTTCTCTTACACTAGTAGCAGAGTAGCTTTTCCCCAGTTCTTCCCCTGGGCCCGGCACTGCTGTGGTTTGCCCCTGTCCCCATTCCTCTAACTGGGTGAGACTTAGCCCCCTAAAGATAGGGACCAGTTCTTCCTCTTCCCAGTCAACCCCATGGATGCCGGCACCCTTGTTATTTTGAGAATCATGGATATCAAAATTCTCCCCCCAGTCCATACATTCATTTTCTGACCCAGCCTCAGCAATATTTAGCTGGGTCTCTGTAGTACCTGTTAGGTGGTTCTGTTCCATGCCTGACTGGCATGAGCCCTCCCAGCTGGCTGGCCAACAACCATCCAGGGATGCTTCATCCAGTAAGTCTATATAATCCACCTCCAGCTGTAGCTCCTGTTGGATCAAAGGCCAAAGTAAGTTAGCTGTATGAGAGCCTGTCTCCAGTCCCAGCATGTGACAGCGCTTGGCAAACAGACACAGCTTTCTTTTCTCTGTCCCCAAGCCACAGTCCGGATCCCCATGTACTATGTCCCAAAGTGCCTTTTCCAGCCCCAATGAAAACTGATGATGTATCCCAACAGGTCCAACCCAATAAGCATATTGATCTTCCAGGGCGACCTCCTCATATACCAATTCTTCCAGCCATTCCATTAGCCTGTGACCTGGCCATAGTCCCAGGAATGCCATCCATTTATTTAGAAGGCCCATTCCTCTACAGTCCTTTCCAGTCACCAGAACATTCTTTGTCTCTACTGGGGATAAGCATTTCCCCTCCACAGGAGCTGAGACAGGGCCATTGCTTACCCTTCTCCTGTTCCCCTGTACCTCCTGTGTGATCTGTATCCGGAGTTCCCTCTGCTGATCCTTGGTTAAACCTGCAGGCATTACCTCCATCCATCTTTGGTACCGTCTGGACACTTCCTCCTCCTCTGCTGCAGACATCTCTTCATAAGCTGCCATCCTTCTGTGTTTTATACAGAGACCCCACCACTGCCAGCCAAATGTCACGATCTGCTTCTTCTAGGGGGCTTGATATGAACCTAGTTCAAACCTACCCCAGCAGAATCATGTAGTTCCTGTTCTCTGTGGCACAAAAGATGGCCTCTGAAGAGGGCAAGGCCCAACAGCTACAGACAGAGAATACTGGATCCAGGTTACTTAGTGGCCCATAGCAATACCACTCCCCAAGTCAGGATACAACACACAGAAATAGTCTCACACCTTGTTTATGTGAAAACTATATTGCAACCTTTATTGAATGAACAAAACAACATATTTATACTCTCCAATACCACACCCTTGTGTACATTGGTGTATGTGTGATTTCAGACCATCTGGCTTGCAACCTTGGGCTATCAAAGCTCTTGAGATCACATTCATTAGATAACCTTTATGTTAAACTCAAGTGTTTGCCCAGGACCACTTGAAGCACATGCATCTGTCTTGACCCAAGGTCTGCATGTTTGAGTGTGCAATGATCTGCAGCTAACTTCTATCCAGAGCATTTCTACCAATTCCACATATGTTCTATATAACATTTTCCCTCATAATATATTATACCTAGGATACATAATAACCATGTACAGGCAACATATAACCGCACAATAACACATAATCCCAATTTAACAATGTCATGCTCCCTTGGATATACTCACAAACCACTGACAATATGAGTCCTTAAACAATTAAATCATGACAATAAAGTTCAAGTTTAAAAATATATACTTTGAAGGTTATTGCTTACATATATTTTAAACTTCATGTTAAAATTCGGGACGTTTCAACAAGGCTTTTTACTTTTTGCTTTCCTCTGGATTCAATGTATATTTAAGTGAACAATTCTTCAGATACAAATTTCATGTTAAAAAACCATTACATCAAAATTTGTCAAAAATACACGTTCATATCGCAATACTTACAAGGGTCAAAAATATATATAAATAACTAAACAACTTGACAAACATATACATCACATTGCCGTCATTTTTTGACGGGCAAGTCGCTAGTAACAAATAAACAAGAAAAACGCATGTCAAAAAAGTTATAAATTGATTTGCAGGTCAGTGAGGGAAATAAGTATTTAGACCCTAACAATCAGCAAGATTTCTGGCTCACAGGTGTCTTTTATACAGGTAACAAGCTGAGATTATGATCACTCTCTTAAAGGGAGTGCTCCTAATCACAGCTCGTTACCTGTATAAAAGACACCTGTCCACAAAAGCAATCAATCAGATTCCAAATTCTCCACTATGGCCAAGACCAAAGAGCTGTCCAAGGATGTCAGGGACAAGATTGGATACCTACACAAGGCTGGAGCGGGCTACAAGACCATCGCCAAGCAGCTTGGTGAGAAGGTGACAACAGTTGGTGACATTATTCGCAAATGGAAGAAACACAAAATAACTGCCAGTCTCCCTCGGTCTGATGCACCATGCAAGATCTGACCTTGTGGAGTTTCAATGATCAGGAGAACAGTGAGGAATCAGCCCAGAACTACATGGGAGGATCTTGTTAATGATCTCAAGGTTGCTGGGGCCATAGTCACCAAGAAAACAATTGGTAACACACTACGCCGTGAAGGACTGAAATCCTGCAGCGCCTACAAGGTCCCCTTGTGCAAGAAAGCACATGTACAAGCCTGTCTGAAGTCTGCCAATGAACATTTGAATGATTCAGAGGAGAACTGGATGAAAGTGTTGTGGTCAGATGAGATCAAAATCCAACTCTTTGGCATCAACTCAACTCGCAGTGTTTGGAGGTGGGGAATGCTGCCTTTTATACACTGCAGATGGATCTGAAATGTGATATATGACTACATATCTCTTTACTAATGAACGTGACTGGTTTAGCGTTTCAATGATAATGAATAGTATCCCGGCTGTAGAGTTGCACGGTCCCAATAGGATCTGCTAACCCATAGCAGCAGTTATACATGCGTTTTTGTTGCATTTCATCCCGTTAACAGTATGAAAGTGGATTAATGTATTTCATGTCATCCAAACAAAATGGATGATTACCTTGGTTTGACCTCAGGATCAATGTGTATGTGTTTATGGGTAATGTGAACAGTGTAATCTGCCTGGCCTTGGTACCATCCATATACCAGTGAGATGTGATATCAGCATGGCACAACTATTCCATGTAGATAGTGATAGTTCTTTTGCTGAGAGATTGTGTTCACAGTGAGGCATACTTTGTCGTATTACACATCATCAACATATTCCAGGAAGGCTGATTGAACAGGACAGAATAAATATGGTTATTACTGCTATTGAAGTGTCCAGAGCCACAAACAATGTACTATAATATCAGCTCATGATTGCTCTAACACCTCCTCTTTATGTTTTCCAGATTCCTATCATTTATTTGGCTATCAGCAGTAATGGATGAAAACACACGGTGTGTGGAATCGATTAGTATCACTTGATCCATGATTTCTAGCATCTGTTAAATGTGGAAGATGGAAACCACATGGTTGCTGTATTTGCAGTAATTGTTATTTCTATGAAATGGAGTGTTCCTGTGTCACATCTGATTATGGTTACTGTGGTTTCCTGATCACATGTGACCCTAGTAGATGTTATGCATTATCCTTATGATGTTTTCTAACATTCAAACCTTTCGGTGTCTTTTGATTGGCCACAGCCTCTTGCCCTTCTGGCATCCGCTCACACCACACCCATGATATTAATTCACAGTCTTGTCCACTACTGATTGTGCTCTGTGTATGAAATAAAACTTTGTTATACCATATCAGTGTGTTATCAATGGTTAGGGTTATGGGACATCCACATACATCACATTTGTGTCCTATATATGTAAACAAATGAACCCTAGTTACTATGCAATAGATCAATAGCTATAATAATAAGAATAGTAATAATAGCATTAGCTATCATCTAATAATATATATCATAAATATTCAACATAAAGGGTTAATGCACATGCAAATGTCCATTTAGTGATATTGTGGAGTATCAATATTCCCCTGAGGGCCTGATAGGAATATTACAGGTGATACTGGAGTGGGTTGCCGGCTTGTTCTCTAGTGAACTGTGATTTGTCTGACCCCTCTGCTATGACCTGCCCACCTAGAGTGACCCTATATGGTATAGCTCACAGATTCCTTGCAGTACACAAGCCCTTTCACCACCACACTAATCTTCTGTAACCCTTCAGGAGGAGGGACTGCCAAAACACATGGAGGTTGTGCATAGGCACAGGGATCAACAGCCAACTCACCTCCATAAGGGGCGATCTCCGCTACGCCCATCCTAGAAGATCCCACACCATTGCTGGTGGCCATGAATCCAACATGTATAGCCATTCCCATTTGGTGACCTCCCATTATGTTCTGCTATTCATCAATTTACATTATTACTAAGTGGTGGTGGTGAACTGGCTTGTGTACCTGAATGAAGCTGTGAGCTATATCATATAGGGTCACTCTAGGTGGGCAGGTCATAGCAGAGGGGTCAGACAAATCACAGTCCACTAGAGAGGGAACTGGCAACCCACTCCAGTATCTTTGGCATGCAAACATTGTAGAACAGCACAGGCAGAGACCTAGCTCCATGTGCTGCAGTCCGTAGGGTCACAGAGAGTTGGACACGACTGAAGGACTGAACAACTAATATTGTTCCCCGGGTACTTGATATATGTGATGTGGCTGTGAAATATGGCCACTATTTGTGTTCCCAAATGTAAATGTGATAAACGAGATGTATATGCAATTATATGCATTTATGCAAATATATTATATTTATATTTTAGGATCCACAATAGAGCCTCTGTGAGAAAGGGTTAATATGGCATAAGTTTCATTTTTTTCCTGTTGTTATTTAATCCGGTTGTGATTTGTGCATGTTGCAGCATGGCTTTTCATATTGACATATGCATGACAATTCCAAAATATGATCAAAAAACATTATTGTGATGACTTTCCATGCTTTCCCTATAGATTAGTGCAATGGTGTGTTTATATTGTCCTTTACAGTGTTTAAAAGTTGTTTGTAAACCCTTTGCAGGTCCTATTTGGAGCCCGTAATGTTTTGGCCTCCATTCGCGCGTTACAGGCTTTAACGCCATGGCGTCTTTGGAAATTCGTTGCAATTTAATAGCGAAATTGGAACATTGCAGTGTCTGGCCTTAAGCCACAAGTCGTGAGCGGCTTGCTTTATGGGGCCACTTTAATAGCCGCAAGTGTTGTGGGCTACGTTACGGGCTACGTTTTTACACGTTGAGGGAATTTAATAAGGCTGTTAGTGATGTTCATACAAATATAAAAATACATATAGATATAAACATAATAATAGTACATTTATACCAAAGGTGCTATTAATGAAATAAAAAAAAAGTTACAATAACCCTTACATCAGAACAAAACATTTACTGATCATTATGATAAAACATATGTGAAAGGAAAAATATATACAGTACTATATATATATGTATATGTAAACAAGTAGAAATAGCAACTTCCCAGCAGGTTAGTTGCTATATCTATAGCACCAAATATGTATATGTGTATGTATATAAAAGGAAAAGTAAGCTGAGCAACAACACAAAAGAGTTTTAGGAAAGTATAGCACAAGGGATCGAATATACTCATACTTTCCTCGAACTAAAAACCTTCAGTTGAAAACTACTAAAAAAACTCTATGAAGAAAACAAGTATCATAGCTAGACTGGAGAAACTAAATTATATAAATGGATAGGGAAATCAAATAATCAATATTAAAATGTAAATATTTAAAACATCTAAAATGTTTCAAATAGGATGAGAAATGATGATGTGGTGATAATATGACAATTAATCCCTAATGAAGGTAGCTAAACCTATATCTAAATTTTGGCTATGTGGTTTCAGAGTCCCCAGTTTATGAATCCACCTAATTTCCACTCTTCTTAGTTTGAGCAACCTGTCTCCTCCTCTATGGCCAGTGGATATTCTTTCTGCTGCCGGCATAGTCACTCCATCCATGTTTTTACCATGGATTTCAATTACCGTATATACTCGAGTATAAGCCGAGCTTTTAAGCCCTTTTTTTAAGGCAAAAAAGGGCCCCCTCGGGTTATACTCGAGTCCCTCTACCCCCGTGGGTCTCTAACCCCCCCGTGTGTCTCTAACCCCCCGGGTTGTCTCTAACCCCCCTGTGGGTCTCTCTACCCCCCCGTGTCTCTCTACCCCCCTCGTGACTCTTTCCCTCCCCCCTCCTCAACCGAAACCCCCTCCTCCACCTAAACCCCCCTAAATACCTCCCCCCTCTCCCCTCACTTACATGCTTGTGCTCCGGCCTCCGCTCCTTGACCCGATGCCGGAGCCCATGTGATGTCACATGAGCGCCGCGTCATTAGCATATACCGGGTGCCAGCGCCGGGTCAAGGAGCGGAGACCGGAGCACAACCAGGTAAGTGAGAGGAGAGGGGGGAGGTATTTAGGGGGGTTTAGGTGGAGGTGGGGGCGGTTGAGGGGGGTTTAGGTTGAGGAGGGGGGTTGAGGATGAGGAGGGGGATTGAGGAGGAGGGGTTAAGGAGGTGGGTTGAGGTTGAGGAGAGGGGTTGAGGATGGGGGGTTGAGGATGATGATGGGGGGTTGAGGATGGGGGGGTTGAGGAGGAAGGTTGAGGAGGGGGTTGAGGAGGGGTTTGAGGATGGGGAGGTTGAGGAGGGAGGTTGAGGATGAGGAGGGAGGTTGAGGATGAGGAGGAGGGGTTGAGGAGGGTGGTTGAGGTTGAAGAGGGGGGTTGAGGAGAGAGGATGAGGATGTGGGGTTGAGGATGGGGGGGTTGAGGAGGGGGGTTAAGGATGGGGGGTTAAGGATGAGGAGGGTAGGTTGGGTGGGTTGAGGTTGAGGAGGTGGGTTGAGGTTGAGGGGGGTTGAGGTTGAGGAGGGGGGTTGAGGTTGAGGAGGGAGGTTGAGGATGGGGGGTTGAGGATGAGGATAGAGGGGTTGAGGAGGGGGTTGAGGATGGCGGGGTTGAGGTAGGGGTTGAGGATGGGGAGTTGCGGAAGAAGGTTGAGGAGGGAGGATGAGGGGGGAAGTTGAGGATGAGGAGGGAGTTTGAGGATGAGGAGGGAGGTTGAGGATGAGGATGAGGGGTTGAGGGGGGGTTGAGGATGGGGGTTGAGGAGAGAGGATGAGGATGGGGGTTATGGAGGAGGGGTTGAGGAGGGAGGTTGATGAGGGGGGTTGAGGTTGAGGGGGGTTGAGGTTGAGGAGGGTTGAGTTTGAGGAGGGTTGAGGTTGAGGAGGGGGTTGAGGATGAGGAGGGGGTTGAGGATGAGGATGGGGGTTGAGGAGGGAGGATGAGTATGGGGAGCTTGAAGAGGGGGTTGAGGATGGGGGGGTTGAGGAGGGGGGTTGAGGAAGGGGTTGAGGATGGAAGGGTTGAGGAAGGGGTTCAGGATGGGGGTTGAGGAGGAAGGTTGAGGATGGGGAGGGAGGTTGAGGATGAGGAGGAGGGGTTGAGGAGTGGGGTTGAGGTTGAGGAGGGGGGTTGAGGATGGGGGGTTGAGGATGAGGATGGGGGGGTTGAGGATGGGGGGGTTGAGGAGGAGGGTTGAGGAGGGGGTTGAGGAGGGGTTTGAGGAGGGGTGGGTTGAGGAGGGAGGTTGAGGAGGGAGGTTGAGGATGAGGAGGAGGGGTTGAGGAGGGGGGTTGAGGTTGAGTAGGGGGGTTGAGGAGAGAGGATGAGGATGGGGGGTTGAGGATGGGGGGGTTGAGGAGGGGGGTTGAGGATGGGGGTTTGAGGAGGGAGGATGAGGAGGGGATTGAGGATGAGGAGGGAGGTTGATTAGGGAGTTGAGGATGAGGAGGGAGGTTGAGGATGAGGAGGGAGGTTAAGGATGAGGAGGGAGGTTGAGGAGTGGGGTTGAGGAGGGTGATAAGGGAGGGGGGAAGAGACACAGGGTAGGGAGAGGTTGGAAGAGACACAGGGAAGGGAGAGGGGAGAAGAGACACAGGGAAGGGAGAGGGGAGAAGAGACACAGAGAGAGAGGGGGACAGGGGGCACAAGAGGGACACAGGGGGCAGCACATTTCCCACCCTCGGCTTATACTCGAGTCACTCATTTTACCCAGTATTTTGTAGTAAAATGGGTGCCTCGGCTTATACTCGGGTCGGCTTATACTCAAGTATATACGGTATGTGAGCTGAAAAGCCATTCTTTCAGAATCCCTTTTTTTACATTATATAAATATTCCTATAAGTCTCTCTTCATAGGTCTCTTTGTTTGTCCCACATACTGTTTGAGGCATTTACAGGTGATTACATAAAACTCAAAGTCTGTCCTACAATTTTTTAGATTTGTTAACTTTGAAGGACCGTTTTTTGCTGATCTTTCTCTGTTTGTTTCAGATGTCTACATGTTTCACAGTTTTTGGTCTTACAGCCAAAACATCTAGTAATTTTCTTCATCCAATTTCTTATAGCCCCATTTGTGTTCTCCTTCTTTTTATGTTCACTACTGCCAAAATGTTTTTCAAGTTAGTATATTTTTTTTATGTGATAATGGGTTTGTCTGGCAATACATTCTTTAATACCTTGTCTTCTTTGAGGATGGACCATAACTTGAAAAAGCTTTTGGTAAATTAATTTGTGGTACTGTAATATTTCATCGGAAACCTGCACCACTTCTGTTTCTGGGCTGGATTTTGCCTGGATGGTGATGATTGCTTTGGTTTTATCTTACGCTTCTATCATAACTCTATGACTGTACTTTTTTCATTACATTTTTCCTCCAATTTTCTATTATAGTTTCTCCTAATTCTTTGGAATTGTTTGTAGATACCGATTTGTCTCCATAGGTTTGGTATAAAGAATGGTAAATATTCCAGTCTCATCTCCCACTAAGATGATGTCCAAAAAAGGTATCTCTTTCTTATGGGAACTCATTATAAATATGGGATTGGAGGTGATATAATTCACATATTTCAGAATATTCACTCAATCTTTTTCTACTTATCCATCCATAACCTTTTAATAAATAGAAATTAATAATACTTACCTAACCCAAATCATCATCCAGCAATGATCAGTTACACCCTGGTCCTCACTCTTCTACTCTGGATCAGCTGGGCTATCCATGTTCATACATGTTTTTCTTGATTTAAGACCATGCTCCTCCAATTAAAATTGCTCTATATAAAAATTAAACTGAACTAACCGAGCTGCTACTAGGAGGATCTCCCCCACTGCAAATAGCTGTTAATTAGATATTTATGAGCACTCTGATTGACTGAAATAGAAGTCAATCATATTCAGAAAACCAGAATGGGTTTTTGGTTGTCACCCTGCTCAATATAAATTTTTACATATTTTGACCAATCAGAGTGCTCAAATTTGCCTAATATCTGAGCAATCTGATAGGTTTAAAATTCATTTTTAAATATTTGACCTAAGTGTATTTTTTTTTTTTATATTTTATAATGCAGTTGTTTTTAATTTTTTTTGTAATTTAGGGGGGAGTATTTATTATAGTTAGTGTACTGATTTTTACTTAGAGTGCTGTGTGTTTAACATTTTTAGCATAGGAACCACACCAGTGTCAGAGCTGGCGAAGGGAGAGCAAATGTTTTGCAACTTCTCTACATTACAAGTTAAGTCTCTGTAGGGGTTGGAAAAAATCCTAAAATATATTTAAGTAGTCAGATCACCTGTTGTGTGGTAAGATAACCTTTCTATAAGAATAATCGTCTGCCTTTGTGGTCTAATAAATTAAGAGACCCCCTTACTCCAGGTAGCAGATGTAGTGGGTCCCCAGTTATTTTCACCTGCTGCACCGACAGTAACTCCCCAAAGGAATCAGGCAGTGAATTGTGAATATAATAATATGATTTCTAATATTGTATTCATAACTTGGTATCCATGAAATGTAGTTTACGTTATTAGCATAAGCAAATAATATTTGATGCTATTCAGGTTGAATAAGTAACTGTTATCACTACAGTAAAAAGAAAGTGGGTGGTGCTTTAGTGCAAATTAATTTAAAAATAGTTTTAGTGAATACTGTGAAAGGAAATTCTTTGAAGACCTGTGATTGGTGGAAATGTATCACAGATCTTCATGGCCATTCTTACTTAGGAACAGTCTCAAATTAGATCTGCCAAGCTGCAGCTAATTACCTGAGCAGGAAAGTTAACCCCTGCAGTCCTACGGGGAGAAGAGAGCTTTGCAGAGTCTATGGCTCACATAACCTCCTTGAAAAACTCTGCCACAATGTTTATAATTAACTTGCTAGAAATTTCTGTCATTAATTTTAATACCAATATATTGGTATTTTTATTAGTCGTTATATTTCCCAATATATAAAAATATAATTTATTTGTAACCTGTGCTTTATTACGTATAGGTGATGCCATTCTTTATGGAGAACTTAACTCAATTGCTGGGAACATATTAAATTAAGTCCTTTGATTGTTCTATGAGAAAAATGAATATGCTTTTAAAAGAGAAATAAGAACAGATTTCTACGAAGTTGAAAAGCGTAAAATACATGAATAGAAGCAATGATGTTACAAGGTTCAGTGAGCAGATGTAGTGTAATAGACATAGAAAGATTTGAAGGTTGACAGAGCAGAAATGTGTAATTATTTATGGTTTTAGACACTTTAGTGAAAGGTTACATATGATGTAATATGCAAAAGTTAAAGTGCACAATTAATGCCTTTGGATTTAGCTAGAAAAGAATCGCAGCTTGCCAAGTAATTAAGATAAAAATATGCAAATTATTTATGTGGTTTATTATAAACATATAAATATAACAAGGTATATATTCCCTGTGACATGAACAGAATACATAAATATAGATTTCCATTTTTTATTGGGTATTTCTAATTAAAAATAAATCACACATACATTTTTTAAAGGGACATTAACAATTGAAAATACTTATTTTTTCTCTGCCATCATAATATTTATATTACCCTTTCCAAACCATCTCATCCACCTCCTGAGGAATCCTCATGTGGACCAAGAAGTTACAGTCAGAACCGAACATGGAACAACAGAATGGTTCAAGATCTGGAAAGGAGTGTTACAAGGTTGTATGTTGTCACCTTATGTATTCAACTTATATGCAGAATACATCATGCGTATGGCTGGACTGGCTGAATCCAAAGCTAGAATTAATGTTGCTGGGAGAAATATCAACAACCTCAGATACGCGTATGATACTACTGTGATGGCTAAAAGTGAGGAGAAACTAAAGGGTCCAATCATTAGAGTGCAAAAGTTGGCCTGCTGCTCAGTATTGAAAAGATGAAGATCATGACAAACAACAATTTCAGTTCCTGGCAAATAGAAGTGGAGGCAGTGACGCGTTTTGTTTTCCTGGGCTCCAAGATCTCTGCAGATGGTGACTGTAGCCATAAAATTAAAATAATGTTGTTTCTGGAGAGGAAAACTATATCAAGTTTGGACAAGCTAGTAAAAAGTAAAGATTTTACACTATGAACCAAATTCTGTATACTTAGTACTATGGTATTCCCAGTAGTAACATACAGATGTGAGAACTGGACCATAAATCTGAGCACCGTAAAATTGCTACTTTTGAACTGTTGTGTTGTAAAAAAACTGCTTAGAGTCTCTTGGACTGCAAGAAGATCCAATCAATCAATACTACAGGAAACCAAGACAAACTGATCACTGGAAGGTATGATCATAAAGCTACTTTGGCATTATCATGAGAAAACAGGATTCCCTAAAGAAGACTGCTGGGAAAGATTGAAAGCACACAAAGAAGAGAGCAGCAGAGGTGGAGATGAATAAATTAGGTAATTGAAGTAATGAACATGAGCTTGATGGAGCTCAGAGGGGCAGTGGCTGAGATATTTGCATCACAATTCATAAAAACCTCAATTTAATGTAATTTGTACTGATATATTTTAAAAAAAAATTTAATAAAATGTTTGCAGTGAAACAGGATTATGTTTAATACAATAATGTGTGGATTTTTTTTAAATGCCAATAAAAGTAGTTAGATCCAACTTAAAACAAGGCATTAGAGGACAGTGTACGGGATGTTTTAATTTAAAAATATATTTTATAATGGAAGTCAACTTAGTTTAAATAATTATATTGTGGTTCTCATACTCAAGATGTTGCTGTGATTTTTTTTTCTCACATAAACATTAGTGTCGTTATAGTGATGTCACCTTGACCTGAAAGTGGAATTAAAGCTGTGTGTAAAGATAAGATTAGTCACTGATAATCGATCAAATAAGCCAAGAGCACATTTTTTATTTACTAGGAGCATCTCTTAACAAATAGTACTGTGAGATAGTCACATATTCTGAGCTGGTTTATTTTATATTCTTGATCAGTATTTAGTACTTTATACCACATCATATACTGTAGATCAAATTGGTTATAGTGCATAGATACATAAGTAGAAAGGGTACCAGCTGTTATAGTGTTGTGCCACTTTAGTAGTTTACTCTTATTGTTTCTTCCTTTGTATGATTTTACAAATTCATGTACAATTGATGGTCCAATAATAGCAATACACTTCTTACTTATATTCCTATGTCTTTGATTAATGGATTTTTCCCTTCACTTTCTATAACCTACATTTTATTTAATGCCAACACATGCAACCATAAATCAATATGATGGTTTCATCATTCATGCAAATATCTTATGCCGTTTCTCCTCAAGGAATATCTGTGTCTTCATCTCAAAGAGATCACTGATCAGAGGTCCCCATAAAAATTCATAATAGCTTAGCAGAATTTCCGGCTCTTCAGCAAACACTCCAGCATATTATTATCAGTCAATCCTCTAGAACTGAGCTGGAAAGCCTTCTTAAATCCACAAAGGAAACCAAAAGGTAATTTAATAAAACTCCAGAAATAGATGGTATGAATATATCATATAAAACTATACTGACCTACATTACACTGCATATCAGTGTCTATATAAACTGTATGTGACTAGGTATATTTACCCACATCAATTGTTTTCTTTCTGTATAGAGCATTCCAAGTTTCTTTCTGTATACATACTGCAAAACATTTGGTAAATTTATATTTTAGTAAAACATAAACAAACTTGGTTCTTTGTATAAATAAAATGTACTGATTATGTAATTTTATACTCTTTATTATACTGAAGTGTGTATTTACATCATTCCAACCTTTCTATGCTGGAGTAATATTATTATACTTGCTAATAAACACAATTTATTTATAAAGTAAAAATATACAATATTGAGTTGATTATATAATAAATGCAATTATGCAGCAGTGGGAACTGCCTTTTTTTGTTGATCTACTACAAATAAGAGGAGACATTGATTGTAAATGAAGCTTTGGAAAACACTGGCAATTCAAAATGCTAGTACTTTCAGAATGACCTAGGAAATCTAAATAGGTTTGCAATTGGTTACTGTTCACACAAATGTTCACACAGAGAACTCAAACAAAGAGTAAAAGAAGTAGATTTTGGATAACCGGTGATCTCTAATTAAAATGTTCTGACTTGAATGCTAGAATGCTTTCAGCAGGTTCACTGTACATTGGTGTATTTAACACTATGCCTAGGAAAATTATGGATAGCAAATAGAAAAGGAGAGAGAGTGTCGGAAAAAGAGAAACAGGAAAATAAGGGGGTGTTACAGAGTGCACCCAACCAGTGAATAAAATAGGCAACATTAGAGGAGTGTCTTCCCCCCAAATACTCACTGTTGATCAGTGTGTCACAATGAAATTACAAAACCTTTTTTAGGATTATTTGGTTGAAAAACAATTATCTCGGCTATACATTCAATAGTTTAAAGAGAGGAATTTAAAAAAATGCTATTTATATGTGCTCTACAGTATATTTGTGAGTTTAATGTTTATCGAAATACAAGATAAAAAATCATTATAATTACATCAAATACACTTAAAGATATGGGTTTGTTGTTACAGAAGAGAATTGCATTTACATTTATGAGATTAACCTAGCAGATATCAAATTACTTAAAGCATTGTATTAACTGCCCAAAGTATTACAGGTTGAGTAGGTACTATAATGATTTGAGCTGTGTCACAGTGCTCATCATGGTTTGTAGGTCATCCCATCAGTCCCAGCCTTTGCCTCTAAATGCAGACCTCCTCTATATAACTAATCTGCCTTTTTCATCTATATATATGGAATAATCTGTTTTCTCCAGCATTCTTGCTTTAGCACATTTTTGTCTTATGACCTTGTCAATTGGGTTTCATACTTTACACATAACTAACATGACATTCACTAATGTAGTAAAAAAAAAATACAGTGCTTAATGGAATAAGTTTTAATAAACATAAATCCATGACAATGGTGAGAACGAAAGGGTGGGCAGACCTGTCTGTGAGTAGGAGTGCTGTGGAGTTACCTCCATGCTATACTGTGGCTCCTCATTAACGAGGCTAGAACTTCATTTATAAGGTTGCCATGGATACACTCTAATCAGAAAACGTTTTTTGAAAACGGTTTTATTTACAAATGCAGATGAAACATTTAGTGCAGTTACCTTACCAAGGAAACATAGCTCTGCTATCAAAAAAGATTTCAAGAAATGATCAAATGAAAATAAACAACAGTATAATACTTTGTTCTATCGATAGGTAACTACAAAGGAGCATCTCAAACAGGTTTTAGCTCTGCTGTTTCCATGCACATATCAGCCTGACCTCATCCAAAAAATAGTAGTCCATTTTCAAAATGGATGTGTTTTGGCCATATTGGGCCTGGCTGTGATGGTTATGCTGATTCTTCTTTGCAATAGTACAAGAGAGATGAAACCTGTTTAGAAATAGGTACATTCCTACAGAGAAAAGTATTTTACCGTTGTTTGTTCTCAGTTGAGAATTTCTTGCATCCTAGTGTTTTCCTGAGGTTAAAGGGTGCTCCAGACAAGGTCCAATATGACTGAAACACATCTGGAGTTTGCCTTTACAGTCTTGCACAGAGAAGTCTTACCTGGACCACCCTTTTTGGGAGGGATCAGACTGATACACAATTGAAAATCTTTTCTCAGTAATAGCACAAAAGATCTTAAAGCTGTTTGAGAAGCTTCTGAATAAGAAAGTTCATAAATAACAAATTATTATATGCTGCATGTGCTTAGTTGAACATTTCTTAAAACCTTTATCTATCAATAAAGGTGTAAGATGCAAATATATAAGCTTAAGTCATCTAACACAGTCATCAGTGAGCACTTAAAGTCTCCAATTTGTTGCAGTTGCAATTCATGTCTCAAGTAGACTTTTCAGCTATGGTAGTAGTAGTATTAATATACTTTTTAATTTCTAATTGTTATATATATATATATATATATATATATATATATATATATATATATATAAAATTATAATATCAATGAACATGACATAGCAGGCATAATCACATGTGGCACCACAATATGAATATGAGTAACCACTTCTCATCATGTAACTTAAAAAATGTGTTGATAATTAGGTAGAATGTAATGGACATTACATATTGCTATCATAAATATAGCAAACATTATTATTATGTTCAGCTGAACTTGGTTCATGTATGTATGTGACAAGTGTACTGTTGACACTTAATATTGCAGTTATCACGATGGACCATAGAGAACTATTTAGTTCACATCATGGCAATGGCAGGTGTAATAGGAAGGGATTACTAATTATCAACCTCTTCAATCAATTAACAAATTATTTGGTTCCTATATACATTAATGAAAGAAAGTACACACACACCAATAATATATTCCATAAAATGTACCCAACAGGGAGTATATGGTGGATCAGCAGCTTTCAGTGACACTCAGAAGTACAATGTTGAACAGCATCATATGTTTCTATGGGAAACCCTTTCCACAAAATGGAGGAAAATGTTCTGAGTAATATAATCCTGTTAAGTTTCAGCTAAACAGGTTGAGTTTATAACTAAATAAAAGAAGTTATAGGTTTTTACACCACCACAAAGCACCACATTGTATCTCATTACACTACAGTTACTTGCTATTTACTTATCACACTTGCTATTTACTTATCACACAGTTTCCTTAAAGCTACACTGTCAGTCACTTCAATTTCTTTTTTAGCATAGCGGTAGGTTTCTTGTATTGCCTTAAAGTGAGTTACACTCGCAATCCTAAATCAAGCACAATACAGGAACCGCGTATGCCCATGGTCATTAATAAAAGGTGCATACTGGCCCACCAGGGTATAATTGTGCCATTCTTTACAATAACATTGACTGCAATAGAACACCAATCATTCATTTGTAGTCCTAACCATGTAGTTTATATTTGTTCATATTAAAGCTATGCATGAGAGACCAATCAGAGATATTAGACTATAAGGTTTCTATATTGTTATAAATTCAAACAAGTTTCCTCTTTTGAATTATTGCATCTGGTCGAATGGAGAACACAGTCACAGTCAGTAGTTACTAAAATAGTTAAATGATTTACAATTCAAATGAAAACATAACAATGAAGAGAAGGTAATTCATCTTGTATTGATACTATTTGTACGATCTCTTTGAACAAGATTTATCATTGTTCTTTTAAAAACAAGGTAAATCACCATTTAAAATATTAGATATATTTGAGTTTTTCTTTTTCTTTTTTGACTTATTATCATTATTATTTCCTCTTTTTTTACTTCTTTACATAGTAGTGTTACTGTTTAAAAGAAAAATGGAAAAGCCAGAAGAACAGTGGATTTAAATGTATCCAAGCTGTTTATAAAAACAGTGGACCTAGTTATTGTACTGTATTTGTTGCACAGTATGGTATCCTTAAATCCAAATATAAATTCAATTAATCAGAGGGTGATAATTATGTTACAAATCTACAGCAAAGGTTAATGTATGCTAATTATGCACTCTCACAGGGAGGACCCTTGTTGCTATCTGTTTTTATCTGTATTCCTATGTATGCATTTAGACTGATATGTCTCTTGTACTCCTTTATACCGTAGTGTGGAAGGTGCTCGTGCTCTAGAAATAAGAAACAATAAAGCAAAAAATGTACATGCATGTGCATATATATAAATATTAATAAATGTGGCGATCTATAAATGTAAATATACAGAGAGAGCTTCCACTATATGACCTACAACAGAAAATTGGTGAATGAACTTATTTCTCATATTTAAAGAATGTTCTATTTCTCCATCAAAATTTTCATGGAAATATATATTTTAAGACATATATTGATATAGTTTTTTTAATGGACATCTGTGATTAAAACAAAATTATAAAAGCCTCTTTTAAAGAGCTACACCTTAAAATGACCAACATGTTTTTAGAATGTAAAAAAATAATAATACAGACTTGAATGTATTACTTTTATATGCAATTATGCTGCCCTGGTATCTAACATTTTAGATTCCATTGAGCTGGGAGAAGATATAATACACAGGAAGTTTATATTTGCACAGCTGGAGAGGTTATATAAATCTGCCAATCCTCTCATTAGCGCTAACTGAATGCTTATTAGTTTACAAGGACACACAAAAAAGCAAGTTTAGTAAATAAATGGGAAGCCTGCAATAAAGAATAATTGCATATAAAAAAAACTTTCTAACAACATTTTGGATATTGGTTGTTGTAAACAGTGATAATCCTGTTGCACCCAATAAATAGTGTAAAAAGCCTGCAGCTGTGTCAAAGTATGTGCCTTACATCACACAATAATAACAACTTCTTTCCCACTTTTTGATCAACAGTCCACAAACACACACAAAAAAAAGAATTAAAAGTCCTGTTTATCT
This sequence comes from Discoglossus pictus, assembly GCA_027410445.1. Lineage (NCBI taxonomy): Eukaryota > Metazoa > Chordata > Amphibia > Anura > Alytidae > Discoglossus > Discoglossus pictus. The sequence goes on from CM050165.1 coordinate 328,973,609, forward strand.
TTAAGTTCTTTGAATTTCTTTTCTTTGGCCGTCTGTTATTCATTCTCTTTAATTAGATGGATAATCATGAAACATACAGTAAAAAATGACACAAAAAATATTTAAGTGTAGTACCATTAAAAAACTTTAAATATAAAAAAACATCTAACTCACATGTGATAGTGCATTTATATGCACATTTATTTAGCATGTAAAGAAAAATTACTGTGGCCTGTAATTGGGAAACAAAGTGCAGGCTCCTACATCTGTAACTTGGAAAGGATTAGACAAAGGCACCAACACTTCTTTTCCCAATTACAAACCAGTGAATTTTCTGTTGACACACTAAAAACGGTGCATATAAATGTAGTATAAAATGCAGGTCGGATGTGCATTTGTCTTATGATATTTAAAGTTTTTTTAATAATACTATACTTAGAGAATTTTTTACTCTATATTTTATGATCATCCATCTGGTGAAATAGATTGATCGATAACAGAATGCCAAAGTAAAGAAAATAAATTCAAAGAAACAATAAAGATCAACAGAACTTTAAATTATCTTTTTTTTTGTATTTGTGTGCTGTTGATCAAAAATTTTAAAAACATTTTGCATATTACTACGTTTTGTTATTTACTAGTGATACTCATGTAATGTGCCTTTTGGATTAGATTTAATTCAGATAAAAGTAAAAAGTTAAATCAGCAAAAATAAATGAGTCAGTCCCTCTTTCAGTGAAACACGTCACAGCCCTTGGGAAGCTTAGCGAGTATAGGGGAACCATAGTTACATTTTCATTTGTTTTATGCATTTATATTATCCACTTTAACAGCTTTTAAATTGCGATTCTGTGAATTTAAGAGGGCTCTATATAAGCACACAGCATATTTTTTTACAGAAGTTTTTAGTTAGTGAACTTCTATCCAAAAGCAAGGTCTTCACTAACTAAAAACTTCTGTAAAAAAATATGCTGTGTGCTTATATAGAGCCCTTTTAAATTTGCAGAATCACAATTTAATAAGGCTGTAAATCACTTAATAAAGAATAGGTTTTAGTGTTCTTATAGTATATGGAAACTCCAGAAGGAATATACTGAATCTTTGAAGACTAATGAGCACACTGTTTTCAATTATATTTTACAAGCGACTTGACCCGTCAAAAATGACGGGGCAATAACATTTCAAGGCTTGGGAATGTTGTTTGACACATAATGTAAATTGTTTTGTTGTGTGAGGACCTTCGGTGCTCATTGCAAGGCCTGCGCTGAGCCCCTTTGATGCTCATCGCATGCCTCGCAATGAGTGCCTTCTGCTCTCATTGCGAGCCTCTCCTGTGGTGTATTTTTGGTCCTCTGAGAGATATATATATTTCTATGTATATGTAGTTAAGTAATATTTAATGATTTCTTAAATGAATTAATATATTTTAATTATTTATAATTGATATATGCAGCGAGCAATAGGCTGAAGAGCTAACAATCTGTTTGTATTTTGCATCTGCATAGAATATACATTGTGAGTGTTAGTGCCCTGCTGATAAACTGCAATGAATGTTTGACCTGTGCATTCTAAATAGGCTGCGTGCGCGAGGTAAAGCCATTGGTTTATTGTGTAAAGTGGCATTGTATAGTCCTAATGTTATTAATGTGGTACTCGTCCCGTGAGCATTTTCCACAATTTGTAATAGTGTATCTTGTAGGTCGTAGTGTGATGAGTAAAGTGCTATGCGCTTGGCAGTGTTTTGCGCAGTCCGTGGTGGTGTAGCCTCGTTTTCATTTTTTTGGGCTGACACTTTTTTCCTTGCTAAGGCGATTTTCGAATGGGGAAAATCATCTAAATCAAGTTAAATTTGCATTCCAGCTCACTCACAGATGTCCTGGCTTTTGCCCCATGCTGTCTGCGATATTTTTGTTTTTTTGGGTGTATTTTTTGATATTCGTCGTTCGGCCGCTAATCTCGTAATTTTTTGTATTGTATCTATTTTTTCTAAGTCCCGCGTCTTGTATCTTTTTTTTTCTAAGTCCCGCGGTTGTGTCCCTCTTGCACGGCAAGGCGATCCCGCGTTTATGATGTGTTTTTCGCAGGCAATGAGCGCCATCGCCGCTAAGTACTACGTGTGAACAGTAGCTTGACAGTAGTATTGATTTTTTATTTGCTTTTAAAGTGCTCCAGACATGTCATTAAGCTCTTTGCGAGACCTCCTTGGTACCAGTGACCTGTGGTTTGACTTTTGCCATTTGCAGGCTTGACGGAGTGGTTAGCGAGGGGGAATCAAAGCAATTGAATAGAGATTAGCAATTTTAGCATTCACGACTCTTGCGGCCGTGAAAGATCAAAGGGAGATCCAATCATGCCACCTCAGTTGCACCTCCTATGCGAAAAGAATGGGTTCCAAAATCTGTCTGATTCCAACCTAACCACAGTACGCTAATTTTTAACAATTTAAAAAATTGGAAGTGAATTAATGCAAGCCCACTAATATGTATTATTAAAGTGCCGGAAGACCTGAAATTGCATGACACACTCACCCCTCACCCAAGGGGTAACAATCTATTCCTACCCAATGTAATCTTATCTCCTTTCCTCATCCCGCTTGAATCGACTTAGACTTCTTTAACCAAATTATCACATTGTCACCCTGTAACCAAACGTCATCAACCTGAATACCTCCCGGCCTGCGCCTATGAGATGCAACCAGTTAACCCTATTCTGAATGCCCTGAAAAAAGCAAGGGAGAAGGCTGTACGGAACAGCAAGACCTCATAAGCAGCGTGACAAACCTCCTGCAGTGCCACAAAAAAACATAATAACAGTGAGAATATGATAGGACACCCTTTGTCATTTTTTTATCTTTCCAGTGTCAAACACTGCAGGAACCTTCATACCAAAAATTCTTATGTAAGGTCTTTTAACTCAAATAGCTTAAACATAAAAGCTGGGGCCGCCGCTTGACTACTAACTAATGAAGTTGACATTCCTTCATCCTTACATAGTTACATAGTTACATAGTAATTAAGGTTGAAAAAAGACTTTCAGTCCATCAAGTTCAACCTGTTAAGATCTCCTCTGATCTGCAATATGCGGATTAGTTATTAATTAAATTATTGATTAAATAATTATTAATAGTATAGTATTGGAGAATGAATAAAGAGTTAGTCCATCAAGTTCAACCTTTTTAGATCTCTATTGATCTTTTTAATTTGGACTATTTATTATTATTGTTAATTGTTAATTATTGTTAATTGATCCAGAGGAAGGCAAACATAAAAAAAAAAACCATTGAAACTTTGCCAATTGTCTCATAAGGGGTAAAAAAAGCAAAATTCCTTCCTGACCCCAGAAACTGGCGATCAAATTTCTCCCTGGATCAATATTCCTTCGCTAGTTATCTAGGATAGCCTTGAATGCCCTCTTTATTCAGAAATATATCTAACCCCTTTTTGAAGTTGTCTATCGAATTCGCTGTCACCACCTCCTTTGGTAGAGAATTCCACAGTTTAACCACCCTAACTGTGAAGAACCCTTTTCTTTGTTTAAGGTGAAATCTTTTTTCCTCTAACCTCAACGGATGTCCTCTTGTCAGTTGAAAATCTCTTGCTACAAAAAGCTCACTTGACAAAGCCTTATATGGACCCTGGATGTATTTAAATAACGTAATCATATCTCCTCTTAGACGCCTTTTTTCTTACATCAGTGAATAAACCAAAGGAGGAAACCCAATCTTTGCTCATCAGAATCCGCACTGCCTACTGTTGCCACTAAGTCAGAACCAAAACTTCTTGTAAGCAAACCACATTGATGGTGCCATCTTCTAATCAATGAAACCATATCTTCACTCTGAATTCCCAGAGTGCTTGTGGAAACTGCCCCCCCCCCCCCTGCTTCCATTTCAGGGACCAGCTGTCTGAAGCTCTCCCACTGAAGACAAGACAGAGCATCAGCTATGCTATTTCTTCATCCCGGAACATGGTGTGCTCTAAACCAAACATTCATATGTAGGTAGTATAAGACTAAATGGAGAAGCAACCAGATAATGGGAATAGACAATGATGTGATGTTGTCATTGGTAAAGAAAACCACATGCTTGTCCCTCACTGTCCCCATAACATAACCAAGACTACAATGGGAAACAGCTTCAGAAAATACCAAATTCTTTAGTAAACCTGCGTTGATCCATGTTTTGGGCTGCTCCGCCGCACACCATTTAGAGCAGAAAATGTCGCCAAAGTTCACCTGAAGCATCAGTGTTAAGTTGATGTTAGTTGATGTTAGATAACTTATAAAGATGGATAAGTGCACTGCTGTTAAAAGTTGCAAGAAAATGTAGCCACACACTGACATTCTCCTTCATAGATGCTGTAATACTCACAAAATGATGCACTTGCTGTATACCCACCATAGACAATGCAAGCTGATGACAAAATATTCTACTCATTGGAATAGTCCTACAGGTAAAATTCAATTTGCCTAGTATGGATTGAAAACGACGGAGAATAATCATTCTTCGCATCCACTAGGGCATTCAATTCCTCCCTCAGGCTACTCACCTTGTCCAGTGGCAGACTGCATTCTATTGTATTCAAGTTATTCATTATAGACAGAAAATTTGGATCCTCTGCAAGAGAAACAACAAATGAACAAGCTACTCAAGAAAAAGTCGCTAGTATATACACATATACCTCCTGTCCTGCTGGGCCAACAAGCTAAAAATCGTCGAGGTAGTAAACCATACTTGAGTATCCAAATTCTTTGACCAAAACCCATTGTAGGAAGGTGCTGACAGTCTCAAAGTATGCACAGGAAACCAAGCATACCATAGGCTGGCTGAGATATATGTAGTAAATTTTTCCCAAAGATATCTTTGCTCCCTTCATCACGCTTTGTCTAGCTGCTATCTCTCTGCTGCTGGTCTGTAATGAATATTATACAGACAGTGTCTATGGGGCTTGTCTACATCTGTGCTCCTTTTACAATTCAGTACTTAAGACACATTATTTCACCAAGCCCTGAAATTATTCGTTTAACTACACATGTTTGCTTTGCTTGTTTTGCAAAAAAATATTCTCAGCCTTCTAATGTGCAGGGAAGTTAATGCTTCCAATATAACTGCAGTGTATAATCAAGGAAATTTACAAATTTGAAAGATTTCCCATTTTTGATTATGTGCTGACTGAGCTAATGGAAAGTGCCAAATAATTTGCTGCTTAATGCAGTTTCTTTACTCACACTAATATCTTACAATATTCACCACAACTGTTATTTCAATGAAGTTTCCCAAGTGACATTAAATGGACTGGAGTACATAGTGTATCATTTATACTCATATCAAGAGCAAACTGAATCACTGTGAAGAGCTGTGATCAAACAGAGGATGAAGGTTACCAAGATATATTTAGCAGAGAACCAACAACTAAAAAGATAAATGTGCTGTTCTGTAAGACTTTCAGCACGAAAAAGAAAACTAGCTCAGAAGGCCTTTAAGTGCAGAAAGAAAATAATATTCAAAATTTCTCCATTGTACTTTGGGCTTTTGTTGAGTTTATATTGTGTGCACTGAATGCACAGCATTATTACACGTTATCAAAAGTGCACTATTAATATCCTAAAAATGTACAATGAACCTTTAGTCACAAGAAAATAGATCACCTGAAAAGATATACAGTGGTATACAGTAATTATATTGATGGTACCCAAATTAGTTATGAAGATGGAGTTTTATGTCGTCAAAAATATGATTATGTTTTTTATAGGAGGTAATTGGTTTGCATGTGAGGTTGTAGGAAAGAGGAAAAATTGTAAAAACGTTAAAAAACCAGGCAGGGAAGTACAAAGAGAGGGGAGAAAGCAGAAGAAAGAATTTATATATTTTGCTTATATATTCAGGCTGCACCATCCAGTAGTGGCAAACTGATACACACATCAATTCCTCCCATCAGTCACTCATTTCAAGGGAAATTGCCGGCCCATTTTAGCCTCCCAAATGCCCCTTTTTTTAAAGAAACTTCCACAATTGAAGGGGAAATTATGGTTTCCAGTCGTCATCATTTCACATTTTCACTGGCTCCTCCTTTTGTTTACTCTCAAAGTCTAGGAAAAAGATAGAAGTCTGGAGTGTCAATTGTACAGAATATACAATACCTAATAGTGCATAATCTTTCAGAAATATACGTCCCTCCTTCTCCATTTGAAATGTTGCAATCATGCAAAGATAGAATGGAATCTCGTGACAATAATAAACTTTTCTCTTTGGTTATTGAACATATCAGAAGATTTTTTGACTATGTTATCTCCCTTAAAGAAATGCAACAGCCCATTTTCTTTTCAACACTGTTTTCTCAGCATATACTGAATGCTTTAAAGTTCAGCATGATATGTGAGTAATTCATAGTTTGTGCAAATATATTGTCCTCTCTCCCTAATTGCCTTTTCCCTGTCAGCCTATGTATTCAGGTTGTATATCTTGGCCGGTTGACAAAGCAAGTGATACAAAGTGTTAAACGCGGAGAGAAATAGGAAGAAGTAAAAGGACCAGAACAGAATAGCAAAAGGTGCAAGAACATGAAATACACGTACTGTATATTCTATACAGACCAACTACACTCTACAGAGACCATTTACAGTATACTCTACTATATATACTCTTCACACAGACCAACCACATGCATCAGACAAGGCTTGGCTCTCTGTGATCATACATTCCAAAAAAAACCACAATCTGATTTCTCTGGAATGTGAACTCTCCAGTCAAGCTCTTTCCTGTATGCTCCAATAGGTGCCAAATTTGGCCTAATACCAGTTATCATTCCATAATTGTTCTCATGCAGAAGTCCCAAGTTCTCATCATCAGTATAGTTTCAATGTACAGATTATGGAGTATATGATTTATTCCCACAGATAACACTGCTCTCTAGATAATGAAACAATCTTCAATTTTTTGCCAGTCAGTAGCTCAGCTATTTATGTTCATATTTTCAAAAATCACTTTCTTACAATGGCAATAACACAACCACATGGAGAAGTCACATATACACATGTAAGGTGTTGTTCACATTCAAAAATATTTGAATTAAATTTAGTAAATAAATTGCAACCACGTTAAAAAAAGCTGATCATGATTAGGAATGTTTTGAGCTTATTCGGAAACTTGTTTTGAAATAGATCTGACATTTGATAACATTAATTAGAGAATTAATGGCTAACATTAAAAAAGGATGAAGTATCCTTTAAATGTGGTATGATCCACATTTAAATACTCTTAATGTTTTCTTTTTTGATCATGGAATATAAGTAAAAGCATCATCAAATAAAGATGTGGAAGGTCACAGGGAGTTTGAGGTGGAGGAGATAACTAATTATTGGTTCTTCAGGGCAAGTCTCTGTTACCTTGTGGGGTTAGAAGAGTTTTAACCCTGAGGAGTGAATGCATGTAAGTGCATCTGAGGTGCATGATGCATAATTTGTCTGAAGCTTCCATTGGGTCAGATGTTAGGAGTGGTACCTGTTCTGTGGAACCTAAGAGCAACCCTGGGAGGGTATCCATGGATAGGTCTATGAATTCTCAACCTTTTGTGACAGACATACTTAGAAGGTCTAGGAGGTGTGTGTCTGCTTCCGCACCTAGGCACAGTAGAATGCTTCCAGTTACTTCCACATCCCTGTGATGTGATGGTTTTGGTAGACCTGATTCAACTGCTCAACCTGGTAATCCTAGGGCCTTTATATTTATGTTTATTGTTCAGAAATTGTTGTGGGACATTATTTCTTAGATGTGAAATGTTTCCACATCACTAGCCTGTTCCCTAAGGTCTATTGTCCATCTCCCAGTTCAGAAATAAAAATAAAACAGCTAAGAAAAGTACTATAATCATACCTGGACATAAAAATCAGCCCGAGGAATGGTGACTTAATTGTCATATTAAAGAATTTTAAATCAGAAACTACCAATGAAAGCTAAGTTATTATTAGAAAAACTGCTAAACAGAAATAGTTTATATCAAACATAGGTCTACACATTTAGTAGGGGGTCAACACTAAAATAATATCCCAATTCCAGCAGCCCCTCTGGGTAACTCTATCTGTCTCTGCTGCAACACTGCTCCTCTGGGCTCTGGGCTACAACTGACTTTCAACAGACTGTCCCGCCTGTGGTAACTTGTCTTCCTTGAATGGTAATTCAGGACTTCCTCAAACAGGCCTTTGTAGGAGGGCTGAGAATCTTTACTTCCCTCCCACAATTGCTAAAGGAAGTCATGCATGGACAGGATGTGATGTAAATTACATCATCTCAACTAAGGATATATCCAGGCAGGAAACTTGTGCTTGGGCCTGTTTTCTTCCTTGATGGTGATGGAGGTGATGTCAATGGTCTGACCGTGGGTAAGATCAAGCGTTTGGGGAAGGGAATTACTATATATATAGGTAGATAGATTTAAAAGGGGGTGTTGCTCCGTGGGTCTGGGCTGTTGTGTTTGTAATACATTTATAGTATTGTGTTATCTGCCTTTTAATAAATACCTTTTAATGTAGACGAACCTTGTGTAATATTAATTTGGTGATACACCACATTTGGCGACCACGAATTTTAGACTTCTACAAAGGTTATTTATGAGGTAATATCACATTAATAGATAGTCAGATTTATTTATTTTTTTTTTTTTTTTTTTTTGTGGGGAAGGAAAAAAAAGTACTTTGTCTAATTATCCTCTGCATGGGAAATCAAGTGCTGATTGTGTGTGGAGTCTAGGATAAGCCTCCATTTTTATATAAATATCGTACTAGCTTCTGAGTTGAGTTTTGTTCGTACTAGCTTATTTTGATACATAAAACAAATATATATCATACAGGTTCTTTTTGTGGGTTTATCTGAGTTGTTGTGCTTTTGAGTACAGGCCTAGCCCTGCATTTGAATAGAATCCATGTGGCTTCTTTGTGTAATTAAATGCTAATTCAAGCCTCCATTTTAATATACAAGCTTGGGCACCAGGCTACAATTAGTTTGTTGTGTGTTTCAAATACCTGAGTTTGTTAATACTATTATTTTTGTTTTGTTTTTGGTTTTTTTTTTTCTCTTCTTTCTTTTTCTTTCTCTAGTCCTTTATCATAGTACAGGCCTGGAGAAAAATAATAAATAAACCATTTTAAATATTATATATATATATATATATATATATATATATATATATTATTTCAGGCGTGCATTTTAATACACTATAGGCTTCCATACCTTATACATTTTGGGTGTCTTGCATATCCTAGTTCGGGTTTATCTCCTACCCTGCAGGCCTTGCTATTATATTTTAAGTTAATTAGCAAGTATTACCTTCACCATACTAAGGTAAGTATAATTTGCATTGTGGGTACTAATCTATTTTTCTACATATTACACCTGGCCTACTGAATAGTCATCAACTATTGTTGGCTACTCAGAAGCATGCTACTTTAGTCGCAAATTGATTTGGATTCTTACTTGGGTGAGTAAAAGAGTAGAAATGTCTTTTCAAGGGGCCAAATACTTTCCCACAGAAGTGCGTGAGTACTCTAGGAAACATATTCAAAAACATGATGGTCCATATGAGCTTCCAGAGCCAGCAAACCCAGACAGTGGAAAAGAGAAGAGATTAATGGATGTTCTAAAACAAATTGTAAATAACAAAAAGTATAGAACAAAGAAGAGAAAAAGTTTGGTCACACAAGCTGTTGTAGCCACAATAGGAGGCCTAATAGACTTAGTTGTAGAATTACGGCAGCATAATTTGGAAACAACAAATAAAATGGAGGAAGCAATGGACAAAAGGGATTGTTTAAAAATTGCAGCTTTGAGAACAACTACAATTGTGGGGGAACTAGAAAGGGAGTTAGGGGAAATAGAGGAACAGAGGGATGCTTATGGAGTAAAAATAACAGAACTTCAAAACATAATAATGGACTATAAAAATAAAACAAAGTTAGAAGGGATAAAAGGAGTCAGAGACATTGCCAAAATATATCCAGATCTGGATATGTTCGTGGCACAAAATAAAGAACCAGTGCCGAAAATGAACCAAGATAGAAAAGATTTCTTATGTTATTCTGTTCCACAAGTAGATACCATACCACAAGCACCAGTTATTGTTTCAGAATTATTTAATGCAAGGCAAACACCTACAGGATTTTCCATGCAGACTCGACCGATGTCTATGGCAGATAAAGACAATTTCCAGAAATGGTGGGGAAGTATGCCAACTAACAACTTTAATACGTTTACACATTGGTTTATGAGGGGAGCAGATAGAGCTAAAAAAGGAGGTCTTAACTTAGATGAATGGACAGAACTGTTAGAATACGCTATGGGTCCTTTGGCTAGTAGACTATTGGGATTTAATAACAGTGTGTCTGATCAGGCAGGAAGAATTGCTGCAACTAATTTCTATCTACTTAGCATAGAGAAAGAAATAGCAAATATTACCATGAGGCCAATAGATGGTCCTAGAGAGGTAGCTCAAAGGATATTTTTTTGGTATACTCTACGACAACCTCAACAGCCTCTAGTGCTGGGCTCACCAGAACATATAGCAAAAGTAATGGAAGCCCTTCCCCGGGAGTGTCAAGAATTTATCAGGCTTTTTGATCCAACACCAACAGACTTGGAAATGGTACTAACTAGAGCTGATAAGTGGTGGATCAAGCATCCTTTCACAGAACAGGCCTGCTCTGTTTCAGCTGTAAGAACATTTAAGGTCGAGTCTGGTAGAGATATAGATGGTAATTGGAGAAACCAGACGTGGGATGTACCCCAGAACAAGAAGGATGATCAAAACTGGAGACCAAAACAGAACTTTGACAAAAGATGGAGAGATCCACCTAGGGACTATAGGAATAGGGATGGCAGCAACTGGAGGGCTAATCAGGAGGGAGAGAGAAACGGTAACATGGGCTATTGGGAACTCAGGAGACAGAAGGATAGGATAGAAGAGGAAAATCACATACTTAAAAACAAGGTAGCTGAGTCAGAGAGGAAATTGAAGGAAAGTGAGGCAAAGATGCAATATAGTGTTATAAAAGAGGGACGGAGTAGAAGTGAGTCACAATGACAAATCCCAACCCCTGCGCCTCAGCATCTCATTCACTCAGCTAATTTAACCATGGATGAGGCAGGTCGGCCTACCAGTTATACAGTCATCGCAGGGGTAGGGAAAAATATGTTGGTAGATACAGGAGCAGCAGTTACAATGACCAACAGGGTCAAAAATGGGGATTCTTCAGTAAGTAGTATGGGAGTTACTGGGAATCCACAGGAGGTTAGAGCAGGTCCAATTGATGTAGCAGTTGGAGAAAAAACAATACAAGTAGAAGCAATAGTGGGTTGGCCAGAGGAAATATTGGGAATAGAAGTTTTAAAAAAAGGAAATTTCATTGTAGATCTTGCCAATTTTTGTTTGTGGAAGACAGAAAAGGTGAATCAGGTAAGTACAGAGTTGACGAAAGGGGTTGTGCTCCCAATGGCATATATTGTCTCTCCGATAAAAAGTCTGGAAAAAAACAAACTGAAACTAGACGGACAACCAGAATGGCTGCAGAAGCTAATCCAAGACATACCTGTTTGGGCTACAGATAAATTAGACTGTGGAAGAATGAAAGGAATGGTCTTTTTGGAAGGAGGAGACCCACAATGGCAAAAGCAATATCCAGTCCCAAGAGAATCAGTGGCATCAATCACCAAGATGATAGAAATACTGGAGAGAAGTGGAATAATTAAATCTGGAAATGGGTATGCATGTAACTCACCATGTTGGCCTGTGAGAAAAGCTGTGTTAAAAGGGAATAGAGATGAAAAAGCAGCCTCATCATGGAGACTTACCATTGATTACAGGGCCGTGAACAAACTTGCAAAAAGAATGGCCCCTGTTGCTTTTGTTATGTATATGTTTCTAATGATGGAATCTAGTGTTCCCACAGAGCACCGCTGTATAAGTATGAAGATGCGTGTCAACAGAAGATTGTGGTGGATCCTTGTTCCAGGATGGATAAGTATAAGCTGTATCACAGTAGGAATGGGGAGACAGGCAATAAGGCCAGAAGATACCGCAAATAAGGGAGAGAGTTTGAAAGGATTGGAGTTACATTACGTTCAAGCAGATAGATTTATTTGGCCCAGGGAATTGGAAGTAAAAGAGGGTGGAGGGTTACAAGTAAACATTATTTTGCCACATAATAGTACCAGGGGATTAGCTCTTAGAGCTCCAATACAAGGGAGGTTTACAAATATTACAGTAGTAGTGAGTAACTTAACATTAGAAGAAGGTGGAGAATGGGACGCTGCAGTTATAGCTGCCCAGCCTGACCTAGAGGAATTCTGCAATTTTGATACTGGAAAGGGGTGTGTTCTAACAATAGATGAAGTATTTGTCTCTGTAAAGGAGCTGCAACGTTGTAAAGATCAGAAGAAGGTACCATGGCCAATAGGCGGATTGGTGGTGGTACCAACACATGAAACAGTTGTGCAAGGGGTTGGGTGGACTTACTACCCAATAATTCTAAATTTTAATGATTTTTCTATTCCTCCAAAGTGCCCGGAATCACAGCGGCAGTGGTTTAAGCAAAGTATACAAGAGACCATCATTGAGTGGACCGGAGCAGGGAGTCGAGAAAAACGGGACACACTTGCAGCCCTTTTAGGAGGAGTCGGAACTGGATTGGGAGTATGGAATTCAGCAGACATCATTGGAGTGAACAGCCGGATAAACTCCCTTACTGATGGCATGGGACATGCTATGAAAACAGGTGGAGTAGCTGACTCCCTTATAGTGAGTAGACTGACAGACAATGTTGATGACATACACACCATTGCCAACAACCTGCATCTAGTTGAGGAAAATATTGCTTCCATTGCTAACAGCATTAAGAATGAAATAGTGGGAACTGCCATTTTCTGTTCTATGATTGGAGGAAAGCTGTTGGCAGATTTAAAGGAAACTATTAAAGACATCCAGGAAAACAAGTGGGCAAGACAAATCAATGCAACAAGGATTATCACGTCATTGAAAAGAAAAGGAGTGGACATCACTGAGGACAATACAGCAATATTGAAGGCCCAGATCAATGGATGCCACATGGACTACAATCTGGGACAATAGGACTAATCCTGGCAATTCCCCGCTGGGAGGGGCAGGCGGAGCAACTGAACTTTATACATAGCATTGGCACGTTAAGTGATGGAATCTACAGGCAACACTTCCCATCAAAAAGACTGGCCACTATTACAGAATTGGAGATGGATGAAAGCTGTTGCAGGAAATCTCAACACCGATGGCTGTGCAGTTGTGTTTGGGAGAAAGGAGCTGAGGAGGATGGCTGGGTGCAGTTGATAAAAGAAAACCTGGTGCAAGAGGTGATCCGCATAGGGGACATTGCATGCTTTATCGGCCACTCTGAATATAGGATAGTTGATGAAATATGTTTGGTGGAAGAAGGGTCTTGTATCATGGTATTTCCATCAAGAAACCTTACCACTGAAATGATCAATTTTACTGCAAATGCAGATTGGACAAATTTGACAATGAAGCTTTTTACCTTGGAACTTCATGAGTCAGAGACACATCCAGTCCTACGAACACTGTCGCTGGTACTCATGTTCATTCAAGTATTAACGACAATTATAATAATATACTTTTGTGTGGCAATGAAACTTGCAAGGAGGATATATAATAATGTGTCTTTTTCCTCTTCTTTCTCTCTCTCATACATTCTTCAATAAAGTTTTACATTGCACATACATAAACATTTATCACACACTCTCACCTAAATTCTATAAATTCTGTTTTTTTGTGTAATATGTGGATTGACAGCCATAGGAAAGTACAGGAGAACTTATGTCGCTGAGGGAACTATTCCGGAGGGACGGTGGGTTGAATTTCTCCTGTATATCAGGTTTTTGCTCCCACTAGGTTCTCCTGTACTAGAGGGATAACTAGAAAACTGAGCAACATAGAAGAAGAAAAAGTGAGGGAATGTGGTAACTTGTCTTCCTTGAATGGTAATTCAGGACTTCCTCAAACAGGCCTTTGTAGGAGGGCTGAGAATCTTTACTTCCCTCCCACAATTGCTAAAGGAAGTCATGCATGGACAGGATGTGATGTAAATTACATCATCTCAACTAAGGATATATCCAGGCAGGAAACTTGTGCTTGGGCCTGTTTTCTTCCTTGATGGTGATGGAGGTGATGTCAATGGTCTGACCGTGGGTAAGATCAAGCGTTTGGGGAAGGGAATTACTATATATATAGGTAGATAGATTTAAAAGGGGGTGTTGCTCCGTGGGTCTGGGCTGTTGTGTTTGTAATACATTTATAGTATTGTGTTATCTGCCTTTTAATAAATACCTTTTAATGTAGACGAACCTTGTGTAATATTAATTTGGTGATACACCACACCGCCTATTCACAGCTGCGGCACATTGTTATGTAATGCAGTAACAGATTGGGCAAATGCCTCTATCCAGCCTCATGCTCAATCAGCCATCTTCAAGAACTCTCCCACATCTCTGTACGACTTTTTCACAATATTTATGTGTACAGTATATATATATATATATATATATATATATATATATATATAATAATTGTGTTAAGTGTGTATGGGAGCAATAGCTGCTAGCTTCAGAGGAGAAGGAGGAGGGAGGAAGACAAAGGGGAGGGGGTAGGAAGACACACGGGGCAGGGAGGAAACACAGGGGAGTGGGGAGGAAGACACAGGGGAGGGGAGAGGGGGAAAGACACAGGGGACTGAAGGGGAGAGGGGGAAAGACACAGGGGAGGGGGTAAAAGACAAAGGGGAGTGAAGAGGGGGTGGGAGAAACAGGGGAGGGAGGGGGAAGAGACACAGAGGAGGGGAGGGGGGAAGAGACACAGGGGAGGGCAGAGGGGAAGAGACACAGGGGAGCGGAGAGGGGCAAGAACACAGGGGAGGGTGAAGCGGGAGGAATATTCAGGGGAGAGGGGGAGGAAAACACAGGCAGGGGGAGGAAGACACAGGGGAGAGGGGGAGGAAGGAACAGGGGAGAGGGGGAGGAAGACACATGGGAGAGGGGCAGGAAGACAAGGGGAGAGAGGGAGGAGGAAGGAAGGCCCAGGGGATGGGGGGAGAAAACACAGGGGACAGAGGAGGACTACACAGAGGAGGGGGAAGACATAGAAGGGGAAGTCACAGGGGAATAGGGAAGAGACATGGGGGAAGTGACACAGGGGAGGGAGTAGAGACACAGGGGAGGGGGGAAAGACACAGAGGAGGGGGCTAGAGGCAAAGGAGAGGGTGGGGGAAGAGACACAGGAGAGGAGGGTGAGGTGGAGGAAGACACAGGGGAGAGGGGGAGAAAGACAGAGGGGAGAGGGGGAGGGGGTAGGAAGAGACAGGGGAGGGGAGAGGGGGAGGAAGACACAGGGGAAAGGGGAGGAAGACACAGGGGACTGAAGGTTAGAGGGGAGAAAGACACAGGGGACTAAAGGGGATGGGGGGAAGACACATGGGAGGGGGAGAAAAAAAGGGGAGGGGAGAGGTGGGGGAAGAGACACAGGGCATAGGGGGTGGGAGACACAGGGGAATGAGGGAGAAGAAACACAGAGGTGGGGAGGGGGGAGAAGACACAGGGGAGAGGGGAAAAGACAGTGGAGGGGAGAGGGGCAAGAGACACAGGGGAGGGGGTGGGGAAGGAAAATTCGGGGGAGAGGGGGAAGAAGACACAGGGAGGGGAAGGAAGACACAGGGGAAAGGGAGAGGAAGACACAGTGGAGAGGGGGAGGAAGACACAGGGGAGGGAAGAGGGAGAGAAAGAGACACAGGAGAGTGCAGAAGAGACACAGGGGAGGGAAGGGTGAAGAGACACAGAGGAGGGAAGAGGGAGAAAGAGACACAGGGAAGTGAAGGGGGAAGAGATACAAGGAATGGAAGGCAAGGAGTGACACAGGGACACAGGTGAGGGAAGGGGAGAGAGACACAGGGAAAGGGGAAGCGACACAAGGCAGGGAGGGGGGTTGGGAGAGAAAATTTTCAAAATTATACTGTCATTTTTGATGGGCAATGTACTAGTATTTATACAGTATGGTGAATCACTGCTGGCATTTTATCAATACTCATGGCTCTCAGTAAATATATCAGAAAATATTGACTATAAAACAAAATATAAAATGTTTAGTCAAATAAAATGTTAAATCATATTATGCCAGTCATGTCTAGATTCACACATTGGTCCTGGTTACTATGATACCATTATTGTGTATGTTTGCCCTTATACAAAAACAAAAAAAACACATCTAAAGGAAAATATTGCTATTGACTGATTTGGAAAAAGGACTTACATTGGCTTTCAGACTCCAAATCTGTCAAGACCATTTACTTATCTTTTATAGGAAGCGTTGACTATGAGTAATTAATTGGTGTCACCCCCAAACTATGGACATTGATTATTTTTTTTTTTGCTGTTGTCAGGTATATTGTAATGAATACACCAAACTTTATAATAGGAATAGTGCTCCACACCTTACCTAATTAGTATATTTTGTTCATTAATGCATTATGATGCAGTGCAGCATAAAATGTTTTGTGGGGAGAGTGAAGAAAATTCCATAACCCACATTCATTCTAAACTCTAGAGTGATATTTCAATCAATACCAATATTCAGTGGTTTTGGTTGGTGTACATTATTTAACGTTATTTTTTTATTTTCAAATTTTACTTATAATTTAGAAGATAGTTGCTTTCACTAGGTAAATGATGTACCTATGGCTTTACTCTAACCCACCCCTTACATTGTTTGCATTCCTACTCCCAACCCCTGTTTTTTATTACCTCTTATATCTGAATAACGTTGCCTCTTTCAGGATCCATTTTCCTTCAGGCCTTCTCTCTCCTCTCCCGTCTTGCCCCTCACCAACCTGTGCGGGCATATCAAATGCTAAACAAGGAAAGATTGCGCACTGAGCTGTCACTTAGATATAGAAAGCCGGAATTTGGTGTCTCTAGTGGTGCTTTTGCTCTGCACACACTTTTTATGGAAAATTATCTGCAGGATGATTTCACTGAGACAGTGAAAATATTAAGAATTCTCAAAATAACACCAATGACTACTGCAGAATCAAAAAGATGCTTCTCCACATTGAAGAGGATAAAAACCTTTTTGAGAAGCACCATGACTCAGGACCGGTTGAATGCATTAGCAATGCTCTCAATGGAAAAGCAACTTATTTCAGAGATTACCGATTTCAATAAAAAAAAAAAAAGTTTTCTTCCTTGAAAGATCGGCATGCAAAATTCATAAACAAATAATTGTAAGAATAGAAATCAAGCCACTAGTGTACACATGAAGAGACTGAGTAGAAACAGTACCACCTCACTCACATTAAAAAATATATAACTCATATAATTTGACTGTTTGGAGATATGTTTTATTATGTACACTATGCAAAATGGATCATGGCAATTTTCCACTATAAAAAGAAAGATTATAATATTTGTTCTTCAGTACACCATAAGAGAAATCATATATAAAGGGGAAGTTCCACCTAAATACTAGTTGCTGTTATACAATAGAATACACAGTTGGGAATGTTGGTTTTGCAGGATATTTTAAGCATCATTGGTGTGTGGAGAAATAACCGGATTTAAGGTGGTTGGGTTAAAAATGTTACTTTTTCGATTGTTACATAGTTACATAGTAATTGAGGTTGAAAAAAGACTTTCAGTCCATCAAACTCAACCTTTTAAGATCTCCTCTGATCTGCAATATGCAGATTAGTTATTCATTAATTAGTTGTTAATTAATTAATAGTATAGTATTTGAGGATGAATAAAGAGTTAGTCCATCAAGTTGAACCTTTTTAGATCTCTCTTGATCTTTTTAATTTGTGTACTATTTGTTATTAATTGTTAATTGATCCAGAGGAAGGCAAACAGAAAAATAGAGGCAATAAAGTATGAACGGTGTGTGGTTGTGCATATGGAAGGAGAAATGAAAGGTGTGTGAATGGTCAGTAACAAGCATTGAAGCCTTGGCGTGGCATTACTGCTCATATGGTTTTCCATATGCAATTCAACATGTTTGAATGACAGTGAGTTTTGTTGTTGAATCAGAAGAGATATTTTAATGTTATTATTATTCGACAGAATCCCTAACATTCTAAAATGTATCAATGGGAAGGTATAAAGAGGGGTGGGGTCTATTTGAATGGGTGTGACAAGTAAAGGGTCATTGGGCGGGGCACATATAGGTCAATATGATATCAGGCGGAGGAGTCCACCAATGGGTGGGGCCTTGGAGGGGAGGAGCCACATCTTGCTCTGGCACCCCTCCAACTTGAATGTTCACCAGCCACCACAAAATACCTGCACTTGATCAATCAGCAACAATTGCTAACAAATTACCTTGTACTTTACTGCTAAACAACCAATTATGGCTACAATAATCAATTATACTTCTCTCTTTTCCACCTGCAATTGGAATTACACACAAACTAAGAGGGACAGAACAGTTAGTTATTTAGCAAACTTAAATATCCCTCCGGTCAGGAACAATCAAGGCAAGCAAACCTTATCTTGTCTTCTCATATATCTCATATATTTATTTTTGTTTCCACATTGTGTCACAATGTTTCTTCATACATCCTTCTTCCTTAAAACCTACTGCTGCTTTCGGAGACTCTTCTCTTCAGTTTCTCCACATCATGTCTCCAACAACATAACAATCTCACCTTCCCTACTCTCCTCTTCTCTTCTGTAAGACCCACTCCCATCTCTTGTCACTCTCGCTCCTTCTTCTGCTGGCTGTTGGAAATATATCCCCTTACCCAGGCCACTCACTTATTACAACCTGCCGTTAGCCACGCGAAGCCCTCAGGGCAGCTAACAGCCAAACAACTATAATGGACCATGCATACTCATGGTGCATTTGCAATCAACTCACTTTCATTGTTTTTTTTTAATTTTTATTATACAAATCAAAGCAAAACATTAAAAAATACATAAAAAAAACATACATCCTTGCAGTCCTTGCTTACATCTTGGTTTCCAAAGAATAAAAAGAGAAGAATAAAAATGATTACAGTTCAAAAAGGGAAATAAAGCATTTCCATTATTCCCCCTTTATTCTAAAACATCGGATAGCCTCAGTGATCTGCAAATTAGTATTTCTCTTGTTATACTTCGCCACATTTCTTAACATAATCGTCCCAGGGAACCTATTTATTTATGAGGTATTTATTTCTAACATTTATCTCATTCCCATTGTGTTCTAGTTCCCTATCTTTTGATATCTTAAATTGAGCATTAGTCCAAGAAGGGAGCGTCACTAGATTGCAATGTTTTATTAAGTCCATTTTGCTATTAAAAGGATATAAGTAATTAAATATGTATTATGTGGGAATATAGTCTCATGATTAAAATGTAATATTGCCACTTCAGGCTCCAAATTAATATCCTTTCCCAAAATTTCTGAAATCTGTTTAGTACATTGTCTCCAGAAAGGTTTAATAAACTCAAACTCCCACCACTGATGTAACAGTGTGCCCTTCTTCCCACAACCTTTCCAACACCTGAGTTGTTTGTGTTTATCAAAAATATTCAACCTCTATGGAAACAAGTACCACCTTTGCACTGTTTTAAAAAAACAATTCCCAATATGAAACATAGCTAACTGTTTTTTTTTACTAGAAGAAACAACCTATACCAAACATCAGCCTTCCAATTCTTCCCTAAATCTTTCTCCCAGGCAAACATTTTGCTAGATTTTTCAGATTGGGCTAACGTTTCCTTTGCCTGGGTCATTTAGATATCAAATGTGAGTGATTGCCTAATTGAATTAATTTTTCTGTTGTCATTAAATCTTTATGTAGATCCGCCTTATATCCTAGAAGTTTCATGGCTCTCGTTAATGATATATATTCTAGCCATGAGATTTTCTTCATATTATAAATTTTATTTAACTCTTCCCGAGTTAATATAGTGAGGTTTTGGTATAAGTTGCCAATTGTATTAACCTTATTCTTGGCCAGCAGAGATGTATCTAAAGATTTAATTCCATATTTTAACAGTTCTAATGGTGCCCCTAATGAAGGGTAGATTGACAAGTTCATCTTAGTTCTGTTAAGATACCAATATTTTATTAGAGAGTTTATCCCTTTTGATATATTCAGAAATTTCAAATGCTCATATTTTGATTGCCAGATGGCCAACTAAAGAGGTATTAAATCCAACAGAGCCTATTCAATATCTGTCCAAATCTTTCTAGTGTTATCTATGTTCCAGCTTAATATATGTGAGAGAATAATGCTACCATGGATTTTTAAAATTTGTAGGATAGGCAAGTCCTCCATTCTTGAATTTCTTTGATGTTATATTCACAATAATTCTAGCTTTCTTCCCATTTAGTAAAAATATGTCTAACATTCTTTGAAGATCTTGTAAAATCTATTTTGGAACTGTTTCCGGTGTGGACCTGAACACATATGAAATTTTTGGGATAATAATAATTTTTATAATGGCAATCCTTGCCATCCATGATAACCTCACCCCCCTCAGTTCTAGAAATTTCAATCTAATCTGACTTGATATTATTTTCAGATTTTCTTTCATAATTTTCCTTAGCTGGAAAAATATTTTTATTCCAAAGAGTCCCAATTATATGGATATATATGTTTTAGTTTTGAAATAATAACTCTATTCAGTCCCCTATAAATAATATCTGACTTAGCATAATTTATTCACAGATATGATAACCTGTTAAACTCATCTATAATTTTATGTAATTTTGATAAACACTGTTCGACCAGTGTTAATACAACATAATCCGCAAACATAAGGGTCTTATACTCTGTACTACCAACCGTCACTCCTTCCATCTGTCTTGAAATTTGAATTAATTCCGCCAGAGGCTCCAGAACCAAAACAAATAACAGTGGGGATAAGGGACAACCTTGGCGGGTGCCATCTTTAATACAAAATTTCTCAGACACATGACTGTAACGCGAAATTGTTGTACTTGGGTTCTCATATAATGCCCCTATTGAATTGGAAGCAATTCTGCCAGCCTAAATTTAAAAAGCACCAATCTAAGTAATTCCCAGCTGACTCTGTCAAATGTTTTTTTCAGCATCTAGTGACAGAGCTAACATGGGAATATTCCTTTTGTTCGAATAAGAAATTATGTCCATCAGTCGTCTAATATTGAAACCGGATTGATCCAAATTAATTAAGTTTCAAACTATCTGCCAGGATCTTTGAAAAGATTTTTTATGTCGGAATTAGTGATGTCGCGAACATCAAATTTTTGGTCGGCATTCCTACTTCGAATTTGGGGCACTGCACGTGCAATCTAAGGTGCCACCAGATAGGAGAGTTGTATTAAGTTGTAATACTCATTCCTATCAGTTTAATACCTGTTACGTTACCTATCAGTGGACGTGTAGATGGCATGGATTTTTGGAACAGGGAGATGGAAAAAGATGCTTGGTTGGACCTCCTACTTCGAATTTGGGGCACTGCACATGCAATCTAAGGTGCCACCAGATAGGAGAGTTGTATTAAGTTGTAATACTCATTCCTATCAGTTTAATACCTGTTACGTTACCTATCAGGGGACGTGTATATGGCATGGATTTTTGGAATAGGGAGATGGAAAAAGATGCTTGGTTGGACCTCCTACTTTGAATTTGTGGGCACTACACGTGCAATCTAAGGTGCCACAAGATAGGAGAGTTGTATTAAGTTGTAATACTCATTCCTATCAGTTTAATACCTGTTACGTTACCTATCAGGGGACGTGTATATGACATGGATTTTTGGAACAGGGAGATGGAAAAAAATGCTTGGTTGGACCTCCTACTTCGAATTTAGGGCACTGCACGTGCAATCTAAGGTGCCACCAGATAGGAGAGTTGTATTAAGTTGTAATACTCATTCCTATCAGTTTAATACCTGTTACGTTACCTATCAGGGGACGTGTATATGGCATGGATTTTTGGAACAGGGAGATGGAAAAAGATGCTTGGTTGGACCTCCTACTTCGAATTTGTGGCACTGCACATGCAATCTTAGGTGCCACCAGATACGAGAGTTGTATTAAGTTGTAATACTCATTCCTATCAGTTTAATACCTGTTACGTTACCTATCAGGGGACGTGTATATGGCATGGATTTTTGGAACAGGGAGATGGAAAAAGATGCTTGGTCGAACCTCCTACTTCGAATTTGGGGCACTGCACGTGCAATCTAAGGTGCCACCAGATAGGAGAGTTGTATTAAGTTGTAATACTCATTCCTATCAGTTTAATACCTGTTCCGTCACCTATCTTTCCTCCCAATACCACATTCTATATGTCATCAACCGGCCTGTGTGTATTTAGAGAACCACACTTTAAGGCCCTTAACCTGGGACAATAGCTTGGCTATCAGAATTGCCTCAGATCCACCCCCTGGATCCACCCAAATGACCCCAATTCATGACCACCCTCAGGCCCCGAAACACATGAGCACAACATCACAACACTGGTGGAGGTCAAGGAAACTAGATAGACTGGGAGACTGGTTAGTAAAGGGCCAGATGCTCACCTATGAGGAACTGAGGGACAAGCATGAGCTACCGCTGTCAGATCATTACAATTACTGTAGGCTGAGGCATTTCACACACTCCATGACCCAGAAACAGGTGACACCGGTCTTAAATTGGTTCTCCAAAATTTGTAAAGATAAACCTCTATCAAGGTGGATCATTGGGTCGCTTTACAAATATAAAACATTTGTTACTGGTTGAAGGGACACTGGAAAGAACAGAGTGGGGGAGCCCTGGAGACTCTTCAGAAGCAACCAGCGGCAAAATCATCCCAGGAAAGGAGAGGTCGCTTACTGAAGCATGCCCTGGGGTAACCCAAGGGTGATTGCCCAGGTTAGATATGGTAAATAATAAGCTAATACTGCTGGAGGGATGATAGCTAATAGGACTTTGGTGTTTCCTGCAGATATACTCTTTACTATTGTCTGTTTTACCATGTTTTAGGTATCTCTTAAATTGCAATCACAGTAAAAAATAAGAAAAATAATTAACCTAAAAAGTAAAAATAAGAAGGAAAAGCCAGCTAGCTTTCACAAAATGTCTCTATTGTAAATATGTATTTTTGCACAACTGTTATGCAAGACTGTTCAAAAATGCTTTATTTTTCATTACATGCTGTACGCCTTCTAAAATAAAATAATTTAAATGCAAAAATTAGGTATTGTTGCAGCGACCAGAAAAATTGATGTTAGTTTGCCAGGCAGGAAGTGCCCTAAAACATTGTGTCTTGAACCCTAGTTGGTGGCGGATAAGTCACGCAAGTCATCCGGCATTCAGGGATAAAATACAGCAGCGTGTGGACATTATTAGCACAAGGCAGCTCATCTATCAGGCCTTTTTTAATCGAATGTATCGCCCGCTGTCAGTCCCTTCGGGATCCATCCCTCATTCATCTTAATAAAGGTGAGGTAATCTAGACTTTTTTGACCTAGGCGACTTCTCTTATCAGTGACAAAACCTCCTGCTGCACTGAAGGTCCTTTCTGACAGGACACTTGAAGCAGGTCAGGACAGAAGTTCTATGGCAAATTGGGATAGCTCAGGCCACAGGGCAAGCGTGCACACCCAGTAGTCAAGGGGTTCATCACTCCTCATAGTGTCGATATCTGTAGTTATGGCGAGGTAGTCTGTTAACTGACGGTCGAGTCGTTCTCTGCGGGTGGACCCCGAAGGGCTGTGGCGATACATAGGACTTAAAAAGCCCCGCATTTCCTCCATCAACAACACGTCTGTAAAGCGTCCTCTCCTTGCCGGCGTGGTCGTGGGAGGAGGAGGATTATGTTCACCTCTTCCGCTGATAGATTGCCTTTGTGCTGTGACATCACCCTTAAACGCTGTGTAAAGCATACTTTTTAATTTATTTTGGTAGTGCTGCATCCTCTCCGACTTGTGGTAATTCTGTAACATTTCAGGCACTTTCTGCTTATACCGGGGGTTTAGTAGCGTGGACACCCAGTACAGGTCATTCTCCTTTATCCTTTTTATACGAGGGTCCCTCAACAGGCACGACAGCATGAAAGACCCCATTTGCACAAGGTTGGATGCCGAGCTAGTCATGTCCCGTTCCTCGTCCTCAGTGATCTCACTGAAGGTATGTTCTTCCCCCCAGCCACGTACAATACCACTGGTACCAGATAGGTGACAACGAGCACCCTGGGATGCCTGTTATGGTTGATCTTCCTCCTCCTCCAAGCCACATTCCTCCTCTGACTCCTCTTCCTCACAATCCTCTTCCAGCGTTGCCGCAGGTCCAGCAAGCGATGCTGATAAGACTGTTTCTGGCGGTGATGGTGACCACAACTCTTCCTCTTCCTCTTCAAGCTCATCTACGGACTGATCCAGCACTCTTCGCAGGGCACGCTCCAGGAAGAAAACAAATGGTATGATGTCGCTGATGGTGCCCTGGGTGCTACTGACCAGGTTTGTCACCTCCTCAAAAGGACGCATAAGCCTACATGCATTGCGCATGAGCGTCCAGTAACGTGGCAAAAAAAATCCCCAGCTCCGCAGAGGCTGTCCTAGCACCCCGGTCACACAAATACTCGTTAACGGCCTTTTCTTGTTGGAGCAGGCGGTCGAACATTAGGAGTGTTGAATTCCAACGTGTCGGGCTGTCTAAAATCAAGCGCCTCGCTGGCATGTTGTTTCGCCGTTGGATATCTGTAAAGTGCGCCATGGCCATGTAGGAACACCTAAAATGGGCACACACCTTCCTGGCCTGCTTCAGGACGTCCTGTAAGCCTGGGTGCTTATGCACAAAGTGTTGTACAATCAGATTACACACATGTACCATGCACAGCACATGTGTCAACTTGCCCAAATTCAATGCCGCCAACAAATTTCTTCCGTTGTCACAAACCACTTTGCCGATCTCCAGTTGGTGCGGAGTCAGCCACTGATCCACCTGTGCGTTTAGGGCGGACAGGAGTGCTGGTTCGGTGTGACTCTCTGCTTTCAGGGAATTCAACCCCAAGACGGCGTGACACTGCCATATCCGGGATGTGGAATAGTATCTGGGGAGCTGGGGGGTGCCGTTGATGTGAAGCAAGACGCAGCAGCAGAAGAGGACTCAGCTGAGGAGGTTATGGAAGAGGATGGAGTAGGAGGAGTAGAGGAGGTGGCAGCAGACCTGCCTGCAAGTCGTGGCGGTGTCACCAACTCCTCTGCAGAGCCACGTATTCCATGCTTGGCAACCGTCACCAGGTTTACCCAATGAGCAGTGAAGTTGATATACCTGCCCTGACCATGCTTTGCAGACCAGGTATCCGTGGTCAGGTGGACTCTTGCCCCAACACTGTGTGCCAGAGATGCCATTACTTCCTTTTGCACAATCGAGTACAGGATGGGGATTGCCTTTTGTGCAAAGAAATTTCGGCCGGGTACCTTCCGCTGTGGTGTCCCAATAGCAAAAATGTTTTTTAACGCCTCAGACTCCACCAGCTTGTATGGTAAAAGCTGGCGGGCTAAGAGTTCAGACAAGCCAGCTGTCAGTTGCCGGGCAAGGGGGTGACTTTGTGACATTGGCTTCTTACGCTCAAACATGTCCTTGACAGACACCTGACTGTGGGCAGATGAGCAGGGACTGCTCAGGGCAAGACACGGAGTGGCGGATGGTTGAGAGGGGGCAAGCAGGGCAGTAGGGTTTACGTGGCTGAAGATGCTGGACCAGGAGGAGGATGGCGGCTTTGACTTTGTGTGCTGCTTGTACTGATGTGTTGATCCCATAGGCGTTTGTAATGTGACATCATGTGCCTTCGCAAATAAGTTGTACCTAGGTGGGTGTTGGACTTCCCACGACTCAGTTTCTTTTCACACAGGTTGCAAATGGCATCACTGTTGTCACAGGCAGACACACCAAAAAATTGCCACACTGCTGAGCTCTGCAATGACGGCATTCTGGTGGTGGCAAAAGGATGCGTTGACTGGCGTGCTGTCTGGCTGACCCCGGGTGCCGATGCATGCTGTCTGACTGTGCCACTTGCTACTTTCGACGACCTTCCGCTGCTTCCAACTCGTATGAGTGTCACTGGGCACTGGCAAAAGTTGGCAGAGTAGATGCAATAGGCCTCACACACGCCTGTAGGCAGGCTACTGATATTCAATCGATTACAGTAAAAAAAGGATTGTTTTATTTCACTGCACACTACGGTGGCACTAGATATGAGTGTCACTGGGCACTGGCAAAAGTTGGCAGACTAGATGCAATAGGCCTCACACACACGCCTGTAGGCAGGCTACTGATATTCAATCGATTACAGTAAAAAAAGGGTTGTTTTATTTCACTGCACACTACGATGGCACTAGATATGAGTGTCACTGGGCACTGGCAAAAGTTGGCAGACTAGATGCAATAGGCCTCCCACACACGCCTTTAGGCAGGCTACTGATATTCAATCGATTACAGTAAAAAAAGGGTTGTTTTATTTCACCGCACACTACGGTGGCACTAGATATGAGTGTCACTGGGCACTGGCAAAAGTTGGCAGACTAGATGCAATAGGCCTCACACACACGCCTTTAGGCAGGCTACTGATATTCAATCGATTACAGTAAAAAAAGGGTTGTTTTATTTCAATGCACACTACGGTGGCACTAGATATGAGTGTCACTGGGCACTGGCAAAAGTTGGCAGACTAGATGCAATAGGCCTCACACACACGCCTGTAGGCAGGCTACTGATATTAAATCGATTACAGTAAAAAAAGGGTTGTTTTATTTTACTGCACACTACGGTGGCACTAGATATGAGTGTCACTGGGCACTGGCAAAAGTTGGCAGACTAGATGCAATAGGCCTCACACACACGCCTTTAGGCAGGCTACTGATATTCAATCGATTACAGTAAAAAAAGGATTGTTTTATTTCACTGCACACTACGGTGGCACTAGATATGAGTGTCACTGGGCACTGGCAAAAGTTGGCAGACTAGATGCAATAGGCCTCACACACACGCCTGTAGGCAGGCTACTGATATTCAATCGATTACAGTAAAAAAAGGGTTGTTTTATTTCACTGCACACTACGATGGCACTAGATGTGAGTGTCACTGGGCATTGGCAAAAGTTGGCAGACTAGATGCAATAGGCCTCCCACACACGCCTTTAGGCAGGCTACTGATATTCAATCGATTACAGTAAAAAAAGGGTTGTTTTATTTCACCGCACACTACGGTGGCACTAGATATGAGTGTCACTGGGCACTGGCAAAAGTTGGCAGACTAGATGCAATAGGCCTCACACACACGCCTTTAGGCAGGCTACTGATATTCAATCGATTACAGTAAAAAAAGGGTTGTTTTATTTCAATGCACACTACGGTGGCACTAGATATGAGTGTCACTGGGCACTGGCAAAAGTTGGCAGACTGACTAGCCCTGGGACCGCTAATCGGCCTGCAGGTAAAAACAGTACCTTTTGTATCACAGAGGGGTGGTACCTTTAAGTCCAGTCACTTAGCTGCAATGGATCCTCTTCTGCTTGCAGCGAATGTTCTACTTTAAATCAGGTGTAGTCACACAGCCTGATCCCACGATGGCAGCTTCACTTGCTGCTCTGGCACACTTGCTTCTCAGTCTCTGGTGCTCTCTTTCTCTGGAGCTCACTGGTGCTCGCTCGCTCGCTCTCTGGAGCTCTCTGGTGCTCGCTCGCTCTCTGGAGCTCTCTGGGTCCACACCCAGCCTGAAACCCCCCTGCTGGTTGCTTCAGGAGGCCTTTTAAAGAAACTTCCAGTTGGGCCTGATTACACCTCAAGCTTAACTCCGTAGCTCCTGGTGTAAATAATAATGTCTCAGGGATTAGTCCTCTTCCTAGCGCTGCGTCCACACTGGCCTCTGGGGGCAAACCATCACAGTAGTTAAAGCTACATACACAGCCTGGCTATCTATTTACCTATTAAATCAAGAGCAGGTAGAATATATCTCCTCTCTCCACGAATGCAGCTACAGAATGATTATAAAATGGAGACTGTCATACAGATGGAAGTCTCTGGAAGGGAGTGTATGCTGCTGATTGGCTGGAATGTGTCTGCTGACTGTGATGTGCAGGGTCAAAGTTTCCTCAATGATAAAGAATAGGGGGCGGACCGAAAAGCGCATATGTTCGCCGTTCGTGGTAAACGCGAACATGCGAAAATCGCTGCGAATAGTTCTCCGGCGAACTGTTCGGGACATCACTAGTCGGAATTTATAAGTGAAATTGGCCTGTAGTTTTTATAAACCTCCAAATTTTTCCCTTGTTTTGGTATGTTTATTATTTTGGCCTCAGACATTTCTGCCAATGATGATCCGTTATTCATTATTGAATTATACATTGAGCATAGATGTTCGCTGAGGGTAGTAGCAAAGCTTCATTAATATAGGTTATTAAAGCAGTCTATGCCCGGTGCTTTTTCTGACTTGAGTTTATCAATGACAATTTCTACTTCTTTTCTATTGATTGGTCTGTTCAAAACTAAGAGTTCCTCCTTGGTGATACTCAGTAATTTTATCCCTTCCAAATACATTTCTATATCTGATTTTAGTGGTTTATTGAATCCATCTTTCGATTCTAGATTGTATCGATTATATATTTTACATATTTTATTTTGGATGAGAGCTGTATATATTGTCAGGACCCTTCAATCTTTCTCTCCTATTCTGTAAATTATATTTTTTTATTTTGTTTGCCATATATTTCCCCGTTTTATTATCTATAAGATAATGTGTTTGTTGGAACCTCCAGTTTGTTTAACTGCAAAGATTTCTTTATTTGAGCCTTCAACTGATTGATTTCTTTTGTTGACTAGTATGTAGGCACAATCTTAGTTTTACTTAAAAGCTGATCTACAGTAGCAATATATACAACTCTCTCAAGGGTTTACCTTCCTCTTTCCTCTTTTGCACAGATTTAGCAATCAAAATACATTGCCTTGCAAAAATAATTAACCCCCCTTGACTTTTTACCTATTTTGTTACATTACAGCCTTAAGTTCAATGTTTTGTTAATCTGAATTTCATGTGATGGATCAGAACACAATAGTCTGGTGAAGTGAAATGAGAAATGTATATATATATATATATATATATATATATATATATATATATATATATATATAAAACAATTTTTTAGAAATAGAGAACAGAAAATTTGCATGTGCTTATGTATTCACCCCATTTGTTATAAATGCCATAAAAAACTCTGGTGCAACCGATTACCTTCAGAAGTCACATAATTAGTGAAATTATGATCACCTGTGTGCAATCTAAGTGTCACATGATCTGTCATTACATATACACACCATTTTTGAAAGGCCTCAGAGGCTGCAACACCTAAGCAATATGCACCACTAACCAAAACACTGCCATGAAGACCAAGGAACTCTCCAAACAAGTAAGGGACAATGTTGTTGAGAAGTAAAAGTCAGGGTTAGGTTATAAAAAAATATCCAAATCTTTGATGATCCCCAGGAGCACCATCAAATCTATCATAACCAAATGGAAAGAACATGATACAACAGCAAACCTGCCAAGAGACGGCAGCCCACCAAAACTCACGGACCGGGCAAGGAGGGCATTAATCAGAGAGGCAGCACAGAGACCTAAGGTAACCCTGGCAGAGTTGCAGAGTTCCAACAACAGAGACTGGAGTATCTGTACATAGGACAACAATAAGCCGTTTGCTCCATAGAGTGGCCAGAAGAAAGCCATTACTTTCATCAAAAAACTAAATGGCACGTTTTTAGTTGTGAAAAGGCATGTAGGAGACTCCCAAAATGTATGGAAGACGGTGCTCTGGTCTGATGAGACTAAAATTTAACTTTTCGGCCATGAAAGATAACGCTATGTCTGGCGCAAACCCAACACATCACATCACCCAAAGAACACCATCCCCACAGTGAAACATTTTGTTGAGTTCAAAGCATATCCTCCTGTGTTTCTCACACCCCGGGGCATTCGTTGCAGCTGGGTCCGCTGAGTCAGCGTGTCAGCGTCTATCCCTATAATACACATTTCCGGTTCAGCCCCATCTTTCATTCATGACCTTTTTATTTCCATCTCCCTTAATCTACTGGCTTTTATTTTACATAGTTACATAGTTACATAGTATTTAAGGTTGAAAAAAGACTTTCAGTCCATCAAGTTCAACCCTTTAAGATCTCCTCTGATCTGCAATATGCGGATTAACTATTAATTAATTAGTTATTATTAATTGTTAATCAATTATTTAATAATTATTATTTTATATTTTAATTATTAATTAATCCAGAGGAAGGCAAACAGAAAAAAAAAAACCAAGTGAGACTTAGCCAATTGCCTCAAAGGGAAGTTAAAAAAACCACAAAAAAAACAATCAATTCCTTCCTGATCCCAGACACCCACGACCGGATTTCTCCCTGGATCAATACTGTCTCTCAAATTATCCATGAGAACCCTGAATTCCCTTTTTAATTAGAAATTGCACATAATACATCTAATAACCACATAATGTAAGCAATAATAGGGGAGGTTATTTGGGGGATGGAAGACTGTAACTAAAAATCAAAGCACTTTTTTTATATATAGTATAAAAAGCAATTCTGTAGAATCTTTCCTTTTCTTCACTTACGGGTAACTCTTTGTTGACTTTGTCCTTACCTCAGCGACATGCTCTTCCTCTAGAGACTCTCCTTAGTAACCAGAAATAATCAATGTCCCTTGAACAGAGCAGTAAAGAAACATTGATCATGCTGTGACAGAACTTTAAAGATTAAATAATTTCATTCACTGTGAAAAACTGTCTGATACCTACCCTGAGATTATGTATCTTAAATTTAGCTTTATAATTCCAGTCCTAAAAATAATGATATAGGAACCTGTGCATTTAACCTTGTTTTAAACACTTGTACTTGCTTGTTCATAAAAACAATTAGTGTCTTAAAACTATCATTTAGTTTGACTGCTATAACAAATAATAAGTTGAAAAAAAAGCTATGGTACATTGACAAATCAGTGTGCTGTATGTAAACATTAAACATATGCTGTAAAAGTATTTCTGAATGCATCTGTTTTATGTGCTGTGGCACTGGGACCACAGATGATTAGAAGACTGCTCTATTTGATGTTTTCATCTCTGAATTTTAGTTTGTTACTCACTTTTAGCTAAGGAGCAAAATAAGTAATTACTAAAACTTTCAGACAGGGTTGATGTGGGAGAAAGATGTTTGCCAACTATAGTTTTGTGACTGTATATGTTTGATTATGTGGCACAATATACAGTACACAAATCAATTATATCCGAATAGCTATACAATGCTTCTTGACAGGAATTATATTGTATGTGTTAACCTTAGTGGGAATTGGACTGCTTCATGTAGCTTGACTGATATTTATCACCTTCAGCCTTGCACAATTAATCTATTACCCTCCTGTACCACACCAAAGCCTTTAGATTGTGAGTTTGCAAGTTTTCACTCTTGTTAGGGAATGCACTATGTATGTCTGAATTTAAGCTCAAAGACAGGGCCCCCCATTCTTCTGCAATGTTTAAAAATTAGTTTATGCCTTGTTTTTAACCCCGGTATAGTGCTATGGATTATGTTGGTGTGTTACAAATAAAGGATAATAATAATGATAATAATAATATTTGGCACGACTCAGATACATCGTGAACTGGATTTGCAGTGGCTATTAGTGATGTCCCGAACAGTTCGCCGTAGAACTATTTGCGGCGATTTTCGCATGTTCGCGTCCGCCGTGAACAGCGAACACATGTGCTTTTTAGTTCGCCCCCTATACTTTATCATTGAGGAAACTTTGAACATCATTTATTTTATTTTATAATTTTTTTTGTGTAATCTATGCCTGCCTGCCAGCGTGTGTGTGTGACAGGCTAACACCTAACAGCTTATATTGTGCTTATTTTCACTACTCATACCTGGTGGTGTAACATACATTGAAAACAACCATTTTTTTTCCTGTAATCTAATTTCAGTTGCCTGCCTGTGTCAGGCTCACAGCTTATATTGTGCTCAGTGACATAAAACAACACTTTTTTGACTGTAATAGATTGAATAGCAATTGCCTGCCTACAGGCGTGTGTGTGAAGCCTATTGCATCTACTCTGCCAACTTTTGCCAGTGCACAGTGACACTCTTATCTGGTGGCACCTTAGATTGCACGCGCAGTGCCCAAAATTTGAAGTGGGAGGACCGACCAAGCATCTTTTTCCATCTCCCGCTTCCAAAAATCCATGCCATATACACATCCCCTGATAGTGGACGTAACAGGGATAAAACCGATAGGAATAGTAATACTTAACAGTACACACCTTATAATAACGCAGACAGAGGCAACGCGTATAATCTTCCATGCTGTGCAGTGGAAGCCCCCAGACTCTGACCTGTGTATAATCTTCCATGCTGTGCAGTGGAAGCCCCCAGACTCTGACCTGTGTATAATCTTCCATGCTGTGCAGTGGAAGCCCCCAGACTCTGACCTGTGTATAATCTTCCATGCTGTGCAGTGGAAGCCCCCAGACTCTGACCTGTGTATAATCTTCCATGCTGGACAGTGGAAGCCCCCAGACTCTGACCTATGTATAGTCTTCCATGCTGGGCAGTGGAAGCCCCCAGACTCTGACCTGTGTATAATCTTCCATGCTGGGCAGTGGAAGCCCCCAGAGTCAGAGGAGGAAGGTGGCTTTGAGGAGGTGGAAGTCCTAACACAGCAGGCGTCCCAGGGGGCTTGTTGTCACCTCTCGGGGACTCTTGGTGGCTGAGTGGAG
This sequence comes from Discoglossus pictus, assembly GCA_027410445.1. Classification (NCBI taxonomy): domain Eukaryota; kingdom Metazoa; phylum Chordata; class Amphibia; order Anura; family Alytidae; genus Discoglossus; species Discoglossus pictus. The sequence goes on from CM050165.1 coordinate 329,006,396, forward strand.
GAAGAGACCTTCAATGACATCAGTGAGGAAAAGGAACGAGACATGGCTAGCTTGGTATCCAACCTTGTGCAAATGGGGAGTTTGCAGTTGTGCAAAGGGACTGTTTGCGTTTGTTTGCGGTGCATTAAACGGGGAGATTGGTCTTTTACTGTGAAGCGGGTGTAACCTTTACACTACCTGATCGATACAACATCATACCTGATGTTTTAAAGCATGTTATTCCAAACAATTTAGGAATGTTAGCTGATTTATGCCCTTTATGGCTTAAAACCAGACTCTGCATCAACTATGTAATTTTCAGTGGGAGTTTTGCCATGGATCCCCCTCCGGCATACCACAATCCAGGTGTTAGTCCCCTTGAAACAACTTTCCCATCACTTTTGTGGCCAGAAGGAGTCCCTGTGGGTTTTGAAATTCGCCTGCACATTGAAGTCTATGGCGGTTCGCCGGGTTCGCCCGTTCGCAAACTTTTGATGGAAGTTTGGGTCCGCTGTTCGCGAACCGAAAATTTTATGTTTGCGACATCACTAGTGGCTATTCATTATTAATTTTTATGTAGTGAAATTCATTCTCTGATTAAAAAATAGAAAGCCATCAACATAAATGTCTAAACTGGTTTGGTGAATCTAGTCATTTTTTGTTTGATTTGATTGTACTCAATATCAAGGAGTTGTCCAGGGAAAAGGCTGGGGGCTAAAGAACAATTACACATTCGTAAGATAGACATATATCCTAATATTGCTATTTCCTGAGATTTCCATTCTTCTAAGCAGCAGCTCCAAACATCTGTTTAAAGTGCTAATAAATGGTCTGCCACAAAATGGAAAATGACAGAACTTCACCCTAGATATCCAGTTCTCAGTCCTCTGAGTTACACAACATGCCACCAAGAGCTGCATGTCATGAAAGGAATATCCATATACAGTTTGTGACCTAAGAAATACTGTCTGCTACTGCTGATGAAATGAATTACAAATATCTGCTTTACCACCTGCAGCTGTTGTTGCTTAGCTGTTTTGCTCCAGAGCTACAACTCAGTGTTTCTATCTGTACTTTTGGATTTGATTTCTGTGGATGACTTTAGCCCATTTGCCTGATTACCTATCTTCTGGATCCTTGACTTTTGGATTGATACCTGGTTAAAAGATGATGAACTGGCTTCAAGTAAGTTTACATGTGCCCGCTTGGCTTTGGCTGAAGATTTAGGACAAGGGATCATCAATGTATATAGCTGTAGGTTCATCTAGGTTGGGTAATGTACTATTTAACCCCTTTCATCTACAGATTTGATATTTTTTATTTCATTGTATTTTTTATTTATATTGTAATGTACAATATTTTTTATTTTTGTAAATAGTTTTTTTATTTTATGTAATTTACATTTTTTAAACTAGTAGTGCTTTTTTATTTTATGTATTTATTTTAGATGAGAAGATTTGGTCGGTTAATGCTAGATACTCTGGGGTCCTCCTGGAGACCTTTGGTGGCATAGATTACTTTGGGATTCCATATGGACTCCATTGGTGTTAAGTTAGGGTGCCATGGGGTTACATAAGGACATGGCAGTAGTTTATTTTAGATTCTATGGGGGTCCAATGTTATGCCCATAGGGTTCCATAGGAATGCCCCCCTGTAAGTCTGTATCAAAGAGAGTGACTTGTCCAACTGAGGACTACTCACTGTCAGAGCGACCAAAGGCTTGTTTATTTGACAAAAATGTACAATGATAAATGCTAGAACTTTCTGATCAAGATTTGCTGTAAATATGGAGCCTTGCTGTGCTGCACTGACTCTATCTGTAACCTTGAAACCTCTCTGCAGGCTCTAAGAGCATCACTCTCTATCTCTCTCTCCTGCTATGCTGCTGAACCGAATGGTTTGATGGGGTCCCTTAGCTTTGTGTGAGTAACAGCATAAGCTAAGTATAATAAATATTGCTATATTATTATTACTTTGTGTTTGATTTGTCAGAGTTTGATACATGCACCACAAGCCAAGGGGACCTTTTGGATGGGAGTTTGGTAACTTCTCATAATTTTGGTAAATTGTGGTTGGCAGTTTGGAAAACTGTGCCACATTATTACACTTGGAATAGACAACAGGATCTTGGCCTTGTGATGTTTATCTAACTTTGGCTAATCATGGTTTGGATATTTAAAAAGAAAAGCAAGCCTGCCTTTTCAGAGCATTTGCCTTCCTGGGTTAAGCAGAAGGGGTCGTTTGCTGCTATTGCTCTTGAGTGTCAGAAATAAGCAAAGGGATATTTACTTACAAATCCTGGGGATGAAGCAGTTCACCTGCAGCTGTGGTATGGGTGTATTTCCAAGTTCTGCAAGACTTATTAGAGTCTATCCAGACACTATGCACAGAGCTGGCAACCTCACAAGAACATCTGTTTTTTTTAAGATGTGTTTTAAAGAAATGAAAAAGCAGAAAGAGAATATTAAAGCACAGTTTGAGCAGTATTTCATTAACTCAGTAAATCATAGGCAGTCTAAAAGAAAACAGCTACCTGTCTCTGGAGCTTAAGTACAGGCTCTCATAACAACAGAACAGTGGGAGGAGTTAGCTCAATGGTCTGGTTCTGATGAGGAGGAGATAGATGATGTAACAGCAGCTCGACCCATAGTGAAACAGAGACAGAAGCGAGAGATGAGACAGAGAGCAAGGGGGGGGGGGGGGTTGAAAAATGCAGAGTCTAGAGATCATGAATAGGCAGCAGTGGGGCAAAGTAGCGAGAGATGCCAGGGTACACATTTATATGAAAAGTGCTTGAGATACCAATGTGAATTTCTCCCTATTACATGTGATAAGGGATTCCATTTCACAATTTGTAGACTCCCCTATTGATCTAGTTGACACATCCCATTGGACTTCTGAAGGTATAACTCGACTAAGGGAAATGGGTTGTGTTACAGGGGTGACTTTAAACCCACCAGTTAATGAGGTGGAGGTACAAGGTGTGATGGTTGATTGGAAGGGACCAGGCATGTCCATATTTACCCCTGTTATGAAATGAAAATTGGTGCAATCTGCCTCTGATAATTTAGAGCTCCTTTGTTCACCATACTCAGTGCTTTAGAAGTAAAGAAGAGTACAGAATGTGTTGCAGCTATTTTATTGCGAGCTTTAGGAGAAATGGAAGTAAAGATTGAAAAACATAATCATAGACAGTTAAAGCAGAAAATGGGGGGAAGCAGGCTTAAATCCTCACATAGGTTAGATCTGATCAATAGTGAAGTACGGAAGGAAGACATTGATAATGAGCCAATGTCTGGGCTGTTGCAGCGCTGGAAACAACTGAAGGCAAATGGGTTGTTGAAACAAGCCCCATCCAAGAAGGTGGTGTTTAGTGATGTGGTGGAAATCATACCTACTGACTCACCCACTAATTCCGACTCCACCTTTGACACCTCACAGCCTATGTCAGAAGACCCAATCTCTTCTAGAGCTACCGGGAGCAAGAAAGGGCCTTATGCTAAGGTTTGGTAGGAGGGATTTGGAGTGCCAATGCCACTCCCTTAGGAAGTCAAAGAGAGCAGGAGGACAAGTCTGGCAAATGGATTTCATTGGTTCTCTACCCATTAGACCTTGGGGATTACAATATGTAGCAACAGCTGACAATACTTACTGTGGTCTATTGATGTTAACAGCTTCTAAATCAGGATATCAGGATACAACTTTGAAACTTTAACACAACATGACTCAAGCATAGGGATTGTCTGTGGAAATACAGCCAGTCAATGGTACCCATTTTTCTGGACAAGTATTGCAAGAATGGGCCTACTAGAATGATGTCAAATGGATCTTCAACATTCTGTATCACCCACTGTAGTACAGTGTATGAGACTCACAATACTTTTCATGAGCTCTTGTTGTAGATGGGCATTAATTCAACAAATCCAATTGCTGGATGTTTGGTGTGATACATTTACACCTACCCTTGGACTAGCTTTCAATGGCTTACCTTTTAATGTTCCGATGATCGAACACATGAAGAATGGACTCACTATGTCTGGACTAAGCCTATCAGGCTGTACAAAATGTATATCAAGAAAGTACTAAATCATGGTGGGATAACATGTTTGGAGACATTGGGGGTAGTGTACATAATATATTATACATAATATTCTTATTATCGTTTTATTTCTATGCTTGTATAAAAATCTTTTTTTGCCTTGTGCAGAGTGTTACTTGTAGAGAATAGGCTTTGCTCATTAGTTTAAGACATAAAGTTGTCTACAGTTGACAAGTCAAAGAGTGGAATGTAAGTCTGTATCAAAGAGAGTGACTTTTCAAACTGAGGACTACTCCCTGGCATGATGACCAAAGGCTTGTTTATTTAACAAAAATGTACAATAATAATTGCTAGAACTTCCTAATTATGATTTGCCTAAATATGGGGGTCTTGCTGTGCTGCATTGACTCTATCTGTAACCTTGAAACCTCTCTGCATGCTCTGAGCCTCACTCTCTATCTCTCTCTCCTGCTATGCTGCTGAGCCAATCGATTCGGTGGTGTCCCTCAGGCTTGTGTGATTAACAGCAGAAGCTAAGTATAATAAATATTGCTTTGTGTTTGCTTTGTAACAGTTGGATACATGCAGCACAAGCCAATTGGACCCTTTGGATGGGAGTTTGGCAACTTCTCATAATTTTGGTAAATTGTGGTTGGCAGTTTTGGAAAACTGTACCAAATTTTTACACCCCCCTAGGGGGCATTAGGGTCTATAGTAAGGGCCAATAGGGTAATAAGCTAGACAAGGGTATGTTATGGATTAATGGTCCACCCTGATGAACTCTACAAGTGTAATGGGGGTCCCAGGGTCCCAGATCTTTATATTATTTATTCAGGTAGCTGGGGCATAGGTAGAGAAAGTAAAAAACTGCCTCTACATTAATTTCATATTAAATTTAAATTTAATTGCCATGGGAGGCAATAGATAGATAGATAGATAGATAGATAGATAGATAGATAGAGATATGGGTAGGAAAAAGTTAGAGCTATTGTAGCTTGCTCACTTTTGGTAGTAAGTTACAGTGCTATGGAGAATACTGAGTTTCAGACTCGGGATCTTCTACGTGTATATGGCAGGTTATGAGCTTCTCGTTACAGCTAGGTAACCTTCAATATACCCCAGGGTGTGAATATATATATATATATATATATATATATATATATATAAAATCAGGTGTACACCTGGAATTGTGGGATGGTCCTTCTCCCCACGCCATCCTATACAAACCCCACTCACCTGCTACAACTCAAGCACGCCGCAATCAACCCACCCACCTTTCCCTTTTCTTCAGAGGGAAGAAAAGGGAAAGATGGAGAACATTTCAAGAAAATGTACAACAATCTCTATCACAGATCAAGTGATGATGGATAAGTTTTGTCTATACTTTAATTTCACTGTCTGCTCTTTACATTCATCTAAAGATAACATTTAAAAGCAAAAGAATAATTTATTAATAAAAAAGATCTTGCAAAAGTGTGATAACTTACTATTATCTTAAAAAAAAAATCTTTCCTTTAACCTCACTTATCCCTACATTTTAACTCATTTAATAAGCATACTCCATGTTGTATTTCTATAGTTATTTTTTTTGTAATTAACAAATCTACACACAATAAATATAAAAAGCTATATAAGTACTAACTTGCTTTATGGCAATAGATGTTTTTGAGATTGAAACATATTAGTAATATAAATTTGCTAATGATAAATTTATGTCTGTAATCAGAAATGTTGAAAAGCATATTTAATTTTTTTGTCTGCCAAATATTCTATTTCAAAAGCTAGCAAACTTGATTTCTCTCCTAATCTCCATTCCTTGGATCCAAGTATAGCTCTGTGATAAAGCTTTTATGATGGTAAAGAAAAGACTTTTATTCCAAATGGATTTTTGTACCGTGTCGTTTAAATCTCAAAGGATAATACCAAGGCAACTTTGTGCTTTGGAGTTACTGGGGTCATTGAAAATGTAGTGATTGGAGAGGATACTGTAATATCTTAAAGCTTTTCTGCTACAAAGAATTCGGCTAGTAGACAGCAAAAAGGAATACATGTATATTTGCTCCTTTTCTAATACAGCAAATCACAGTGGTAAAAGTTTGTAGAAATATCATATTTGCTAAAATTGTAATGCAGGTAAATAAAAGGGACAGCACTCAGTGAAAATAGCATGTCCTATGTCAAGTGTGGCTTACCTAGGGGTAGCTTTTTTTTTATTAAAGCTTTGAAAACAATGGGGGAAAAAACATATAAAAACATATCAAACCCCAATTTAAAACAAAAATAAAAAAGCAGAAAATAAGCAAAGAAAATTATACTGTGAGTCAAACAGCTTCAGGTTTAAATACTGGATAGGGAGGCACAATCATACTGTGCAAGTAATGGCAGCTTTTTTTTGTAGCAAATTACCTTCTTTATAAACCCTTTTTTATGCATACAGATTGTATGCCGTCCACCATACTAAGAAGACGACAATGCCTGGCCTTCATTTCTTTGGTTCTGTAGATTATCTATTTTACAGGTGCTTGCTTAGTTGCAGTGGCGACCTCGCGAAGCGAGGCGAGCCAGCGACGCGCCTTTACACATGAGAGCCTTGTGAAGAAAAGCTCCTGCATACCAATTAGGCTGCAATGATCGCCAACGGTGCTCATTGCAGCCAGCGGCGGAGTTACACATGCAAGCCTTGCGAAGGAGAGGCGGAGCAGCAGCGCAGTACTTAGGCTGCATTGTGAGGGGCTCAACTGCGAGCCAAGCACTTAACTCTAAAATAAAAATAATAATAATTTAACTAATATAATAACACACTCACAGACAGCACAGGGGGAGAGCTAGGATGCAAGCGATTTTAAGCAATATTTGGGGGTTTTCGTCAATCCAAAATTGGCTAAGCGAACGAAAAAAATGGCGGACGAAAAACGTAAAAAATTCTGAAACTGCATGAAAACGAGGCTGAGCAAAGCCGGGAATTAAAAAATACATAACACCAAAGACGGTAATACGCCAGGCACGCAGGACTTTTAAAATAAAACAAACTGCCTTCAGCGCGTAACACGCATACAATTAACAGACACACAGAGGACAAACACACAGGGAAGGGACAGGGGGAAATGGTGGAAAGAGACTCATAGCATTCCCAAGCACAAAACTTGCAGGTTAATGAGAGGAAAGGCTTGCAATGAGCGCCACAGGCTCTCATTGTAAGCCATGAGATGAGCGTTGACATGTGTGAATTTTAATCCCACCATTTTTGACGGACAAGTTACTTGTTTTTAATAATTAATAAAAAAACTAAGCTATAATATTAAGCAATAAATTGAGTCGGCATCCTTTCTGTGTTTCGGCCTTTGACATATTTTTGTCTAAGTTTAATTCAAGAAGGTTCAACTTGCTAAATATACAGTTTACTAAGAGATGCTGTGTTATACATATTTTGTGCTATGGGTATTGCTCTGCAATGAGTAGTATTTAAACAATAGTTATTTTTTCTCAATGGAATTCTCTTATTAACCTTCTATAGTCAGATGTCTACTCTTCTTGCATTGAAAAACATCTGACAAGCCTTCAGCAAGCTTCATTACAGTCCAAAGATTATAAGTGAGTTTGGAGGAACAACTTTTTAGTAGTGCACTGCTGTCTTCTACGTGCTTCTACAAAGCTATTACAAAAGGTCTATGGCTTTTGATACCTCCTATTTTCTAGTCAAACTTCTGGCATATTTGTCCCTAAAAGTTTCTCTTTTTTATAGATCTACAGGTTTGTGAACCCATTTTCTATATCCTTTCCATGGATGACTTAAAATATTTCAGAGTTTTAAATACAATATCAAACTTAATGTCATTCAATGCTATTTACCACTCATTCCCATAAATAAATATGACTGGTTCATTTAGTGCAAAAAAAGTAAATGCTTCCATGTAATATCTTTTTACCAATAACAGAGTCCAGATATACAATTTCTTTGATCCTTTTACTGATAAAGCTAAATTACAGACCTTAATTTTTCCACCGTACAACTATTACTCTGATCTTCCTGTTTTTTTTTGTTTATTTCATCTCTGCTGAATGTCTTCCTTCTTCTCATTTGCTGACATCCCATTAAGCTATGCATGACACAAAATTCTCATCATATTCTATAAAGCTATTCACAACTATACTAAAATATGTCTCCTCTACAGACCTAGCCCCTTCCCTTTTCAAGCATGTCATTAAGTGACACCACAGAGCCCAACATGCCTCAGGAGAGGAGGGGTAGCCCAGAAGAGGATCCAAAGGGCCCAGGGTTGAAAAGGAATACTCTCTAATGCTGTGGTCAGTGGGGGCAATGCCTGGACCTTCCGCCACACCTGAGGCATTTGACTCCTCTAGCCCCCTCCTGCCACAAATTGATTCTCCACCAGGGCCTCATATTGGGCAGATGCCAGGGCCATGCAATTATCAGCTCCTCTTCCCTCCAGCATGATGTCTTTGGAGCCACCACCCCCAGGCCACCAGCAGCACCTTTCTATGCATCCTTAGCACCTCCCCACTTGGCCACCACTGCTGGTTCCTCCCACAGCCATGCCTGCCAACAAAGACCTCCATCCCCAGGCACACCTTTGGAGACCACCATGAGGGAGATTATGGGTCTCATAAGAGAATGCAGGAAAATTATACAGGGAATCCAGGCCTGCTTCTCCTCCCACCAGACCTTGATGGGCCACAGTCTTCGGAGACTACATAGGGATGCAAGGAGGCATTAACCCCAGGGGGAATCCTATATGGCCAGGCTGCCCCAAGGGCAGTGCAGAACCAGAGTGCACTAACCAAGCTGAGCAAGGACATTGGCCAGCGTGCTCTGGATGCCACCCTTCCTCCTCTACCCTAGGGGCCTCCCCCACACACCTGTAGCCTGGACCCTCCTTGCCTCCCTCCATGTTGCCACCTCCATGAGTGCTGCTGCCACAGGGGGGGGATAGCTCCTCCTCAACACCCCCTTAAGAGGACTGTAGGCACAGTAGCACTAAAGTTGGGACCCTGTGGCAAGGCGGAGGAGGAGATAGGGGTTGCATCTGAGTTTTGACCTTTTTAACAGCACTCCTCAGTGACCATCTATTGGTCAAGGTTTTGAACTAATCTAGCCTGGCGACAGAGTAGAGGATCATGGCCTATGTGATGTGGATATATTGTAATCAGATCGCTACCCCTCATTACATGGTCCATGATCCTCTGTTTTGTGGACACATAGGGTTATGTTTAACATTTCACCATTTGATGGTCTCTATGAAATGCTGTTGAGAAGAGATTGTGAAGTCACTATTTTTATTTTTCCCATTAGGCATATTTTGTCTTTTTTTCATTTTAGGCATAATTCGGGTCCATGAAGGCAACCTCTTCATTCACAAGCAGTGCTATCAAATAATTTGAGTGTGCCATCTACACATATCTGATTCCATTAGTGATTTCCCTGTAGAAGAATAATCTGGCACACCATTAGGTAATCAAATATCATGTTCAATAACACCTGCTTGTTGTTAAATTCAACTTCTCGCAATGTAGACCTGGCATGGGACTACCATAGTCCAAAACTGGCCATTCATTCCAATGCACTATTAATACATGCATTGAAATCTCCTAGAGAGATGGTGACAGTACTCTATCACCACTGAATGTGGTCACAGCTAAACATTCCCTGTGAGATGCCACATCATTACTCGTGGTGATGACAATGGATTTCTAATGACAAATACAGAACATTTTGCACTGCTTGTGAATGAAGTTCAGGTAAGTTGATTTATTGTTACAGTTGCAGTATTTCCCATTGTACTGTAGATATCTTTTTATAGATAGTTTTTTTTTCTCTCTTTTGCCTTATTTAGCTTATGCCCACCTTTTTTACACACTGTATGTGTGTATTTGGATTGAATTACATAATTATTGAATGTCAGCATCTGTGTAATGTAGCAGGTGAAGACATGATATATGTGCATTAGTGTTTACTTACATTATATGGAGATTTTCATGATGATATTTTTATTTATCTGATTGTGATTACTGCTGTGTAGTGACTACCCGTGACCCTAGTAGATGCTATGCATCATTATTATTATACAGTATTACCTTGACCCCTTTAGGTTTAGTCACTTTGTCCAGACTTTTGTCCTTTCGGATCCGCCCACACCACATCCATGAAATCAATGCACAGTCGTATATGTTTATGTCTGTGCTCTATGTATGTATGTTGAGGTGAAACCTAATGATGTATAAATATATATATGATTTATATTTTCTCTTGTTTGTCTCTGTGTATTAGAACATGTAAATGATGTTTTAAATTTAAAAGATACCCCAATAGCAAAACATGTACGTCATCATCACAACAATAATCCATACTGTTTGAAATTCATAGGTATTGATCATATACCAAAAACAGCAAGAAGAGTAGACTGGGATAAACACCTACTGTGTCAAGAGGCAAAATGGATATTTCAATTGGATACAAAAAAACTACAGGGTTTAAATGAAGTATTTACATATACAGCATTCATTTGATTATGAAATAAAATATAAAATTAAAATACCTAGATTTAATATATGAAAAGGATACAAAAACCAGCAAGGTGTAAATGAAGAATTTATATAATAGTATTCATTTGAAAAAAACACTAATAAAACAAAATACAAAACTTTAAAAAAACTTTTTTATAAAAATATGAAAAGTTAAAAGAAGTAATTAGAATTCCATCTTTATCTAGAAAAATTATTTAACACAATAATAAATATAAAACATAAATAAAAAAAATATATATATAAATAAATAAGTAAATAAATAATATATACAAACAAAAAAGGAAATAAAAAAAAAAAAAAGAATAAAGAAAAAAATAAATAAGTATCCAGATTAGACAAAAAATAAATTATCATGGTATGCAAAATAATTATAAATAAAATCAATAAACATGTTTAGCCAAAAAAAAAAGTTTTAATAAAATAATACAAAGGTATACTAATGCTAGCAAGTTAAAAGTATCACTTAGAAAGTAATTTCCCTATTTAAAATCAATACACATATTTTAATAATATAAATACAATATAGTAACAGAAGAAAATGAATATAATAGAAAAGAAAGTTAAAAGCAACATTTGATAATAAAGCATGAACAAAAACATTCAGGAACATAAGGAGTTAACTAATTGCCATAGAAACTATGGAAAACAAAGAGTTAACTAATTGCCATAGAAACTATGAATAGCTCCACAGAGAAGGCAGCACTGTGCCCCTGATGAGTGAGAGACTGATAGAGCCTCACGAAAAGCGCGTCGGGAGATTGTGACGTCATCAGTAAGCGCAATCACAGCGCAGACCACGCTAACATAGCGTGGAGCATGATAGATATAGCTCTACAGCTCCAGATCCACTACCAACTTAAAAGAAAGATTGGAAGCCAATTCCTTCACCACAAAGTTACAATATAGTAACAACAGAGTAATATACAATAATGAGAAAATAGAAAAGCAAGAAAAAGGAAAAAAGAGTAAAAGCATCATTAAAGCAAAAAAAGGAAGAAAAAGGAGGACACAACCTCCTTCTAAAAAATAGACAGAAGCATTAATGAAACATACAGTTTAAGAAACAGCATATAATCAGGAGTGTATACATTTTAAAAATAGCACAGCACTAGCACTATAAATGAATAAGGTAAAGTAGTGACTGGTAAAAGGTTAAATCAACAATATAAGAAGAAATTAGCACTAAGTCATAATAGCACAAGCACTTTAAGATAACAGTTTTGAATAACACAATATGAATTATAATGCACTTTAAGTAATAGAATCACAAATTAACATAAATAAACAGGATAAAAGATTAACACAAAAGAAACATAAAGGCACCTAAAGCATATACTTAAGTGCTGTATGAATAAACAAAACTATAAACAGATAAAAGGATTATAAAACCTCATCTAAATCTAAATTAAAATCCAGGGTACCTGATAAGGATTTGATTGAGGAAAAATAATCAAAAAAACACAAATACAGTTAAATTAAAAAACAAAATCATTTATTGACTTGAGAAAGTAATTAAATAAAAAAGCTGTGATCAAAGCAAAGAATATAAAAATAACAAAAATAAAACTTAAAATAACCTTTAATAATTTGCTGGACGTCAAAAAACCCAAAGGACTAAAAACCTTGGGTTTAAAATGAATTTTTTAATTGTTGCATTTTTAACAACATTTTAAATGTATAGATAAAGATTTAATGTTTAAAATTAGTATGTGGCAATAATAATTAAAATAAAGGCTGCATAAAAGGTGTTTCTGTACAACCTTGGTGGGTTGTAATATATCATTTGTAATGTAGTTTTCTGATTTCTGAGGCTATTTCTGGATGTGCTGTCTCTTTACGAGATATATTCATCTGTGAGTGGATATTTCCTTCATGTGTGTTGATTTAGCATGCTTTTCTTTTGTTTGGTATTGTTGATCTGTCTCTTTAAGAGGTGCTGCAGCAGTCCACCATGTTTTTTCAAGCCATTGTGAATGGTGTTTTGTACTCGTAATAATTTGTTTATTTGTTTTCTGTTATGGCATTTCCCCTATTTGCAAGCTATTCATAAAATCTTATTAGCATAGGGCTTGGGGGTGAAAGTCTCTCAGAGTAACTCGTAATGTATAGTCAGGGTGAAAAGTCATTGGAAAAGTTATCTGAAATCTCCAGCCATGGATTGCTGCAGTGACTAGTAGGAGTTCTCTCGCAATATGTTAGGGGTGGGTGATTAACATAACTAGGTAGACTTTTTTGGTGCCACTACGGCACTTGTAATTGATTTTTAGGTATTAGCATAGGGGTCTAAGTGTCTAAGAAAGGCTACTTCATGTACAGGGACAGTAAATCCAAAATGGAGTAATCTAAACAATATGGAAGAAACAGGCAAATATATCTACAGTCTTTAGCTACCATCAAAGAGATATCCCTGTCAGTTACGTTTAAAAACTGTTTTAATATATTGCATTGATTACAACTGCTGCTAGCTTACTCATGCAGTAGGAGCTCCAACATGATACATTGCAATAAACAAACCACACAGTTTTAGCCCTCACAACCCCAAAGTCCATGAATTCAGGTGGCTGGGCTAGTAAAGTGTAAAGTGCCCTTGCTTGTGCGGTTCAGGGAAGTTCCACCCTTGCCTCAAAAGTCGGTCATGACTATACTCTCTATCATTTTGTAATTTAAGCCTTTCTGAGGAGTTATTGCATGATTTAAAAGAAGGTAAAAATGAGACTGAGCTGCAGGGAAATTAAATAGCATGCTTAGTTGTATTGAAAGAGAAATTAGCAGAGCATGTAAGGTGTGAATACCACTCTCTAGACCGCTAGACCTCCCCTAAGTCCTGTATCCATTCCTTGAAACTCTATCTCAAAAAAAATATTAGCAAATTCAAAGAAGGGCAACTAAATTTATGCATGGTCTAACAAGCTATAAGGATCTGAGGAGTGATATGATAACTATCTTCAAATATATCAAACGATTTAATAAAGCTCAGGAGGGAATTATCTTCCAGAAAAAGAGGAATGCAAGAGCTTTCCAGTGCCGCTACCAAGATACCAGCCTTCCTCTAATGTATTTTCATATAGTAAACTACATATAGTTACAAAAAGCTCACCAAAATTGGAATCAGAAGTGACAATTTTATGATATCATTTAGTCTACACTGCAATTTAAGAATTTACTTTGCATGGAATTTTCCTGTCTATCAGAGGTGACATTCCTTTTTAAGTCATTCCAGTATAAACCAACAGTTCAGACACCTGCTGGATGAGTGAAGTCACTCACTCAAACAATCCAGCAACCGGGGAGGATTAGCTCACAACTGCTGCCACTATCAGTGAAACAGCAAGTAGCAGACAGTTAATTTTACAAAAACTTAATGGAGCGCACGACTCTAGCTGTTTAATACAAGCACTGTCAAGGCATGTGAGCAAAAAGTCTCAGCTGTCACCAATGACAAGCTGAGCAGAATTATTTGTTACGCAAGAACAGACAAGACATTGGTAAAATAATGCATTATGCTGTTACCATAAGCCTCTATGATATTGCCTAAGGTATACTAGCATATAAATAATATTCAATTATATGTAATTTGATCTTGATGTATTGAATAATAGGTGAGAGAGTGAGTGTGGGGGATTATGTGCATGAAAAAAGATCAAAACCATGCATGCAAATATACCCTAACAGGGTGCAGAATTTGCACTAATCTATGTACTTACATTCTTACTGAAGGACAACTGACAATTGACAGCCTTATTAAATTGCGATTCGGCAAATTTAAAAGGGCTCTATTTAAGCACACAGCATATTTTTTTACAGAAGTTTTTAGTTAGTGAGCTTCTATCCAAAAGCAAGGTCTTCACTAACTAAAAACTTCTGTAAAAAAAATGCTATGTGCTTAAGTAGAGCCCTTTTAAATTTGCTGATTTGCAATGTAATAAGGCTGTGAATAAGCATGAGTCTCTATTATACTTCTTATAAACATATTGGAGAAAAATATTAAATAGTTTGGGCTTACATGCTGCATTTTGACATGCATTTAGGGGGCTTCCAAGTTGTCTCTCATGTTCTCTCTCACTAATATCTGAATCTATTTTGTTTAGCTGGTTCTTGCAACAGAATATTCATAGATGATGTCACTGTTGGTGATGGAGTTATCCACACAGCTGGCAAGGCTTCAATAACTAACAAAAGAAGATAAAAGAACACTTATATATCCAAACCGGTTTAGCCTCCTAAGGTAGGGCAGTAATTAATTAATTATAATTCAAACATTTTTATCCGGATAAGTAAAAAATGGCAATTTATTCAATACATATACAAGTACGACATGTTAAAAACGATTAAAATTACCATATAGCAGCAATGAACACACACCAGAACACTGAAAGAAGTTAAGTATAATAATGTAATTGCTATAGAGACACCGCAAAAAAAATTACATTTTAATATAACCTAAATAAAAATCAAAGTGATAAAGTGCACAGTGTTATAAGGTGATGATACAGCATTTACTCCTTTACACTAATTCTAAATATACTATCTGCACAAAACCTGAAAAAACTAAATAAACTAATCCTGATGGTGGTACTGGGGATCCACCAATTACTCCCTAATCTAACATACCAATGCAAGCTAACCTACTCTAAAAGTGAATAAGTGCTGTGCAAACTTTAAATTTATATAGTAAGAAAATATTTTAAAGCAAAACTATTGTAATAATTGTGTTAAGTAAATATGATAATAATATAAATATGTAGCAGTATACTCTAAATGTAAGCAGTATAATCTATCTTAATTATCATACAGGAAAAGATTATTATATCAGAATATATCTCTATAGTATAATTGTCTCCTTATATATTATATAGATCTAAATATCATTATTATCCAATCTCTTAATATTTGGAGATAGTGTTCAACACTTCTCTATATATATTTTCATAACAATTATACAAGGACATGATCAAAATGTTACAATTGACAAAGAAATATAACTATGACTTATCCTGTATGTTGATGTTTGCGTTCTATTATATATGTGAGTTCTGTGACTCCATCGCTGTCAATTTGGCGCCAGTAAACACTGAAATCCTCTCTATGTCCTGGTGACGCCACTGCTGTGAGACAAGTCCGACGCGCGCGCTTCGAGTCACTTCCGATTCCTCAGGGACAAACATCAACATACAGGATAAGTCATAGTTATATTTCTTTGCTGTGTCGCCTATAGCAATTACATTATTATACTTAACTTCTTTTAGTGTTCTAGTGTGTGTTCATTGCTGCTATATGTTAATTTTAATTGTTTTTAACATGTGTATTGAATAAATTGAGACATTTTTCTTATCCAGATAAAAATGTTTGAATTATAATTAATTTATTACTACCCTACCTTAGGAGGCTAAACCGGTTTGGATATATAGGTGTTCTTTTCTCTTCTTTTGTTTAGTAACTTATTTACACCTTTTAATTCTGATAAGTATGAATTAAATAAATGTAATTAGTATTTACTATTTCAACAGATTTATATAGTTTTTTCATACTACCTCCCCTCAGATTACTAATCTCATATTTTGTATTAAGGCTTCACTTACAACATGACATGGGAGTCTCTATAGGTAGCTGTATGATTCATTCCCTATAAAGTATAGAAGCTCTTTATTAAACATATAAAGTGCAATACGTTTTATTGTACAGCCAACAAAATTCATGCATTCAAAGAGCCTCATTTAATTGAGAAATTGTAGCTTACGGGAGCCCGTAATGTAGCCTGTAAACTAGTTTGCTATTCAATTGGCATCTTTTTGCAAGCTGCAAATAATCTACGGGTTATGGTCTGAAAATCCCTGCGGTTGTTACAACCGTGACTAACAATCCATCTAAGAGTTTGATCTTTCATGTCCGCAAGAGCTACAACCGCTAAGGTCGCAAATCGCTATTCAATTGCTACAATTCCTCAAGCCCGCAAATGTTTTCAAGTAGAAATGTAGAAGAAATCCTACGAGTTCCCGATAGGACTCGCAAGGGGGTTAAACACCTGTTCGTAGCACTGTGAATGCAAATAAAAAAGCAAGGATGCATTTTAAAAGATGGGGAAAGCGATGAAAGATATAAGAATTAATTGCACAACAGTCTCAAGCTTGCAAGTCTGCATTAGAAAATATTTTATTTTATTTTCCATTTTGGTGTTATATCGATCTAGGGAATCAATGAGTTAATACAAATCAGGCCACCCACATGGACTAGAACAGTATTGCCATTCATTTGTATTATTTTGTACATTGCGGGATTGCGAGTCTGATCACATATCGGACCACGAAACGCGAATTAATTGACAGGTTACCTTAATGTTTTACTGATAACAGTCCCATTTTCTATTGGCTGTTTCTAAATCGGGAGTTACGGCTACATACGACTGCATGGTTTACGGTTTCAGATTTATAGCAAATCTCAAGCCTGCAGACATATGGCCTGCACAACGCAATCTGAATGAGGCTCTTTATTTGGAGGAAATTAATACTATCTAATTAACCCATATATTAATATTTGGATTAAAGATATAATCATATGCCAGTCTTTACTATCAATACCACAATTACATTTTATATATATATATATATATATATATATATATATATCGAAGAGTGAAGCAGCCGTGAATGTCCAGTAATCTAGTAATTTAGTAATTATTAATCCATATATATATATAGATTAATAATGAGTATTGCATTATAATTTGATACCTTTTGTATTGGACAAACGTCTTATTTATAATGACGAGCTTTCGAGAGGCTTAAACTAGATACTACAATACTACATCAGATGGCACCCTAACTTTGAATAATAACAGTAGATGCAGATAGAGTGGAAACAGCATCTGACGTCATCAGGTAAATACATATATGGGGAATAAACACAACATCTCTTGTAGTATTGCTTGAGACTTGATAAAGGGAGATTAAGCCTCTCGAAAGCTCGTCATTATAAATAATACGTTTGTCCAATGTAAAAGGTATCAAATTATATTGCAATACTCATTATTAATCTATAAATATATATATATGGATTAATAATTACTAAATCACCACATATATATATGTATATATATATATATATATATATATATATATATATATATATATATATATAAATACATATATATACTTACATAGTTACAAAGTTACATAGTAATTTAGGTTGAAAAAAGAATTTAGTGCATCAAGTTCAAACTTTTTAGATCACCTCTGATCTGCAATACGCGGATTTATTGTTAATTAATCCAGTGGAAGGCAAACAGAAAAAAAAAATAACAGTGAAACTTTGCCAATTGTTTTAACAGGGAAAAAAATATAAAATAACTTCCTGACCCGAGATACTGGCGATCGGATTCATTCCTGGATCAGTACTCCCTCTGTATTTATCCAGGATAGCCCTTACTGCTCTTTTTATTTAAAAAATATATCCAATTCCTTTTTAAAGTTATCTATCGAATCCGCTGTCACCACCTTCTTTTGTAGAGAATTCCACAGATTAACCACCCATACTGTGAAGAACTCTTTCTTTAAGGTGAAATCTTTTTACTTCTAATCTCAAAGGATGTCCTCTTGTCAGTTGAAAACCTCTTGGCACAAAATGTTCCCTTGACAAAGCCTTGTATTGACCCTGAATATATATATATATATATAAGGTAATCATATGCCCTCTTAGACGCCTTTTTTCTAGAGTAAATAAGTTTAATTTTGTTAGTCTTTCTTCATGACTTAACCCCTCCATTCCCCTTTTTTGCTTTGTTGCCATTCTCTGTACTTTTTCCAGCTCTAAAATGTCCTTTTTATGTAGCAGTGTCCAAAATTGTACTCCATATTCCAAATGAGGTCATACTAGGGATGTGTATAGTGGGAGAATTTTATTTGTTTCCCTTGCTTCTATATCCTTCTTAATACATGCTAATATTTTACTTGCCTTTGCAGATGCTGCTTGGCATTGAGCACTGTTACTTAGGTGGATGTCCACAAGATCTCCCAAATCCCATTCAATATCCGATACCCCTAGATTTGCTCCATTAAGATCATTTTTGCATGGCTATTTTTCCTTCCCAGATGCATAACTTTACATTTATTCCTTTTAAATCTCATCTGCCACTTTGATGCCCATTCCTCTAATTTATGCAAATCCCTTTGGAGGGAAAGTACATCGTTTTCATATAAGCACAAAGCATATTTTTTACAGAAGTTTTTAGTTAGTGAAGACCTTGCTTTTGGATAGAAGTTCACTAACTAAAAACTACTGTAAAAAAAAAAATGTTCTATGTGCTTTTATAGAGCCCATTTCAATTTGCCGAATCGCAATTTAATAAGGCTGTTAATTACCTTGCACAACTTTGTGTCATCAGCAAAAATGGAGACACCACACTGCAATCTCACTTCCAAGTCATTAATAAATATATTGAAAAGGAGGGGACCTAGTATTGAACCCTGAGGAACCCCACTTATCACATTAGTCCAATCCGGGTGCGTTCCATTTACCACAACCCTTTGCTTCCTGTCTTTTAGCCAGCTCTCAATCCCTAAGCAAATATTTATGGCAATTCCTGTATCCCTTAGTTTGCTCAATAGTCTCCCATGTGGCACTGTATCAAAAGCCTTTGCATTCACTGAGTTGCCTTGATCCAAGTTCCTACTAACCTCCTCATAGACACTAATTAGGTTTGTTTGACATGACCTATTCCTTCATAAATCCATGTAGGTTCCTACTTATAATCCTGTTTGAAAGACATATTCTTGTATATTATCCCTTATTAACACTTCTAAAAGCTTTCACACTACTGAAGTGAGACTCAATGGTCTATAATTCCCAAGATTTGCTTTTGCTCCCTTTTTATCACCTCTGTCTTTCTCCAGTCATTTGGTAGAGACCCTGTGTTGAGTAAATCTTGAAAAATTATATAAATATTAGTTTTGCTATTACAAATCCCAGTTCCCTCAATACCCATGGATGTATTCCATCACGACCCGGGGCTTTATTAACATTTATTTTTTCCAACCTTTTTTTTTTTCTGTGTTAACCAGTTATTTGGTGAAGGTAGTGTAGCCCCATTATGGTGCAGTGACCCAACCACTGGTACCTCCCTTGTGTATAACGAAAAAAAGAACTTGTTTAGCTCATCCTTTCCTGGTCACTAATTATCAGACGGCCTGTGTCACATTGTAATGTTCCTATAGATTCCTTCCTGGCCTTCTTCCCATTAATATATTAAAAAAATATTTTAGGGTCAGTCTTACTCCCTTTTGCAACAAACTATTCATTTTCAATGTTAGTCAGTCTAATAGCCCTTTTGCAAGCCTTGTTGATTTCCTAGTACTCCCGTAAAGCAGTCTCTGTCCCCTCTTGTTTGTATAATTTAAATGCCTGTGTTTTACTCCTCCTCTTCATCTTTAATTCATTGCTAAGTAACATGGGTTCTGATTTATTCCTTTTACTTGTATTCCCACATGGTATATGGTGATATTTTTTTTTATTTAGTAAGGATTTGAACGTTGTCCATTTATGTTCAGTATTTTTACCTGTCAGTTCTCTGTCCCAGTCTATATGTTGTATTTCTGCCCTTAGACCGTTAAACTCTGCCCTTTTAAGATTAAGAGTTTTTGTTGGCCCCTTACAGTTATGTTTTTTTAATTCAATCTCAAATGAGACTGTGTTGATTTCACTGTTTCCCAAAGGATGCCCTATTTCAACATTTGATACTATATCAATATTATTTGTGATAACTAAATCCGATATAGCTTAATTTCTAGTAGGTTCTTGTGGGCCGGATAATGAACTCTGAGTCTACTCAAGAACCTGCTCCCCTTAGCTGAACAGCTGGTCTCATTTATCCAGTTTATTTCAGGGTAATAAAATCTCCCATTATTACAACTTGCCCAATGCTTAGCTGCATTTCCAATTTATAACCATAATTGCATTTCCTCACTTTCAATAATATTTTGGGGTTTATAGCATATGCCTACTAATATTCTTTTAGAATTTGCTGCTCCGCTATTTAACTATACACACAAACATTCAACATTACAGCTAATTCCACCATAAATATCTTCTCTGACTATAGGCCTAAATTCAGGCTTAACATACAGACAAATCCCTCCTCGTCTTTTACCATTGCCCCTATCTTTCCTAAATTGGTTATAACCATCCAGATTAACAGTCCAGTCATGAGATTCATCCCACCACGTTTCAGTAATGCCTATTAAATCCCATTTCTCATTAGCTGCTAGTAATTCTAACTCTCCCATTTTTCCTAGCAAGCTTCTGGCATTAGCAAGCATACACCTTATGTAATGGGTCTGTAGTTCCGAAGTGCCTGCAACTGTACTTGAGTTACTTAGCAGTACATCCCTATTGACTGTACTAACCCTCGCCCATCTCCTCCCCCATTACTAGTTAATGCGTTCCTTACCCCCTATAAACTTTCTACCCTATTACTTCTATCTCGTCCTTCCCCTCCACCTACTACTTTAAATACTCCCCCAGCAGTTCTACCATCCTATCCCCTAGCACAAAAGCTCCCTCATCATTAAGGTGCAATTCATCCCTGCTATAGAGATTTGCTATAGAGATTGTACCCAAGTGAGAAGTCAGCCCAGGGCTCTAAAAACCCAAACCCCCTCCTTAGTGCGCCATGTATTAACCTCCCTAAGCCCTTTAGCCTCCCTGGGCTAGCACGTGGCACTGGTAGTATCTCATAAAATATTACCTTAGAGGTACTTGCCTCTTAGCTTATTACCTAGTTCTATAAAATTATTCTTTAGGACACTCCATCTTCCACTAACTTTGTCATTGGTACCAATATGTAACAAGACCACTGGTTCATTTCCAGTCCCTCCCAATAATTTATCCACCCGATCCACAACATGCCGAACCCAAGCACTCGGGAGACAGCAAACTGTTCGATTGCTGGGATCTGGGTGATAAATCACCCTGTCCACCTTCCTAATAATAGAGTATAATATATTATATATACAGTGGATATAAAAAGTCTACACACCCCTGTTAAAATGTCAGGTTTCTGTGCTATAAAAAAATGAGACAAAGATAAATCATTTCAGAACTTTTTCCACATTTAATGTGACCTATTAACTGCACAACTCAATTGAAAAACAAACTGACATTTTTTAGGTAGAGGGAAGAAAAATAAAAAATAAATATAATGTGGTTGCATAAGTCTGCACACCCTCTTATAACTGGGGATGTAGCTGTGTTCAGAATTAAGCAATCACATTCCAAATCATGTTAAATAGGAGTCAGCATACACCGGCCATCATTTAAAGTGCCTCTGATTAACCCCAAATAAAGTTCAGCTGCTCTAGTTTCCTGAAATTTAGTCGCATCCCACAGCAAAAGCCATGGTCCACAGAGAGCTTCCAAAGCATCAGAGGGATCTCATTGTTAAAAGGTATCAGTCAGGAGAAGGGTACAAAAGAATTTCCAAGGCATTAGATATACCATGGAACACAGTGAAGACATTAAGTCATTATCAAGTGGAGAAAATATGGCACAACAGTGACATTACCAAGAACTGGAGCTCCCTCCAAAATTGATGAAAAGATGAGAAGAAAACTGGTCTGGGAGGCTACCAAGAGGCCTACAGCAACATTAAAGGAGCTGCATGAATATCTGGCAAGTACTGGCTGTGTGGTACATGTGACAACAATCTCCTGTATTCTTCATATGTCTGGGCTATGGGGTAGAGTGGCAAGACGAAAGCCTTTTCTTACGAAGAAAAACATCCAAGCCAGGCTACATTTTGCAAAAACACATCTGAAGTCTCCCAAAAGCATGTGGGAAAAGGTGTTATGGTCTGCTTAAACCAAGGTTGAACTTTTTGGCCATAATTCCAAAAGATATGTTTGGCTCAAAAACAACACTGCACATCACCAAAAGAACACCATACCCACAGTGAAGCATGGTGGTGGCAGCATCATGCTTTGGGGCTGTTTTTCTTCAGCTGAAACTGGGGCCTTAGTTAAGATAGAACGAATTATGAACAGTTCCAAATACCAGTCAATATTGGCACAAAACCTTCAGGCTTCTGCTAGAAAGCTGAACATGAAGAGGAACTTCATCTTTCAGCATGACAACGACCCAAAGCATACATCCAAATCAACAAAGGAATGACTTCACCAGAAGAAGATTAAAGTTTTGGAATGGCCCAGCCAGAGCCCAGACCTGAATCCGATTGAAAATCTGTGGGGTTTAAAGATATGTTTGGGGCCTATATGGTCCAGCTTGGTGTAATGTGGGTTTTTAAGGTCCGGTTGGGGCCTATATAGTCTTGCTTGCTATTTTATGTTTTTTTAAGGTACAGTTTTGGCCTATATAGCCCGCTTGGTATTTTAAGGTTTTAAAGGTACGGTTGGGGCCTATATGGTCTCGCATGGTGTAATGTGGGTGTTAAAGTCCTGGTTGGGGACTATATGGTCTTACTTGGCTTAATGTGGATTTTTAAGGTCCGGTTGGGGCCTATATGATCCTGCTTGGTGTAATGTGAGTTTTTAACATCTGGTTTTAGCCTATATAGTCCCGTTTGGTATTTTAAGGTTTTAAAGTTCCGGTTGGGTCGTGCTTGGTGTAATGTGGGTTTTTAACTTCCGTTTGGGGACTATATGGTTCCGCTTGGTGTAATGTGGGATTTTAAGGTCAGGTTGGGGCCTATATAGTTCCTCTTCATGTAATATGGGCTTTTAAAGTCCGGTTGGGGACTATATGGTCCCGCTTGCTGTAATGTGGGTTTTTAAGGTCTGGTTGGGGACTATATGGTTTCGCTTTGGGTTTTTAAGATCCGGTTGGGGCCTATATGGTCCCGTTTGGTATTTTAAGGTTTTAAAGGCCTGGTTGCGTCCCGCTTGGTGTATTGTGGATTTTTAAGGTCCGGTTGGAGACTATATGGTTCCACTTGGTGTAATGTGGGTTTTTAAGGTACGGTTGAGGTCTATATGGTCCCGCGTAGTGTAATGTGGGTTTTTAAGGTCCGGTTGGGGCCTATATGCTTCCGCTTCGTGTAATGTGGGTTTTTAAGGGCCGGTTGGGTACTATATGATCCCGCTTGGTGTAATGTGGATTTTAAAGGTCTGGTTGGGTCCTATATGGTCCCGCTTGGTATTTTAAGGTTTTAAAGTTCTGGTTGGGCCCTTTAAGTTCCCGCTTGGTGTAATGTAGGTAATTAAGGTCCGGTTTGGGACTATATAGTCCCGTTTGGTATTTTAAGGTTTTAAAGGTCCAGATGGGTCCCGCTTGGTGTAATGTGGGTTTTTAATGTCTGGTTGGAGACTATATTGTTCCACTTGGTGTTATGTGGGTTTTTAATGTCCGGTTGGGGCCTATATAGTCCCTCTTGGTATTTTAAGATTTTTTTAGGTACAGTTTTGGCCTATATAGTCCCGCTTGGTATTTTAAGGTTTTAAAGGTACGTTTGGGGCCTATATGGTCCCTCTTTGTGTAATGTGGGCTTTTAAGGTCTAGTTGGGGCCTATATGGTTCTGCTTGGTGTAACGTGGGTTTTTAAGGTCCGGTTTGGACCTGTATATTCCCGTTTGGTATTTTAAGGTTTTAAATGTCCGGTTGGGTACTGCTTGGTGCAATGTGGGTTTTTGAGGTCCGGTTGGAGACTATATGTTTCCACTTGGTGTAATGTGGGTTTTTAAGGTCCAGTTGGGGACTATATGGTCTCGCTTGCTGTAATGTGGGTTTTTAAGGTCCGTTTGGGGACTATATGGTTCTACTTGGTTTAATTAGGGTTTTTAAGATCCGGTGGGGGCCTATATGTCCCACTTGGTGTAACGTGGGTTTTTAAGGTCCGGTTTGGGCCTGTATAGTCTCGTTTGGTATTTTAAGGTTTTAAAGGTCTGGTTGGGGCCTATATATTCCCGCTTGGTATTTTAAGGTTTCATAGGTACGGTTGGGGCCTATATGGTCCTGCTTGGTGTAATGTGGGTTTTTAAGGTCCGGTTGGGGCCTATATAGTCTTGCTTCCTATTTTAAGTTTTTTTTTAAAGTACAGTTTTGGCCTATATAGCCCCGCTTGGTATTTTAAGGTTTTAAAGGTACGGTTGGGGCCTATATGGTCCCGCATGGTGTAATGTGGGGTTTAAAGCCCTGGTTGGGAACTATATGGTCCCACTTGGCGTAATGTGGATTTTTAAGGTCCGGTTTGGGCCTATATGATCCTGCTTGGTGTAAGGTGGGTTTTTAAGGTCTGGTTTTAGCCTATACAGTCCCGTTTGGTATTTTAATGTTTTAAAGGTCTGGTTGGTTCATTCTTGGTGTAATGTGGGTTTTTAACTTCCGTTTGGGGACCATATGGTTCCGCTTGGTGTAATGTGGGTTTTTAAGGTCCGGTTGGGGCCTATATAGTACCTCTTGGTATTTTAAGGCTTTTTTTAGGTACATTTTTGGCCTATATAGTCCTCCTTGGTATTTTAAGGTTTTAAAGGTACAGTTGGGGCCTATATAGTCCCGCATGGTGTAATGTGGGTTTTTAAGGTCCGGTTGGGGACTATATGGTTCCCCTTTGTGTAATTTGGGTTTTTAAGATCCGGTTGGGGCCTATATGGTCCCGCTTCTTATTTTAAGGTTTCAAAGGTCCAGTTGGGTCCCGCTTGGTGTATTGTGGATTTTTAAGGTCCGGTTGGAGACAATATGGTTCTGCTTGGTGTAATGTGGGTTTTTAAGGTTCGGTTGGGGCCTATATGGTTTCGCTTCATGTAATATGGGCTTTTAAGGTCCGGTTGGGGACTATATTGTCCCGCTTGCTGTAATGTGAGTTTTTAAGGTCCGGTTGGGGTCTATATGGTTCCGCTTTGTGTAATTTGGGTTTTTGAGATCCAGTTGGGGCCTATATGGTCCCACTTGGTATTTTAAGGTTTTAAAGGTCCGGTTGGGTCCCGCTTGGTGTATTGTGGATTTTTAAGGTCCGGTTGGAGACTATATGGTTCTGCTTGGTGTAATGTGGGTTTTTAACGTCCGGTTGGGGCCTATATAGTCCCACTTTGTATTTTAAGTTTTTTTAGGTCCAGTTTTGGCTTATATAGTCCCACTTGGTATTTTAAGGTTTCAGAGGTACGGTTGGGGCCTATATGGTCCCGCTTGGTGTAATGTGGGTTTATAACATCTGGTTGAGGCCTATATAGTCTTGCTTGCTATTTTAAGGTTTTTTAAGGTACAGTTTTTGCCTATATAGTCCCGCTTGGTATTTTAAGGTTTTAAAGGTACTGTTGAGGCCTATATGGTCCCGCATGATGTAATGTGGATTTTTAAGGTCCCGTTGGTGCCAATATCGTTCCGCTTGGTGTAATGTGAGTTTCTAAGGTCCGGTTGGGTACTATATGGTCCCACTTGGTGTAATATGGATTTTTAAGGTCCGGTTGGGTCCTATATGATCCCGCTTGGTGTAATATGGGTTTTTCAGGTCTGGTTTTGGCCAATAAAGTCCCGTTTGGTATTTTAAGGTTTTAAAGGCCCGGTTGGGTCATGCTTGGTGTAATGTGGATTTTTAAGGTCCGGTTGGGGCCTATATAGTCCCGCTTGGTAATTTAAGTTTTTTTGAGGTACAGTTTTGGCCTATGTAGTCCTGCTTGGTATTTTAAGGTTAAAAAGGTACGTTTGGGGCCTATATGGTCCCGCTTTGTGTAATGTGGGGTTTAAAGTTTTGGTTGGGGCATATATGGTCCGGATTGGTGTAATGTGGTGTTTTAAGTTCCGGTTGGGGCGTATATAGTCCTGTTTGGTATTTTAAGGTTTTAAAGGTCTGGTTGGGTACTGCTTGATGTAATGTGGGTTTTTAAGGTCCAGTTGGGGACTATATGGTTCCGCTTGGTGTAATGTGGGTTTTTAAGTTTCGGTTGGGGCTTATATAGTCCTGCTTGGTATTTTAAGGTTTTAAAGGTATGGTTGGGGCCTATATCGTCCTGCATTTATGTAATACAGGGTTTTAAGGTCTGGTTGGGGCCTATATGGTCCCACTTGGTGTAATATGGGTTTTTAAGGTTCGATTGGGACCTATATAATCCCACGTGGTGTAATGTGGGCTTTTAAGGTCCATTTGTGGTCTATATGTTTCCGCTTGGTGTAATGTGGACTTTTAAGGTCCAGTTTGGGCCTATATTGTCCTGCTTGGTGTAATGTGGGTTTTTTAAGGTCCAGTTGTGGGCTATATAGTCCCACTTTGTATAATATGTTTTTTTTTTAGTTATGGATGGGGCGTAGATAGACTTGCTTGGTTTCATAAGTGTTTTTAAGTATGGTTGGGGTCTTGCACTCTCTGATTTGTTGGCTTGGTTTATATCACACCCAGGTCTCCTACACTTGACGACACCTTAAGAAGGAGAGTCATTCATGCAGAAGAGAAATGTTATTATTTTCCTGAATCCCAAGAATCTAGAATTGTTGAACAGTATTAAAAAAGCAGTAGGTGGAGTCTATTTCGATGGGCAGGGCAAGAATAAGGTCATTGGGCGGGGCATATAAAGGTCAATATGACAACCGGTGGGAGGAGTTTAAAAATGAGTGGTGTCCTTGTAAGGGGAGGAGCCAAGTCTTGCTCTGGCGCCCTTCCAACTTGAAAGTTCACCATCCACCACTGATGGGTTCCAACCCTGCATCTGTGTCCCCAGTTATATTCTCCACCATCCGTTTACTGTGCTTTTTATTTTCCTTTCTGTTTTTGTGTGTTTTTTTGTCTGTCTCCACATTTGTTTATTGTCATTGTGCCCCCCCCCCCCGGTGATCTAGCTCAGGATGAGTCAGGTAGAAGATGGGGAGTTGGAGCAGTTGGATCAGGCTCTTTTGACCGGGCCATCATGCAGCTCTCATTAGGCGCTGGCAGCCTTGAAGAGGCCTTCAATCAAATAGAGGTTACAGGCAGTGATTTAGGAGCCCCACAGTTAGTGCCTTTAGAGAGTGCAGGGTTTGAGCTGAAAGGTGCAGCAGGTAGGGGCACAGGTGACCTGCCCATGCTGTGTTCCACACACGCCTTTCAGTCAATAAGTTATCCCCGATACTCCACAAAGGTGCCGTCACACCCTTGCCCAAAGGTCAGTAGGGGTAAGAAAAAAATTGGGAGTCCTAACAAGGCTCCGACAGCCCAAACTGCAGTCCATGGGTTCACAGGGAGTGGTTGGATCAACTAACACCGCTTTTTAAAAGTTCAACGTACGAACAGCGCTGAGCTTGACACAAGAAGTGCTGTCATCAGCATCGGAACACCTCGTGAGACAGAGCAGCAGAAGGACAGGACTGCGATCATGGAAAGGGTGGGTTGGGCCCTAGACAGGGATATTCCACCAATTTGCGGGGCAATTAGCCCTGACAGCCACGCCAACGGTGGGTTGTCAGTCTGTTCCAGAACTTGTGGCGCCTGCGGCAAGTACA
This sequence comes from Discoglossus pictus, assembly GCA_027410445.1. Lineage (NCBI taxonomy): Eukaryota > Metazoa > Chordata > Amphibia > Anura > Alytidae > Discoglossus > Discoglossus pictus. Next base: position 329,034,363 of record CM050165.1, read on the forward strand.
GGAGGTGCTGTAGCAGTGTCAGGAGAGTCTTCACAGTCTATGGTGGTGTGCCCCCTTGATAACTTTGATGCTCACATTACTCAGGAAGTCAAGGACCATTAGCACATGAGAAGACAGAAGGGCCCATGACAAGGCTGTCATTCCTAGGCATATGTATTGACTCACAGAGGATGGAGTGTAGCCTGCCTATGGGTAAAGTTGAGAACCTGTTGCAGAAACTAGATGCATTGCCTGGGGCCAGAAGAGTCACATTGCATTGAGTTCAATCGATTCTGGGCAAGCTGAAGTTTGCCTGTCGTATAATCCCTATGGGAAGGATCTTTAGTGGGAGGTTGGCTCAGGCGACGGTAGGTGCAAGGCGCCTGCATCACTTTGGCTATGAGGGAGGATGCCAGGGTTTGGCTGTTATTCGTGAGTACATTCAAAGGGAAGGCATTGATACAGTGGCAAGCACAGTCCAGCATAATGCTGGAGCTGTATCCGGACGCGTCGGGTGCCTCTGGTATGGAGGCATACTTTGGTGGTAGGTGGTGCTCTAGCCCATAGCCGGAACAATGGGCAGCCACGGGGCTTACAAAGAACCTTGCGTTCCTAGAGTTGATTCCCATAGTGGTGGCTCTGCACATCTGGGGTGAGGAATTGGCGGATAGACAGGTCATCTTATTCACGGACAACATGGCGGTGGTCCAAGCAGTCAACAACACAACAGCGTCGTCAATACCAGTAATTTGTTTGATACGGCACTTGGTAATGGAATGCCTGCATCAAAATATCTGGTTAAAAGCAAAATACAGTACATCCCAGGTTACGAAAACGGCATCACTGACACACTCTCTTATTCACAGTGGGACCGCTTCAGGGTAGTTCGTGCCGGAGGCATGCGAGAGGGGAGAATATATTCCACCGTGGCTATGGGAACTTGGAGTGGAGAGGTAGATGCATTGGTCAGGAGACAGCTACAAGAGAGTATGGGACAAGTGGCGAGATCTGGTGGAGTCGGCTGGTGGTGCGAACATCGAGGACAGGATGTTTAGTTTCCTGTTGTGGTACCTAATTCAATGCAGGGATGCCGCAGAGTCAGCGGCATTGGTTAGGAGGCAGGTAGCGGCTCTAGCTTTCATGTTTAAGCTAGCTGCGCTGAGGGACTTGACAAAGGAGTTTGTGGTGAGGCGTGTCATACAAGGGTTATTCAAGGGTGACCAAAGTCACGACGGGAGGCGCCCAATCACCTTTTCGTTGTTACTGAGGTTGACAGCGGTGCAGGGGGAGTTCTGTAATGGGAACAAAATCAGTCTCAAGAGAGTTGGTACAGACTGCTGTCCTTGTGAATGTTTGAGAGAGCTTCTCACCGGCTGCCGGGTGTGACGAGTCTGCTTCTGGTACATGAGGACGGTACAGCACTCTCCGGATTTCAGTTTACCAGGGTACTGAAGAACGGTCTGCAGCATTTGGGTCTTAACCAGTCAGAGTTTGGGACCTACTTGTGCAGAATTGGGGCCGTTACGGAAGCGTCACGGTTAGGACAACCGGAGGCTATGATAAAGTAAATCAGCAAATGGGAATCCAGAGGATATATGACATATGTAAGACCAAAAGCCAAGGGATATTAGCAGCAGCTGATAGCTGCTAATTCTGTCATTGTCTTTGCAGGACGAAGACAACTGTGGATAGTGGGGCACTCCTACATGCATTGGACTCACCGGTTTGCTGCAGGTAGAAGGAGGGACAAGCAACTGGGCGTGCCGGTAGAGACCATGCAGGTGAGGTGGATAGGAGTTTCAGGGCTCCGGTGGGAACAAACGTGAGGACTGCTGTAGTCTTATGCCAGGCATTGGGGGCACCCCAGCATGCTACTAGTACATGCAGGGTGTAAGAATCTGGGTTCAGTCCCTATGAAAGAGTTGTTTAGGGTCATGAAACAGGATTTGTTGGATTGGATGCATACATTCAGGGGTGTATTTATCATCTGGTCAGAGATGATTAAAAGGAGGGTGTGGAGGAGTGCCAGGAACCCTGCATGTGTGGATAAGGCGAGACAGACGGTCAACAAGCTAATGTCGAGTTTTGTGAGGATGCAGGGGCTTGTGGCACTCCGCCATAAGGAATTCGATGATGAGGCGGCAAAATAGTTTTTCTTACCAGATGGTTTGCACCTGACGGATGTAGGGTTGGAGCTAATGATGCTGGAATTCATGGAAGGGAATACAGCGGGCCCTTGCAGAGAAGGGGGGGATCACAACCTAATGAGTGATTCCCTCATCCGCTTTGTGGCGGGGGGGCCAGGGCCAGGAAATTAAGAAGGAGGTCCTTTTCCCCCTTACCTCATAGGCATGGCAAGGACATGATTGGTGCCCTGGGTGCTACCTCTGCCCGGGCTCCTCCTCCTAGGATTTTTTTGGTTTGTTTGTATGTTAATAAATACGCTGTGACCAGCTTTACTCCCACCCAGGTCTCTGCATCATTATTTGTTGTTTATGGTTAAGTGGTTAATTAAGTTGTGGGAAATAGTACCTAGGCCCATTATTATCTCTCTAGGTCATGTTTGTCTCCTTGGAAATTTTAAATCCATCATTTTTTCATATTTTTTGAGAAGGTCTTTAGAAATGCATCCCATGCTATACATTCTGCTATGTAGCACAACCATTAAGATAAAAATTTTTAATTAAGTTGTACTATTATTTGTAAATGTACAATGGAGAGTTACACAGTAATTTGTCAAGTTGCTTCAATTTAGTATGCCATTTTATCATTCCAGTTACTTGCAATATATTTTTATAACACATATATTAATTGTCAAACTACGATTCGTTGTCACGCTTTGCGAGCTCGCAAAGCGAGCTCGGCCCGTTATAAAAGAAAACAAATATCCACTATCACCCTGTCACTCATGGGGGTCAATATAGACCCCCATAAGCACTTAATTAACCCCCTCACTCATGGGGGTCAATACAGACCCCCATAAACCCCTAATTAACCCTGTCACTTATGGGGGTCAATATAGACCCCCATAAGCCATTCATTAACCCTGTCACTCATGGGGGTAAATAAAGACACCATAAGCACTTAATTAACCCCCTCACTCATGGGGGTCAATACAGACCCCCATAAACCCCTAATTAACCCTGTCACTCATGGGGGTCAATATAGACCCCCATAAGCCCTTCATAAACCCTGTCACTCATGGAGGTCAATACAGACCCCCATAAGCCCTTCATTAACCCTATCACTCATGGGAGTCAATACAGGCCCCCATGAGCACTTCATTAACCCTGTCACTCATGGGGGTAAATATAGACCCCCATAAGCCATTCATTAACCCTGTCACTCATGGGGGTAAATACAGACCCCCATAAACCCTTCATTAACCCTGTCACTCATGGGGGTCAATACAGACCCCCATAAGCACTTCATTAACCCCCTCACTCATGGGGGTCAATATAGACCCCCATAACTCATTCATTAACCCTGTCACTCATGGGGGTCAATACAGACCCCCATAAACCCTTCATTAACCCTGTCACTCATGGGGGTTAATACAGACCCCATAAGCACTTAATTAACCCCCTCACTCATGGGGGTCAATACAGACCCCCATAAACCGCTAATTAACCCTGTCACTCATGGGGGTCCATACAGACCCTCATAAGCCTCTATTTAACCCCATCAGTCCCATAAGGGTATATTAAGACCATTATGGACCTGTTACAACCCAACATTAACCTTATAAGTGCCATGACGGTCCTCAAGGACCATCATGACACTAAGTATAAACACTATACTGCACTATACCCCACCAATAAAACATTAAATATCAACTAAACAGCCTCTACACTAACCTATTAACAACTACACTACCTACCTACACTACCTACCTACCCCCTAATAGCCCCCACCACTCTAATTACAGAAAATAAAAAAGCCTAAAGTCACAAAAAATAAAATATCTACATTACATAAAATAAAAGACCTAAGTCACAAAAAATTAAAAATCTGCATTATAGAAAATAAAAAAAACCGAAGTCACAAAAAAAGGAACATTACTGAAAATAAAAAATAAAAACATTACAACTCCCCCCCACTACAGAAAAAAAAAAATTACACACCTGAAAAGGAAATACATATAATACATACAATACAATACATACAATATAATACAATACAATACAATACAATTAAATACAATACAATACAATACAAATACATACAATACATACAATATAATACAATACAATAAAATACAATAAAATACAATACACCCCTTTCTAATATACAATACATCCTATCTATCTAATATACATCGCTCAATCTATCTAAATAACACTAATATACAATACATGCTATGCTATCTATATAAAACACATACCCCTAGCTAACATACAATAAATGCTTTCTATATATAAAATAATCTAATTCTAAGCTAAAATAAAATAATTAAGACCACTTACCTTTGCAGATGTCCATTCTAATCACCTAGGGAAAAAAAATAAAAAAATTAGTGCAACACATTTACAGTAAATAAATAAACATTCTAAACATTCTAAATATTCTACTCACCTTTCTGGCATGTCATGTCCTAATTCTTTTACCCTTCTCCGGCGCGGCACCTGTTAAAAAAATCATAACATTAATACACATACATAAACATAAAAACAAAATAAAATAAACATAATCTACATTGTACTTACCTCCCCGCAATGTTTCCGGCCTCCTCCTCCTCTTCTGCCCCTCCCTGTAAAAAAAAAAAAAACTACGCTAATTAGGCTCCCGGAGACTTTTCCGGAAGAAAATAGGCAATGGCGCCTTCTGATTGGTTGAAAATGCTGTCTATCAAATTCACCCAATCAGGAAGCGCCAATGTGTGAGCCAATCAGAAAGGGATACACCCTAAAATCCCACTCTGATTGAATAATGCACCTGTCAATCTTTATTTAAACCAATCACAAGGCGCAGATGCCTTAAGCCAATCACAATAGAATACACCCCCACAGGGTGATTGGCTGGAGGCATCTGCGCATTCTGATTGGTTGCACTGACAATAGCCAATCACAATGGAATACACCCCCACGTACTGATTGGTGAAGGCATTTGCGCCTTCTCATTGGCTATTGTCAATGTCAATCACTATTACAGCGAATGGGAAGGCGCAGATGTCTTAACCAATCAGTACTTGGGGGTGTATCCCATTAGGATTCGCTGATGGCAATAAAGCATTCGGATAGGTTCAAATAAAGATTGACAGGTGCGTTATCCAATCAGCGTGGGATTTTGGGGTGTATCCCTTTCTCATTGGTTCACAATTGGCGTCTTCTCATTGGCTGAATTTGATAGACAGCGTTTTCAGCCAATCAGAAGCCGCCATTGCCAATTTTATTCTGGAACACTCCGTAGGAAGCTCATTAGCATCGGGGACATCCGCCAGGGCGGATGTGTGTTGTTTTTTCTTTTTTTTTTAAAGAGCGCGGATGCTTCCACGGCCCATCCGGGGCACAACACCAGGAGGCTGGAGACATCGCGGGGAGGTAAGTACAGTGTAGATTGTGTTTATTTTACTTGGTTTTATGTTTATGTTTGTGTGCTAATGTAATGTTTTTTTTTTAACAGGGGCCGCACTGCAGAAGCAAAGATGGAGGACGTGACATGCTGGAAAGGTGAGTAGAATAATTAGAATGTTTTGGAATGTTTAGAATGTTTATTTTTTTTATGTAAACGTGTTGTATTCATTTTTTTAATCTTTTTTTATCCTAGGTTGGTGATCTGAAGAAACATCTCAAAGGTAAGTGGTCTTAATTATTTTATTGTAGCTTAGAATTAGGGTTGCTATATAGAGATAGCATGTACTGTATATTAGATAGATAGGGGGATGTATAGTACATAGATAGTATTTATTGTATATTAGATAGATAGGGGGATGTATTATAGATAGATAGTATTGTATATTAGATAGGGGGTGTATATTAGATAGGGGGATGTATATTAGATAGGGGGATGTATATTAGATAGGGGTGTATTGTATTGTATTGTATTTAATTGTATTGTAGTGTATTGTATTATATGTATTTCCTTTTCAGGTGTGTCATTTTTTTTTCTGTAGTGGGAAGGGGGGTTGTAATGTAATTTTTTCTTTTCTGTAATGTTCCTTTTTTTTATTTTTTGTGACTTAGTTTATTTTCTGTAATGTACATTTTTTATTTTTGGTGATTTTAGTTTTTTTTATTTTATGTAATGTAGATTTTTGATGACTTTAGTTTTTTCGATTTCTGTAATTACAGTTGTGGAGAGGGGGTTGTTAGGGGGTAGGTAGGTAGGTAGTATAGGTGTTAATAGGTTAGTGTAGAGGGTGTTAAGTTGATATTTAATGTTTTATTGGGGGGGTATAGTGCAGTGTAGTGTTTATACTTAGTGTCATGATGGTCCTTGAAGACTGTCATGGCACTTATGTGGTTAATGTTGGGTTGTAACAGGCCCATAATGGTCATAATATACCCTTATGGCACTGATGGGGTTAAATAGAGGCTTATAAAGGTCTGGATAGACCCCCATAAGTGACGGGGTTAAAATGGTGTAGTGCTTACACTTTGGGTCATGAGGGTCCTGGATGACTGTCTATATAGTTGAGGCACATAGTACACTCACATTGTGTGGCAAACAGCATTTCAACACTTTCTTTTATTGACCGTCATTTTTTGACGGGCAAGTCGCTAGTATAATAATAATCAGCAATATTATTTATCTTTAGGCCAACATATTACAATGACCTTCAAGTTTTCTCTGTCATTTAAACTATACACTGTATTCCCATATGTTTCCCCTGATCTTTAAGGCTTAATTATTTTTGATCTATAAAGCTTATATTAGTAAAGTGAACTCCCCGTTATCCGGCACCCACAGGGATTCCCTATTGCCGGATAAGTGTAGTTGCCTGTTAATCGAGTCTCTGAATTTAAGGGTCTAAATGACCCTTAAACACATTTAGGCCCAGAAAAAATAATTAGAAAAAAAGTTAGCTTTTTTTTTTTTTTTTGCAGTCTTGAACTCCGGATAGTTCCCGGATAGTACCGGTTATGCTAGTTTAGCGGGAGTAAATTTAAAAAGGGAATTGATGCCGGTGCCTGTTGCTTGACAGTGCCGGTTGGTTAGGTGCCTCTGTTAATTGTTGGAGTGTGTATTATAGCACACTTGTTGATGGGAGCATTAAATAGAATAATAGGTGAGTTATATTTGCTGCATAAAAAAATTAAGACACTTTGCTGTGGTACCAATTCATCATATGTCTAAAATGTAATATTTTTGTATGATTCAGTTTCAGAAAATAACATAGATTGAATAGTTGTTAGGAAGACCTGCATATGAATCAGGACCTCTATCCACTTTTTCTCTGGATCTCCACTACAAAATTACAATAGAGATTTCTAGATCCGGGAGCCCATAAATGAGGTTGCAAGCTACATTGCTATTCAATTGCTGTCTTTTTGCAGGCTCCGATCGGGTTACAAGTTACATGCTTGAAAAAATTGCGTCCGTCAAACTCGTAACTTACAGACTTCAAAAGCCTTTGATCTGTCACTTTCGCCAGGAAAAAATCACAAATCGCAACCCATATTGAACAATGTTTTAAATAATCTGTATCTATTTTATCACCACCAACATCAGAGGCATGCAATGAGCAATCGAGGAGAGGCAAGAGAAAAATAGGAGAGAGAGAAGAAGGTGACAGAAAACGAGAAGGCAGGCATAGAGAGATTTAACAGGTAAAGGGATGTCCTATCAGACAATAACATTATAATTCCGCTTAATCTCTGAATTATAGCTGATCTCTATGTAACTCTGTTGTGGCTGCATAAATGCTTATTTTGATGGTATTGGAGGCAGAAAATGTATATGATTTCCTGTTATCCTGTGCTTATTGTAGTCTGGTAACATGTTATTCCCATTCTGAATCGTGACCTTGTCGTGTTAAAGGGGCTTTTGTACTTCAATGAAGCTGTGAGCTAAACCATGTAGGTTCACTCAAGATGGGCAGGTCATAGCAGAAAAGTCAGACAAATTATGGTCCACTGGAGAAGGAACTGACATCCCACTCCAGTATCTTTGTCAAGAAAACCCTATGGATAAGCACAACCATGCACAAGATCAGGGATAGTCAGGCACAACTGATTGACTAAACAAGAACAACAACTTCTTATTGATATGCTTTATAGAATAAACTTTATAGACTATGGCCCCTATTCAATTGAGCCCATAATGTAGCCAGTAAACTAAGTTGCTATTCAATTGGTGTCTTTTAGCTACCCGCAAACGATTTACAGGTTACAGGTTAAAAATCCCTGTGGTTGTTAAAATCAGAATTACCAACCCAACTAAGCCTTTGATCTTTTTCTTTTCTCTTATTTTCTTTATACTTTTTATTATTTTGTACAAAGCACACAAAAAAAACAACAGAAGCATTCATACAATTAGAACAGTAAAAATATCCAATACTCTTACAGTTAAAAAAAAAAAGACTTTTCAAACAAATCAAACAATACAAATGAGGTCTGAAGACACAATAATAAATATAACAATTAATCAGTATAAGTCAAAATACATTAAAGCCGGGATTACTCACTGCTTAGAGAATCCCCAATTTTCTATTTATCAAAAGAATTTTTAATAATTCCCAGCTTCTGAAAATCTCTTTCCAAAGCACGATTTTTGTTAATTATTGTTTTTAATTAATTCAAGCTAGGGGACGAAATCTGGTTCCATTTAGAGGCTACCATCTACTTGCTGCCATAATGACTTGCAAAAGGCAGGCTTTAATGTCCAGAGAACGATTGTCGGGAAAAAAATGAAATAAAATTAATTCTGCAGAGGCCGGTAATCTAGAATTAAATTTTTTTGACAAGAGACCAAGAAATTGTTCCCAAAATTGAAAAATTATTGGGCAATCATACCTTGGGCATCATTCAAATTATGGCCGTAAAATGTCCGTAACTCTGCGATTCCTTGCGATGGGGCTACAGACCCTTGCAGACCTACGGCTACGTTGCTATTCACAGTAACGGTGCCACAAGGAGGTTCCCCTTACCGCCAATTGAAAACCATGCAGTCAGCCATAAGCTGGGAGCCTGCAGCACTACAAACATTTAAATTCCCTGCCGCGGGTCCCATAAAAGGCCCGCGGCACACAAATGGCTACCTCAAGCCACGGAGGTACTATAAGTACCTCGACAGCACCTAACATTAACCCCCTCCCAGTGCTGGGGGTTCTCAATCAGGACACTAGCAGTGTTTCCACATTAACCCTATAATGCAGGGGTCCCCGATCGAGACCCCTTCTATGTCCCTACATTAACCCCTTGCTGCAGGGTCCCAATCAGGACAGTGCAGCACTTCAAAAATGTTAATTTCCCAACGCAGGTCCTTAATGTCTGCGGCACACAAATGGTTACCTCAAGTATGCCACGGCACCTAACATTAACCCCCCAATGCTGGAAGTCCCCATTGGGACCCCGGCAGTGTCACCACCTTAACCCCCTTGCTTTAAGGAACCCTGCAGCACTTAAATTCCCTGCTGTGGGTGGTCCTCCAGGACCCTCATGACACTAAGTACAAACACTACACTACACTATCCCCCAATAAACCACTAAATCTTAACCAACCCCCCTCTACCCTAACCTATTAACCCCTACCTACCTAACACCTACTCTAACCTATTAACACCTACACTATCTACCTAACTCCATATTAAACCCCTCCACCCCACTAATTACAAAAAATAAAACAACCTAAGTTACAAAAAAATAACAATTTGTGGGGACAAATTACACACCTGAAAGAAAAAAACATGCATAAATAGACATCACATTACATCAATAAATAAATACAGTTGAAATATACCCCTAACTACGTACTATTAACCCCTAACTACAATACATTACCCCCTAACTACAATACCTAACCCCCTAACTATAATACATTACCTCTGAACTACAATACATTACCCCATCTATAATACCTAACCCCTTAACTATAATACATTACCTCCTAACTACAATACATTACCCCATCTACAATACATTTACCCCTATCTACATATATTAACCCTATCTACAATACATTAACCCTATCTTCAATACATTAAACCTATCTACAATATATTAACCCTATCTGCAGTATGTAAAGACTCACATAAGTGATAGGGTTACATAGTGGCTTATGGGGGTCTGTATAGACCCCCATAAGTGATGGGATTACATAGAGGATTATGGGGAGTCTGTATAGAACCACATAAGTGATGAGGTTAATTAGGGGCTCATGGGGCACTGTAAAGAGCCCCATGAGTGATGGGGGTGGTACTTATAGTACTCCAGCGTCAGCGGTTAATTATTTTATTTATCGCAGGCCCTTTAAGGACCTTTAAGGTCCTTTCAGTACTCATGGTGGGAAATTACAGTTACTTGGGGTAACCATTTGTGTGCCGCGGGCCCTTTGAGGACCCGCAAAGGGGAATTTAAATGTTTGAAGTGCCGATCTGGACACCCATAGCAAAGGATTAATTTGGGGACACTGCGGGGGTCCCAATGGGCCCCCCAGCATTTTGGGTTAATGTAAGGTGCCGCGGGGTACTTACAGTACCCCTGCAGCTTGGGGTAATCATTTGTGTGCAGGGAATTTAACATTTTAAAGTGCTGCAGGGTCCCGATCGGGACCCTGCAGCAAGGGTTTAATGTAGGTACTCTGCAAGGGTCCTGATCTGGGACCCCTACAGCAAGGGGGCTTGATTTGGAGCAGTGGTGAGCTACGTAAGGGCTTAACAATTCCTTGCGACTGCTCCAAGCTGTCAGTGAGCTGCAGCTCAATTTGAGACATTTCTGGGCTTGCCGGGAGGGTGGTCGTAGCATTTGAATAGGGATTAGGCTTTTTTGCATCCGACACTTTCGAGGCCAAGCGATTTAAGGGGCCACAAGGGATCGCAGCTAGACGGTCATAAGCCACCGGAGGCCACCATTAAAATAACTAAGTAGCTTGTGGCGGCCTCTTGCGGCTACTTATTTCCAAATCGTAGTATTACAATGAGGCCCCAATGTGGAAGTGTGAGACCACTTATCCACACTTTATCCAACAGAATTCTTTATTTTTATTGTGGGAAATTTGAGAGATTCTAGTGGGGACAAAGTACCATTTATTTAAGATTTTAAACTGAATTTCTCTATATGAAGTTTTTTTGATAAATATTTCTGTAATGTTTAAGGCTTTAAACCACTCTTCTTTAGTCCAAGTCTTGTCTAAATCTCTTTCCCAGCTAATAATTCTACTTGAGTTGTTATTGTCTAATAGATTGTTTAGGATCTTATAGCATTTCGATATTAAATGAGTTTGATCTTTTTGAGTAGCTAGTTTTTCAAAGGCTGTTATAGGTCTTATATCTTTAATAAATAATTTAGAGGCTTCCCATGATGATTTAAACTTCAAATAGTCTCACCAGGCTTGTTTTGGGATACTATACTTACTGACGAGTTATTCAAAAGTGGCAAATGAGCGATTAATGAACAGATCTTTTATATATCTAAAATCCCTCTGGGACCAGTCTTTTAAGAACGGAAGATCTAGTTTAACTTTCAGCATTTCAGTTGACACCATAAGACTAACTCCCATTTTTTGTTGTTTTTAAGCCAAAATTGGTGGACTGTATTAATTATGTCAAGAGAATCTGCAACTCTTAATTTGATATCTGGGTCTAACATGTTTCCCTCTTGAAGATAGTTTTTTCAGTGGATTTCCATTGGCTAGCATAATATGGATCCATCCATTTAATAATATGAGATAACATTGTAGACTCTCACCATTAACTTCATTTTGACTCTAGAGCGTTTCTTGTTATAAATAAATTAATCAATTAATCTCTGAAATTGATTGATTTAAATACTTAGGTATTGGTAATGGAATGCATCTGAGCAAATAGTTAAAGTGAGGTAAGAGAGACATTTTCATTGCAGCAATTCTTCCTGTAAGTAAAAGATTAGTAGATTTCCATGATGTGGTGATGTCAGATAATTTATCATATAAATTCTTATAATGTATGGAGATCATTTGATGCAGATTACTATTGAAAAATAATACCCAGATGTTTGAAATGTTCATCATGCCATTTGTATTAACATTTGGCTTCTAAATCTGCTTGCTAGGTAAATGAAAGATTTAAAGCTAAAACCTTTGTTTTTGAAATATTAAGTTTGTACTTGGATATCGTACAGTATGAATCTATAATTTGATGTAAATGGGTAAGGGAGCGTATTGGATCTAGTACAGTTGCTACTACATCATCAGCATAAAGTGCAACCTTGTTTGCTGAATCTCCTATTTCTATCCCTTTCAGACCAGACCACTCTGAATCTTTTCGGCTAGAGGTTCAAATAATAGAGTGAATCCAGATTTAGGCTAGCTATAGCTATTACAATCTCTGTTGTGGAAACCTCTTTATTTAACGAATGTAGTTCTATATCTAAAACTTTTGGCAGATTAATCTGGTCTAAGAATTTTTGAATCTCTTTTATTTCTGGTTTAATAAAATCGTCAAATAAGAAAGCTTCTGATAAAAATCGGCAAATCTTTGCAATGTCCTCTTGTTTAGAGTAGTTAACTTGATTGTACCTAATAAGCTAAATTCTATTGTTAAGTAATTTTCAATTTAGTTTATTGGCTATCATTCTACTTGGCCTACTACCGAAATTATATAATTTCTGCTGAAGCAACCAAATAGATTTATCTACTCTTTTTTAAAATAATATTTTTAATCTGTAGTTGTATATCTTTTATTTATTTAGTATTAAGGTTATTCGGGTTGTCTTTATTAGATCTCTCTAGAGAACTATTGTTATGAACAGGGCCCACTGGACTGTTTGAGGTTCATCATTTATTATATGTGTGTTTAGAAGGTACTAACAACTTGCTTAACAGTCATATCTGGGATATTCAAAGGGTTAAATAATTCTAAAGAATTTATATGGCCCTGCGATCAGCCACGTGTGAAGGTTCTGGCTTTAGTCATGAAGGGGGGAGCTTGTTTTATAGCTCTGTAAGAGGAGACAAAAGGTGTAATGAGAACAAGAAAGCCATGTTGGTGAGGGGGTAGCAAGCTATTTAGCCAGGAGGATTAGCTAAAACTGTGGGGTAGGGGGGTCTTTGGTGTTTTGTGTCATCTGAAAATGTGTTTTGAAAAATAAAGAAGTGGTAGTCTGATTTTGGACACACTAAAGAAAGGTGGTGTCGGAGTCTGCTTGTGCTAATCAAAGGTACATGGTGTGTGATTCTTAGATCCTAAGAAAAGGGGTCTGATGGTGCCTGTCTCTTCAGAAATTATGCTGTCATCTGAAGTGTCTGCTGGTGTTGAGATCTGAACAAAAAGTTGCGACCCATAGAGAGAGACATAATTGGGGTGAGCGTGGTCCCCCAAATCTGGCGGGCGTAACAACTATGTTTTATATATAAATTCCTCAAAGGTAGTCTGCTTTTCTTTTTTTTGACTTTACCTTTTTTTGAGGATCCCTCTTTTGTAAGCTTTATGAGTATTCTACATCAGGGACTTAGAGGGAACAGAATTCCTATTAAGTTCAAACAAATTCTAAATCTCGTCTTTTAATCGAGTTTTATCTTTATCATCCTCAATTAAATAATCATTTAATTTCCAAGATCTGCCAGTTGACTGATATTAATTTGATTTTACAGTAAATATCATCATTGCATGATCAGATAGCGCTATTGGGCTAATTTCAACCTTTAAGGTATTATTTGAGGAATGTAAATCAAGAGGAAAATAGTCAATCCTCTTGTATACCTGGTGCCTATTTGAAAAGAAGGGAATATTATTTTCTTTGTAATTAAATATTCTCCAGGAGTCATATAAGTCATATTTTAAAAGACTATCGTTAAGTTGCTTAATTGACCTTAAAGATTGTGAGTCTAAAGAGGAGTTGTTATTAGATTTCCGATCTAGTTTGTGGTTTAAAATCATATTCAGATCACCAAAAATTATGATTTTACCTTGATCAAGATTCATAAATGCTTCAATTCTTTGATTAAGGAATCAAATTTGGCCTTTGTTTTGGGCATATAAATTCATAATAGAATATATTTGGTTGTCAATTGAACCTATCCAGATCAAGTATCTACCTTCTTGATCAAGTTCTACAAACTGCTCAGTAATTTTTAAATGTCTGTTTAAAAATATTGATACTTCACTGGCTTTTACTTAAACGTAGCATTATATCTAGTAATAAATAATCTATTATTATAATTTTATATTTTCTTATTGTGCCAATGCATTTATTGGAGACATATGATGTCTGCTTTCTCCCTTTGTAAGCTCCTCATATTTGCATGCCATGTAAATGGTGAATTCAATCCCTGAACATTTTGACTGATAAACTTAAGTGTCATATGTTTCTCTTTTCAATCTATCTAATGCAGCTCGACTTCGAGATCTATACAGTTTAACCAAATTTAATGCCCCAGGAGAGAAGTGAAGTGGAAAAAAGAAGATGAGAAAAATAATAGTAATAATTACCACTTTTCTCATCCTTCTTCCTCCGCTCCCCTCCATCTCCACTCCCATGTACAAAAGCAAACAGTAAAACTGTTTAAATAATCATAAACCTTTATGACACAAATTTCTAAATCTTTAAATCCCATTACAATGGGCAGCCTGAATTTCAAATCAATACGTATAAACCTTGTGCATATGATCCTTAAATTACATAACATTTATATTTTTACTAATAGTGATCGACCAAAGTGCAAAAAAATAAAAAAAAATATATAATCAATTAAATATACACATGTGGTTTAAATTCAACGACAAATTATTTAAGTGAAATACCTTAACTACATAGAGTTCTAGTGCTAATAACTGATCATAATTTTTATTTCCATGTTATTAGTTAATAATCTTCTATATCCTTGTGTAATATTCTACTTCAAAAATGTTTCTGTACCCCAGAGAGCCATATAATTTCCTATCAAATATTTGTGCTTCAAATTTTCAAATTAAATGAATACTTAAGTGTAAATTCTCTCTCCTCTTTCTTTTAATGTAATTTTCTGTTAATTTCTTCCCCTTCTGTCCCCAATATCTCTCTCTTAACTTGATCCCTCCCTCCCTCTTCTTTGTCAATAAGAGTTTGCTTTAACGATCCACAGAAGTACTAGAACTTATTTAAAAGTCTTTTTTGTTAACTAGTCAGCTTGAGATCTCTAAGTAAGTTGAAGCCTTCACAAAAAAATGTATCTTACATCATTGTAGAAGAAAATGATCTCAGGTGGAGATCCCCATCAAAATGTTGTGCAATTTAATAAATTATTTTGTTGATGCAATGTTTCTTCCGACAAGTCTGGGAAAATCTTTAGTTTTTCATAAGGGGAATCAAAAGTTTTTTATAATAAATGCAGCTTTCAAATTTTTATCTCTATCTTTCTGAGAGTAGAATTTGATTAGTACATCTCTTGAATAGTCACCCGTAAATTTTCAGGATAAATGAATACGATACACTCTTTCTTTATGTAGGCCTTCTTGCCCTTCTGGATCTACCAAATGCCGCTTAAAATCTTTTACATACTGGGATAGATCCTTTAAGAGGATAGACTCTGGTGAACCCCTTAGTCTGATATTTTGGCATCTAGAAAAATCGTCCAAGCTGACACATTTTGATTTTAACTCTACGTATTTCTCTCTCAGCCTCTTTTATTTTTGTTGTTAATATCTCATTTTTCTTCAAGATTCTATTTTGAGTGGGCTCTGTAGTATCCAGTCTACTGCTAAGAGCGTTAATCTGTTTAGTATTACTAGCAATTTCTTTTGTTAGCTCTAGTTTAATTGAACACTGATAATCCTTTAATAATCCTTTCATTATTCGGATGGTTAGTTTTTCTTCTACTGCTTCTACTCTCTCTAAATTTCCCTCTCGTGGTGAACTTCAAGAAAGTTCCATTTGTCCTATAGTTGAATCTAGATGTGATTGGACTGAAATATTTAATTGTAGATTATCTTTAGCACTGCGTTTATCCACTGGAGAGAAGAATTGGCTATATTTAGTATCGCTGTGTTTTTCACTATCTTTCATTTACCTTTTTTAGTTTTGATTGTGTTTATGTCTCATCTTTTCCCTTTAATCTATCACCAATACTAATTATATATATCTCACTCCTCTCTGAAAGGCTAAAACACGTTACTGGTCCAAATAGTATCTAATTCCCTCAAAGAGAAATTCTGTATTTAAAAAAAAAAGAAAAAAAAAACAAATTTCCACAAGTTAGAATATTTAGTTAAAATAAAAAAAGTTAGACTGCTTGGGTTTTTCACGCTTCATCAGATCGGATACCTGGAAGTGTTACATAGGAAACCAGGGGTTTGAGGGTTTAAGGCTTCGGCCCTTAAATCACTCTGTAACTGTAGCAAATTTCAAGCTCGTAGTTGTCTTCATATCCACTGAAAGTTGCAATTGAAAAAGGCCCTGTGTTTTTAAAATCCTGAAATGTATTATATTAATACGAGTTTATTCAAATTCAGATTCTAAACTCATGTATCTAACAATCCAGTTTTTGTGGGTTTAAATAGAAACAGTACATTATGAATCATCTAACTGCTGATAAATGTAAGGCATTTTCTATTTTGGACGCTTTTTCTTCCGAAAGCTCAGAGAGCTATAATGATTATATTCTTTGGGATGTATTTACTAAGGTCTGATGAGGCATACTGAGTTTCCTTGACTTAAATTGGTGATAGTGCCTGAGTGGGTTGCACTCAAAGCCCTCAAATAATTATATAGTGGTCTTAGAGATATGTTCACCTGTTCTTTGACAGAGCCGGGAAAGGTGTTGCTTTTACGTATCCATGCATAATTCATTATGAATCATTACTGATACCTATTTCTACATTCCTTTGTGACACATAATGTGAACAACAGTGAGAGACACACAATTAAACTAAAGCATGGGTGTCCCAGTTTCACTGATTTCAATCCATTATGAAGATTGTACTCTACTACTATATCAAAAAGTATCTGAGGGCAAATGTAATGACATTGCCAAACAAACAAAAGAGTGAAATGCCATTGTAATAAAAAATTACATTATTAAACAGTGATATCTTTGTCAAACAAGTACATTGAACAAGGATGTGGCTTTGAATTTAATTGAATTAATCCAACCCTTGAACTTTGCTTCATAATTACATAATTTGCAAGCAGACAGATTTTAGCACTACATAATCTGGTGATCTACAAGTAGAATAATAGTAATAAAATAATGTTTACATTTTTTAGAACATTTGTGTTGCTTACCATAAAGTGCCAATGTGGGACACTTGGACAAATATGTGATTCCCCCTGGCTGTTAGCTGTCCTTAACTGGCTGACGATTTCAAAAAGTTAATTGCTAACTCATCCAACCAGAAGTATATTAACCACAACACCTATGCCTCATACATCTCATTCTGCATCTGAACTAATATTGATGACATAGCACATTCTTTATCCACTTTTAATGTATTCTTAAAAATAAAAAATAAAATCGTACGCATTACTTCAAAATATTATTAAATGTAAATAAAACATAACAGATTAGAACCCTTAAAACCTCTCCATCTCAGATTTGTGATTAATGTTATTTGCTCTAACAGGTTAATATAAAAAGAAAATGACTACAAAGAATCTAATGCAGGGTGTTCTAAAACCTGGCAATCAGTTTTAGTTCTTGCTTTATAGTAAAAGAGAATATATTTTATTATTCCTTTAAACTACCGTATATACTCGAGTATAAGCCGTCCCGAGTATAAGCTGAGGCACCCATTTCACCACAAAATACTGGGTAAAATGAGTGACTCAAGTATAAGCCGAGGGTGGGAAATGTGCTGCCCCCTGTGTCCCTCTTGTGCCCTCTGTGTCCCCCTCTCTCTCTGTGTCTCTTCTCCCCTCTCCCTTCTCTGTGTCTCTTCTCCCCTCTCCCTTCCCTGTGTCTCTTACCCCTCCCTTATCACCCTCCTCAACCTCCCTCCTCATCCTTAACCTCCCTTCCCTGTGTCTCTTCTCCCCTCTCCCTTCCCTGTGTCTCTTCCCCCCTCCCTTATCGCCCTCCTCAACCTCCCTCCTCATCCTTAACCCCCCTCCTCATCCTCAACCTCCCTCCTCATCCTCAACCTCCCTCCTCAACATCCCTCCTCAACCTCCCTCCTCATCCTCAACCTCCCTCCTCATCCTCCCTCCTCATCCTCAACCTCCCTCCTCAACCACCCTCCTCATCCTCAACCCCCTCCTCAACCTCCCTCCTCATCCTCAACCTCCCTCCTCATCCTCCCTCCTCATCCTCAACCTCCCTCCTCAACCACCCTCCTCATCCTCAACCCCCTCCTCAACCTCCCTCCTCATCCTCCCTCCTCAACCCCCCATCCCAACCCCCCATTCTCATCCTCTCTCCTCAACCCCCCTCCTCAACCTCAACCCCCATCCTTAACCCCTCCTCCTCATCCTCAACCTCCCTCCTCATCCTCAACCCCCCCATCCTCAACCCCTTCCTCAACCTCCCTCCTCAATCCCCCCATCCTCAACCCCCTCCTCAAGCACCCCATCCTCATCCTCCATCCTCAACCCCCCCATCCTCAACCCCCTCCACAATTGCCCCATGCTCATACTCTCTCCTCAACCCCCATTCTCAACCCCTCCTCCTCATCCTCAACCTCCCTCCTCATCCTCAACCTCCCTCCTCAACCCCCCTCCTCAACCCCCTCCTCAACCTCCCTCCTCAACCCCCCATCCTCAACCCCCTCCTCAACCTTCCTCCTCAACCCCCATCCTCAACCCCCATCCTCATCCTCAACCCCCCTCCTCAACCCCAACTCACCTCCTCAACCTCAACCCCCCTCAACCTCCCCCCTCAATCCCCCCTCAACCCCAACCCCCCTCCTCAACCCCCCTCCTTAACCTAAACCCCCCTCAACCCGCCTCCTCCACCTAAACCCCCCCTAAATACATCCCCCCTCTCCCTTCACTTACCTGCTTGTGCTCCGGCCTCCACTCCTTGACCCGGCGCGCATGTGACGTCACATGCGCGCCGTGTCATTAGCATATACTGGGTGCCGGCACCCGGTATATGCTAATGACGTGGCACGCATGTGACGTCACATGCGCGCCGGAGCTGTGTCAAGGAGCGGAGGCCGGAGCACAAGCAGGTAAGGGAGGGTAGGGGGGGGAGTTATTTAGGGGGGTTTAGGTGGAGGAAGGGGGTTGAGGGGGGTTTAGGTTGAGAAGGGAGGAGGGAAAGAGACACTCGGGGAAGAGAGACACACGCGGGGTTAGAGACACACGGGGGGGTTAGAGACACACAGGGGGGTTAGAGACAAATGGGAGTGTTAGAGAGACACGGAGGGGTTAGAGAGACATGGGGGGAGAGTGACTCGAGTATAAGCCGAGGGGGCCCTTTTTTGCCTTAAAAAAAGGGCTTAAAAACTCGGCTTATACTCGAGTATATACGGTACTAGCGACTTGCCCGTCAAAAAATGACGGCAAGATCAAGTTTTTTCCAAAACATTTCTCCCTCCCATGTCTCTTTCCCTCCCCCCTCCTGTTTCTCTTTGCCCCCTCTCTCCCTCCCTTGTCTCTCTTTGGCCCCTCTATCCTTCCCTTTCTCTCTCTTTGCCCCCTCTCTCCCTCCCTTGTCTCTCTTTGCCCCCTCTCTCCCTCCTCTGTCTCTCTTTGCCCCCTCTCTCCCTCCCTTGTCTCTCTTTGTCCCCTCTCTCCCTCCCTTGTCTCTCTTTGCCCCCTCTCTCCCTCCCTTGTCTCTCTTTGCCCCCTCTCTCCCTCCCCTGTCTCTCTTTGCCCCCTCTCTCCCTCCCTTGTCTCTCTTTGCCCCCTCTCTCCCTCCCCTGTCTCTCTTTGTCCCCTCTCTCCCTCCCCTGTCTCTCTTTGCCCCCTCTCTCCATCCCCTGTCTCTCATTGTACCTTCTCTCTCTCCCTGTCTCTCTTTGCCCCCTCTCTCCCTCCCATGTCTCTCTTTGCCCCCTCTCTCCCTCCCTTGTTTCTCTTTGCCCCCTCTCTCCCTCCCCTGTCTCTCTTTGCCCCCTCTCTCCCTCCCTTGTCTCTCTTTGCCCCCTCTCTCCCTCCCCTGACTCTCTTTGTCCCCTCTCTCCCTCCCCTGTGTCTCTTTGCCCCTTCTCCCTTCCCTGTGTCTCACCTACCTCTCCTGGCTCCCTTCCCCCATCCTGTCTCCCTTCTCCCTGCTTGTGACCCCCACTTCATTACCTACTGGGTTCTTCTCCCACTGGATCTCTGCAGATGGCTGTCTGTGTGGGGAGCAGCGGTGGGCTCAATCCTCATCTCTGTCCTGTCTGCTTGTTGAGGCAGAGATGTGAAGCAGCTGCGTGGAGCTGCCGAGGAGGGAGCCCTGGGGGAGAAGCCAGCTGCAGGCCAACCAGCACAGGCCCAGATCTGAGCACCGTGGCTCCATCTCCAGGAAAGGCTCCTCCTTGTACACCCAACGGGGGTAATTTTATTCCTCTCCCCCCTCTGCAGCCTTAGGCCTGTGGCTCATTTATCAGATGCCCGCCCCCTGCGGCCTGTCCTCGGAGCCCAGCCCAAGGAAGTAGCTGGGGAAGAACCCAGCTGCAGGCCAGACAGCACAGGCCGGGATCGGAGGCTCCTCCTTGTACCCCCAACTGTCCTGCCTCCCTGGAGCTGCATCCTGCAGCACTGATACCTGGAAGTGCTGGCTGGGTGTCTGAGCTTCCCGTGCAGGTGCCTGGGGTGATGTGGGCTGCTGGGGAGGCATCAGTGGCAGGGTCCTGTCAGTGCTGGCTGGGTGTCTGAGCTTCCCTGCAGCCTGGGGTGATGTGGGCCGCTGGGGAGCATCAGTGGGGCAGGGGGTGCCGTGCAGGCGCCTCGGGTGATGTGGGCCACTGGGGAGCGTTGCCAGCAACTGCGGCCCTCGCTTCGCGAGGGCCGCAGCGTTAGCAACAACCCGCATGCTCACAACTATATATGTGATAGATAGATATTTGAGCAAATATTTGTATTGTCATCTTTCGTGCCGTGAAACAGTTGGAAATCTCTGCCCTATTAGATTTCTTTAATAACTGTATGATTACACAATTACTCTCTTTAGGGATGGATTAGTAACAATTACTCTCCACGCTTATGTGTTTGCTATTGTATCTAGTATTATACCTTGTGTATGTATTATAAAAAGGGGCACTCTTGCTTCCCTAATTGTACCAGATGTTTTACCTGCACAAATGATTTTGTTGACTATGTTTTATATCATATAACAAGGAATATCTGAAGAAATATTTTTACTATTTTATTATGACAGCCATTTCAGATATCTGACAGAATATAAAACTGTCTGCTTCGATTAAGCAGACTTTGCTGTACTATTTTGCTGCAACATGTACAATTTGTTGTCATAAAATAGAAGATAGCATAAAGATAACCTGAGAACATAATTATTATTTTTTTACTTTGCTTGATATGTGGAACAAACTATCACTTAAACCTCACCACAGATATATTACATATAACAAGTTCTCTTGAGAGACATGGCAGAAAGCTGTTAAGCTTTCAGACGTAATGCTGAATGGCTCCAATCCCATGGGTTTTCTTACATTCTAAAATAGATATGAACTGTAGAAAAACACAGTGTAACCATAGAAAAAACAGAGTTACAATTTCCGTGGATTTACTGTGCGCATTAACACAAATATTAATGAAGAGCATAAAAGTAATCAGTCATCACAGATTTTACAGACAGCTGTATAGTGATATATATATATATATATATATATATATATATATATGTATATATATATATATATATATGTATATGTAAATATATATATATATATATATATATATATACAGTGTATATGTAAATATATATATATATATATATATATACCGTATATAAATATATATATATATATATATATATATACCGTATATATATATATATATATATATATATATATATATATATATATATATATATATATATTACATAGTTACATAGTAATTGAGGTTGAAAAATTACTTTTGGTCCATCAAGTTAAACCTTTTAAGATCTTCTCTGATCTGCAATATGCAGATTAGTTGTTAATTGATCCAGAGGAAGAAAAACATAAAAAAAAAAAAAAAGTGAAATTTTGCCAATCGTCTCAAGGGGAAAAAAATGAATTCCTTCCTGACCCTAGATACTGGCGATCAGATCCCTCCCTGGATCAATACTCCCTCTCTGATTATCCAGGATAACCCTGAATGCCCTCTTTAATTAAAATATATTAATTCCCTTTTTAAAGTTATCTATCGAATCCACTCTCCCTTCCCTGTGCCTCTTCCCCCTCTCCCTTCCCTGTGTCTCTTTCCCCCCTCTCTCTCGTGTCTTTTTCCCTCCCCTCCCTCCTCATCCTCTCCCCTCATCCTCTCTTCTCAACCCCCCTCCTCATGCTCTCTCCTTAACCCCCCTCCTCATCCTCCCTCCTCATTCTCTCTCCTCAACCCCCTCCTCATCTTCTCTTTTTCAACCCCCCTCCTCAACCCCCCTCCTCCTTTGCTGGTTTACCAGTGCTCCTACAGGCTTGGAATTTAATATGGCCCATATCCTTGTATATTATCCCTTTTATTTTTATTTTTTTATTAGTTTTTCAAATAACAAAGTTACACAAAACAAACAGACAAGTCTATGCCTGATAATTAAACACAAATATAACATATTATTATATAATAACAAAAAGAACAAAACAAAACAGAAATAAAACAAAGAGAGAAAGACATATATAGCCTCATTCACACCACATTCATAACCTGTGCTAATACCCAGATAAGGATCAAAAAAGTCTTGTAAAAACTTGATTTGTTTAAACATTCAAGGTTCCGCCATTTAGTCCCAAACCAACCATATATGTTTGTGTTGATTAATAATTTTGCCGGATTCATAAAGGTTTTCTAAGTCTCTAATATAATACATTTTTTGAAAGATTTCCGCCCAGCTAGGGGGGTTGGGTTGTTTCTATCTGCTAATAATTGCAGATTTGACTGTGGAACAAATCTGAATAATTAACGCAAGTTCTCTAGTTTTAAAAATATCAAAAAAAATATGAAATAGACAACCATATGGGCTGAGACAGATAGTCTTTTTTAGTGTCATTGAAATAAAGCACTCAACCCATACAGGGTTAATAAGAGGACATTCCCACCAAATGTGGAGTTGGTTGCCAATACCCCACAGTTTCTCCAACAAAGTTTATCTTTGATGTTGTGGGAGATTTGGTATACTCTAAGAGGAACTATATACCATCTGTTTAAACTCTTAAAGTATACCTCCCTTTTGGGAATAATTTTTAATAAATGTATTAGTAGCTCTAAAAGCTTTTTCCCAACTACTTAGGGAAATTGACGTGGTAATGTCTTGCTCCCACAACATCAAAGAAGTGGACTTAATTTTCTCAATATTAGATCTTATAATATGAAAACATATAGAAACTTTGAACAAGCATTTCGACTGAATTCAACTGTTTGCTGAAAACTTTATTAGTTATATGCTTATCTACCCATACTTTTAATTGTTCCTATGCTAACCAACAAAAAGTTGAAATACCAAGTTTTTTTTTTAAATTGAGAAAAGGGGAGAAGCTTTCTATCAAGAAAAAAATCACCAAGTATCTGAGAAGAGTTAATTAAGAAGTTAGAATTTGTAATAGTTTGAATTAATTTAATAATACTAGAAATTGGAGTTGATAACCTAGGAAAGGGAATATATAATTGCTTTTTATTAATACATTGCCAATAATATAAATTTTACTTAACTATAACTGAGCCTTTCATTAAATATTTGGCAGAATTTTTTTTTAAAAATAGCAACATCTTTAGGTCACAATTCATGATAAGTGAGCTCTCAATTTGTTGCCATGGATATTTATTGTTATGATAAAGCCATTTCAGAACTTGTGATAATCTGATGGCTTCATAGTAAAATTTAATTACTGGATAGCCAATACGGCCATTATAATTTTTTTTAACCATAATTGATCTGTTTAACCTAGTATATTTACCAGAATGTATACATTTGTCAATTAAGCATTGAAAACATGTAAGCAACACTGTTGGAAAGGGAATAGAGATAGATTGTAAGATATAATTAATTCTCAGCAAGATGACCATTTTAATTGTGGCCACTCTACCTGAGAAAGACAAGCGAATACCACTCCAAGCTTTTAAAGATTTATCACATTTGAGAAACACTTTACCTAGATTAATAGAAGGCATCTTACTGATGTCTTCACAGAATGTAATTCCTAGATGATTAAAAGAATTTGAATGCCAGTTACATGGAAATTGTGTCTCCAATTCTTCCCTAGTCTTATTAGAGATGTTAATTGTAAGAATCTCAGATTTTGAAGCATTTAGTTTATAGTTGGATATAGAAGCAAATCTAGAGATAATTTGTTCCAAATGGCTCAAAGATTGACTGGGCGAGGTAAGGGACAGAATACTATCGTCAGAAAATAGGGTGGTCTTGTGGTCTCTCTCTCCCACCCTCAGCCCTCCAATATTAGATGAAGTTCTGAGAGTTAAGGCTAATGGTTCAATCAGAAGGGTGAAGAGAATGGGGAAGAGAGGGCATCCCTACCTCGTACCATTAGTGATTTCAAAGCCCTGGGAAACAAAGTTGATACCGGCTACTGAAGCCGAAGGAACAGAGTAAAGAGCCCCAATTGCATGTGAGCCGAAATTACCAAAACCCAATTTCAGACAGTGTCAGTTTCATGTACTCCCACCCCACCCTATCAAAAGCTTTTTCAGCATCTAAAGAAATGAACAGGCTGGGAGTGCAAGAACTCTTAAAAATAGATATTAAGTTAATACATTTTCTGACACTGTCTGAGCCGTGTCTTCCAGGAATAAAGCCAGCTTGAATGGATATCATGGCATGTATTATACCTCCCAGTCTAGTAGCCAAAAAAATTGAATAAAGTTTCAAATCTGCATTCATTAATGAAATGGGTCTATAGCTAGAACATTTTTGAAGATCTTGATCTTTTTTTGGAATAACAATAATTGTAGCTTTTAACATTTCCTGTAGGATTTTGCCCAGACACATAAATTCATTGAATAGACCTTTTAAAAGTGGAGTTAAGACTAAGTTGAACTTTTTATAAAATCAGTTGCTGTAACCGTCTGGACCAGGAGTTGTGTAATTTTCTAATTGTTCTATAGTACTATTAATTTCTAAGTCAGATATAGGAGCATTTAACACTTCCAATTGAGATGGAGTAATTTTTGGAAGATTATATTTCCTTAAAAAAAAAAAATATCTGTCTCTGAAGGAGGTTTGGCTTCCTTATGTTGTGAAAGATTGTATAATTTTAAGTAATATGAAGCAAAAGCTTTAGCAATGTCAAAGGGTTTCGTGACCCATTTTCCTTGACGAAAACCCCCCTCAATTCTAGTGTATTGTTTTTTAACTTTAATTTTATTTGCTAATAATTTACTACTTTTATTAACATATTGATGAAGTTTTTGTTGTAAGCGAAATAAGGCCTTATCAGAAATTAGCTGGTTAATTCTATTAATTTGTTTTTGTACATTTTTAATATTAGTAGAAGTATTTTCTGATGGATTTAGTTTGTTATCTTTCTCAAGATTGTACAACTGGATCAACAGATTATGCAAAGAAGTACCTCTTTGCTTTATTAAGTTACCTTTCATTTTAATTAAGATGCCTCTGATATACACCTTCTGAGTAATCCATAACAAGCTGTTAGATGAAGCAGGGTTTTAATGAACTCAAAAAATTCCTTAATATGAGAAATAAGATACTTCTTGTTATTTTCATTAGTGATCAATGAATCGTCCAATTTCCACACCGGCCTTAACTTTTTATCTGAGTCTAATTTGATCTTTAGTGATACGTAAGCATGGTCTGAGATAGTGATAGGACCTATTTCAGCATAAGTTATTAGATTCATAGTAGGTTTTATCCACCAAGAAGAAATCTAGCCTAGAGTACATTTTATGGAATGGAGAGAAAAATGAAAAGTCAATCTGATTAGGAAACAAAATCCTCCAGGCATCATATAAATTGTTATCCGTGATAAACTTATGAAATAAGTTTGAGTCATTTTGAATCTTAGTTTGGTTTTTAATAGGTTTATACATTTTCCTGTTAAGGTCGGGATTAATTGTGAGATTATAATCTCCTGCCATGACTACATGACCATAATTATATTTATTAATTTTAAAAATCACTTTTTTTATGAAATACACTTTTTTAAATTTGGAGATTATAAGTTAACCAATGTAAACCTCTGATTATTTATTTCACCTAGCCAGAAAATTAATCTACCATGAGTGTCCACTAGTTCTTCCTTAATTATAATTTTTTTACTAAAAAATATTGAAACACCTCTAGAGTTTTTTTTAAATGTAGAGTTGTATTTTAGATGATTATCATTAGAACCAAAATTTGGTAT
Source organism: Discoglossus pictus (assembly GCA_027410445.1). Taxonomy (NCBI): domain Eukaryota; kingdom Metazoa; phylum Chordata; class Amphibia; order Anura; family Alytidae; genus Discoglossus; species Discoglossus pictus. Next base: position 329,060,851 of record CM050165.1, read on the forward strand.
CTTATTCCCATCCCAATGCGTTTCTTGGAGAAATAAAATATCACAACTTTGTTGTTTCATCAGTCTCAATAAAGAGCTCCTCCTACTAGGGGAGTTTTGACCTTTTACATTGAAAGTAATACATTTAACTGACATTTACGTTGCTAATTTTGCTAACTTTGATTTTATGCTTAATTCTAACTGGTTCATACAGATAAATAATGAGAAATTGGTACTAGAAACCACCCAACCTTATCCTATTCTTAGGAACCTTGAGGTAAATAAATGATATTTTAGTTACATAACCATTCATACTAACATGCATACCTATAAGAAACATAAAAAACAACATTTGAGACCTGTTACTAGGCTCTATGCCGATAATAAGAAGTGTGAGGCCGATATAGGCCGAAGGAGGTGAGGATAAGTGAGAAAAATGGAAATCATTTAAAAATGTGTTGTTCAAATCGACTATCAATGAAAAAAGAAAGAAAGGAGAAATAAATAAATAAATAACCCAATAGTTTTCTTTTTTTCTTTTTTAAGTGCAAAATACAATTTAATACATGCTAATTTAATACAAATGGTGTCTTGCTATTAAAGATAAGTGAACCAAGTTTTTGTCTATAAAATTCTAAAAATTGTAAATATTTATAAAAATTAATTAATGTGACCACTCTTATATAGGAGAGAGTATAAAAATACAAAAATACAAATTGATTAAAGAACTAATTTAGTTTTAGTAGTGTTTGCAATGACTAATAAGCCTACCACTCAAGTGATATATTTTAGTGAATTATAGTATGACCCAGTGAATAAAGTGTTTGTTGACATGAGTGTCAATTGCCAAAAAAAAATAAAAGTGTATAACTTTTGAATGTCAAAGCACTTATAAGGTGATAACATAAATTAGCAATAATATTTTAGTGAATTATCATAAAACCCAGTGGGTACAAATATTCAATGATATGATTATAAAATACATTTCAGAAACAGAACAAACCAAAAAAAAAAAAAGAAACTTGTCACGTAGCCTACACCGTAAAATTCCTTCCCTTTTCTTCTTTTTTCCCCGTTTTCCTTTTTTATTTACGGAAAAATTAAAACCAGTCTCTCAGAGTGAAAGGATTTATGACTTCTGCCACTCTGGTCTCAATGGTTTTAATGCATTAGCATCTCCAGGGGGCGATTTAGTAACAATACCCCATTTCGATTGCAAGTCTCGCCCTTCTAATGGTGATTTAATTTTGAACCATCTTGAATCTTTTAAGACCGATAATCCCACAGGAAATGTCCACTTGTATGGAAGGTTGTCTGACCTCAAGGCCAGAGTGATGGATGAAAACTATCTGCGTTTGAGTAATGTTGCTGCTGATATATCTGAAAATACTTTTATGCCTTGATAAGGGGAAGTATAAATAGTCTAATAGGAGTTTTACCTCCCACTAAAAGTGCTTAACACTATGTAAATGTATACTTAAATGTATACTCGATTGTCAAATTATCACACCAAGATTCAATTTGTGATGTTTTGGAGTTGAGTTCTTTAATAGCCAAAGCATTTTCCATGATTTGATGTTTTACATCAGCCATTAAGCTGAGCTGAAAGTCGTAACCCTTAGTTAGTAACCCTTCTAAAAGCTTTCTCACTATTTTCTCTTGATCTCTTCTTGAATTAAGGTATCACCTCTGCTTTTCACCAGTCATCTGTAGCAACCCTGTGTTGAGTGAATCTTGAAGAATTAAATATAATGGTTGGGCTATTACAGAACCCAGTTCCCTCGGTACCCTTGGATATATTTCATCAGGACCTAGATCTTTATTAACATTTATTTTTTCCAACCTCTTTTGGATTTCTTCCTGCGTTAACCAATTAGTGGTGAGGGTAGTGTAGCCACATTATGTTGCAGTGTCCTACTATTTAGCTCATGTGCCTTTTCCTCAATACTTGATACTGCAAAAGATTGAAGGCACACCAAGAATGGGATGTCAGAAGGGGAGATGGATTGAATAGGTCATTGGAGTAATGAACATGAGCTTGATGAAGTCCAGAGTGGCAGTGGCTGATAGATGTGCCTGGTATGCTGCTGGTATGCTATTGTAAGTAAGTGAGAGACTAGCAGACTGTGGACCAGAGTCTGACAAAGGTGCTGGAGGTATAAGTATCCCAGAGAAAAGATTGTGGCCTCTAGTCAATTGAGTGAAATGTTGTTACGGAGCCCGTAATGGAGCCGTAAACTAATTTGTTATTCAATTGCCGTCTTTTAGGTACCTACAAACTATCTGTGGGTTACAGGCTGAAAATCCCTGCAGTTGTCAAAATTATAACTCTGACCCAGCTAAGCCTTGATCTTCAAGCCCACAAATGTTTTCACACCCACAAATATAAAAAAAATCCTACGAGTACCAGATAGGACTTGCAAGGGGGTTAAATACCTGTTCATAGCACTGTAAATGCAAATAAAAAAAACAATAATGCAGTTTAAAAGACGTGGAAAGCAATGAAAGACATTATAATTAAGTACACAACTGTCCCAAGCTTACAAATCTGCAACAACAAAAAAATGTCACAGTTAATTTCCTTAATTAATCTCAGGAATCAAGGAGTTAAAATAGATCAGGCCACACACATGGACTAGAACATTTCCTTAATTAGTTTTTATTATTTTGTACATTACCGGATTGCAAATCCAATCGCATATCGGACTTCTAAACGATATGACCTTCATGTTTTAATGAGGTCATGATGAGGATCTCATTTACTATTGGCTGTTTCTAAATTGGTAGTTATGGCCTTGCTTAATTGAACATGATCACGCTCTGAAATGCTACTTACGATTGCATGGTTTAGGCTTTCGGACAAATAGTTGAGAGGTTGTTGAATTGGATTGCTCTGTAACTGTTTCAAGCCTGCAGACTTACAGCTGGTATGAAGGCAATTGCAGGCTTACAATTGAATAGGGCCCCATATTTTTAGGCTTTCAGTGCAGTTAACAAAATCTGCAAAATTAAGGGTGGAGCGTTTTGAGTGAAGAGTGGGCCAGTGCTCAACCAGCTGAGAATGGCACCATCAGAGAGAAAGAATCACAAGATAAAGAATCCTACCTGAACAGACACTGTTTTTGTTCAGGCTGTGCTTTCACCCTGAGGTAGAAAATATGTACAGATACAGGGCCTCATTCAATTGTGATTTGGTCAATTGAATAGGGCTCTAAATAAGCACATAGCATATTTTTTTAAAGAAGTTTTTAGTTAGTAAAAACCTTGCTTTTGGATAGATGTTTACTAACTAAAAACTTCTTTAAAAAAATATGTTATGTGCTTATTTAGAGCCCTTCAGCTTCTTCAGTAAGGCAGTGGTGGTCTTGGAGGTGTGTTCCGTTTCGTAATCATGTTGGAATACTGCCCTGCGGAAGTATTGTAGCTCCCCACTGCCAGCAGCTCTCATTCAGGCCAAGACCAAACATTAATACACATATGTCTATATGTGTATTGACATTTCTTCAGTGTTGTCACATGAAAAGATATAATAAAATATTTACAAAAATGTGAGTGGTGTACTCACTTTTGTGGGATACTGTATATATATATATATATATATATATATATATATATATATATATATATATATATATATATTCATCTTTATTTTCATTTTGCATTCTTGTTTTAGCAAAAATGTTGCTGAAATTTTACCTGGGACATTGGACTGTTTCTCAGAGAGCTGTTATAAGCAGACAAGATATACATGGATGGTATATACAGTATATATATATATATATATATATATATATATACATATATATATATACAGTATATAGTAAACAAATAGTACCATTGTGTTCACATTTGAACGTCTAAAGCAAGTTAAAAAAACTTGTTTCCTGCTCAGAATTCTAAGAAATACAGTTATTTAGTGATGTCGCGAACATCAAATTTTTGGTTTGCGAACAATGAACGCGAACTTCATCAAATGTTCGCGAACGGGCGAACATCGGCGAAACGCCATAGACTTCAATGAGCAGGCGAATTTCAAAACCCACAGGGACTCTTTCTGGCCACAATAGTGATGGGAAATTTGTTTCAAGCGGACTAACACCTGGACTGTGGCATGCCGGAGGGGGATCCATGGCAAAACTCCCACAGAAAATTACATAGTTGATGCAGAGTCTGGTTTTAAGCCATAAAGGGCATAAATCACCTAACATTCCTAAATTGTTTGGAATAACATGCTTTAAAACATCAGGTATGATGTTGTATCGATCAGGTAGTGTAAGGGTTACACCCACTTCACAGTAAAAGACCAATCTCCCCGTTTAATGCAACGCAAACAACCGCAAACAGTCCCTTTGCACAACCGCAAACTCCCCATTTGCACAAGGTTGGATACCAAGCTAGCCATGTCCCGTTCCTTGTCCTCACTGATGTCATTGAAGGTCTCTTCCTCCACCCAGCCAGCAAGGGTCCCCGAGAGGTGACAACAAGCCCCCTGGGACGCCTGCTGTGTTTGGTCTTCCAACTCCTCAAAGCCACCTTCCTCCTCTGACTCCTCTTCTTCAGACTCCCAGAGTCTGGGGGCTTCCACTGCCCAGCATGGAATATTATACACAGGTCAGAGTCTGGGGGCTTCCACTGCCCAGCATGGAATATTATACACAGGTCAGAGTCTGGGGGCTTCCACTGCACAGCATGGAATATTATACACAGGTCAGAGTCTGGGGGCTTCCACTGCACAGCATGGAATATTATACACAGGTCAGAGTCTGGGGGCTTCCACTGCACAGCATGGAATATTATACACAGGTCAGAGTCTGGGGGCTTCCACTGCCCAGCATGGAATATTATACACAGGTTCAGAGTCTGGGGGCTTCCACTGCACAACATGGAAGATTATACGCGTTGCCTCTGTCTGCGTTATTATAAGGTGTGTACTTTTAAGTAGTACTATTCCTTTCGGTATAATCCCTGTTACGTCACCTATCAGGGGACGTGTATATGACATGGATTTTTGGAAGCGGGAGATGGAAAAAGATGCTTGGTCAGTCCTCCCACTTCAAATTTGGGGCACTGCGCGTGCAATCCAAGGTGCCACCAGATATTAGTGTCACTGTGCACTGGCAAAAGTTGGCAGAGTAGGCGCTGTAGGCCTCACACACACGCCTGTAGGCAGGCAACTGATATTCAATCTATTACAGTCAAAAAAGTGTTGTTTTATGTCACTGTACACTACGGTTGCACCAGATATGATGTATCACTGTGCACTGGCAAAAGTTGGCAGAGTAGATGCAATAGGCTTCACACACACGCCTGTAGGCAGGCAACTGATATTCAATCGATTACAGTCAAAAAAGTGTTGTTTTATGTCACTGTACACTACGGTTGCACCAGATATGAAGTATCTCTGTGCACTGGCAAAAGTTGGCAGAGTAGATGCAATAGGCTTCACACACACGCCTATAGGCAGGCAATTGCTATTCAATCTATTACAGTCAAAAAAGTGTTGTTTTATGTCACGGTACACTATGGTTGCACCAGATATGACGTATCACTGTGCACTGGCAAAAAGTTGGCAGAGTAGATGCAATAGGCTTCACACACACGCCTGTAGGCAGGCAACTGATATTCAATCGATTACAGTCAAAAAAGTGTTGTTTTATGTCACTGTACACTACGGTTGCACCAGATATGACGTATCACTGTGCACTGGCAAAAGTTGGCAGAGTAGATGCAATAGGCTTCACACACACACCTGTAGGCAGGCAATTGCTATTCAATCTATTACAGTCAAAAAAGTGTTGTTTTATGTCAAGGTACAGTACGGTTGCACCAGATATGACGTATCACTGTGCACTGGCAAAAGTTGGCAGAGTAGATGCAATAGGCTTCACACACACGCCTGTAGGCAGGCAACTGATATTCAATCTATTACAGTAAAAAAAGTGTTGTTTTATTTCACTGAGCACAATATAAGCTGTTAGGTGTTAGCATGTCACACACACACACGCTGGCAGGCAGGCATATGCAATTTGATTACACAGAAAAAAAATTATAAAATAAAATAAATGATGTTCTAGCCCTAAAAAGGGCTTTTTGGGTTGCTGTCCTTCAGATGGAAGGCTCTGGAAGGGAGTGTATGCTGCTGATTGGCTGGAATGTGTCTGCTGACTGTGAGGTGCAGGGTCAAAGTTTCCTCAATGATAAAGAATAGGGGGCAAACCCAAAAGCGCATGTGTTCGCCGTTCGCTGCGAACGCAAACATGCAAAAATCGCAGCGAATAGTCCGCCGGCGAACTGTTCGGGACATCACTACAGTTATTACATTGCATTCTTCGAACCTGGGCAGGGACATGCAAGATATATAGTTGTGAGCATACAAATTGTTGCTAACGCTTGCGGGCTTGCGCAGCGAGGGGCCGCATTTGCGGTGGTGGAGCATCCCACATCGGCTGTGTTTGTCCGCAAATGCGGACCTTCGCGAAGCAAGGGGCCGCATTTGCAGTGGTGGAGGATCCAACGTCAGCTGTGTTTTTCCGCAAAAGTGGAGCCTCGCAAAGCGAGGGGTCACATTTGCTGTGGTGGAAGATCCAACGTAGGCTGTGTTTGTCTCCCAAATGCGGACCCTCGCGAAGCGAGGGGCCGCATTTGCGGTGGTGGAAGATCCAAAGGCGCCTCACACGCGGTTAGCACACACACAAACGCACGACTTAGAAAAAAACCTCAAAGGCGCCCCACACGCGGTTAACACACACACGCACGACTTCGAAAAAAATCAACTGCGTCGTACACGTACAACAACTGTGTCCCTCGCAAAAAAATACGGCCGCAAAACAACCCATTCCCAACACGCAAAACCGCCCGAAAACGGCTCGCATGAAAACATCAGAAACACAAGAAATAAACACAACGAACACATAAAAAGCTTACTTACAGCAAGAGGGGAAAAAATGTCCGCAAAACTGAAACACATACTATGCGGCACGTACCACACTGATATTAACTACCATTTTGACTACTACTACACATAAAATGGCGGATGGAACGCAAATTGTAAGCCGGAAAGCAAATAGTGCATGCGTATTGCGTTCTAACGGTCTGAGGCACTTGAAAGTTTATAAGTACTGCCTACTTTCCAGAAAATTCTACATTTCTACTCAGGTGATGAACGTAGTGACTGTATAGTTAACTGCTGCTGTATGAAAGTATTGTATTGTGTATGTCTGTCTTTCCCTTATCAGATGTGTAATTTTTTTTCCTGTAATGGGGGGTTGAAATGTATTTTTTTAATTTTCTGTACTATAGGTTTTTTTATTTTCTGTACTGTAGGTTTTTTTTATTTTCTGTACTGTAGTTTTTTTATTGTCTGTACTGTAGGTTTTTTTTATTTTTGGTGACTTAGGTTTTTTTATTTTCTGTAAGGTAGGTTTTTTTATTTTTTGTAATTAGAATGGTGGGGAGGTTTATTCGGGGGTAGGTAGTGTAGGTAGGTAGTGTAAGTGTTAATAGATTAGTGTAGAGGGGGTTAGTTTAGATTAAATGGTTTTATTGGGGGTTATAGTGTAGTGTTTGTAGTTAGTGTCATGATGGTCCTTGTGGGACTGATGGGGTTAAATAGAGGCTTATGGGGGTCTGTATTGACCCCCATGAGTTATGTGGTTAATTAAGGCCCTATGGGGGTCTGTATTGACCCCCATGAGTTATGTGGTTAATTAGGGCCTTATGGGGGTCTATATTGACCCCCATAAGTTATAGGGTTAATTAAGGCCTTATGGGGGTCTGTATTGACCCCCATGAGTTATGTGGTTAATTAAGGCCTTAATGGGGTCTGTATTGACCCCCATGAGTTATGTGGTTAATTAAGGCCTTATGGGGGTCTGTATTGACCCACATGAGTTATGTGGTTAATTAAGGCCTTATGGGGGTCTGTATTGACCCCCATGAGTTATAGGGTTAATTAAGGCCTTATGGGGGTCTGTATTGACCCCCATGAGTTATATGGTTAATTAAGGAATTATGGGGGTCTTTATTGAACCCCATGAGTTATAGGGTTAATTAAGTGCTTATGGGGGTCTGTATTGACCCCCATGAGTTATAGGGTTAATTAAGGACATATGGGGGTCTGTATTGACCCCCATGAGTTATGTGGTTAATTAAGGCCCTATGGGGGTCTGTATTGACCCCCATGAGTTATGTGGTTAATTAAGGCCTTATTGGGGTCTGTATTGACCCCCATGAGTTATGTGGTTAATTAAGGCCTTATGGGGGTCTGTATTGACCCACATGTGTTATGTGGTTAATTAAGGCCTTATGGGGGTCTGTATTGACCCCCATGAGTTATAGGGTTAATTAAGGCCTTATGGGGGTCTGTATTGACCCCCATGAGTTATATGGTTAATTAAGGAATTATGGGGGTCTTTATTGAACCCCATGAGTTATAGGGTTAATTAAGTGCTTATGGGGGTCTGTATTGACCCCCATGAGTTATTTGGTTAATTAAGGCCTTAATGGGGTCTGTATTGACCCCCATGAGTTATAGGGTTAATTAAGGACATATGGGGGTCTGTATTGACCCCCATGAGTTATGTGGTTAATTAAGGCCCTATGGGGGTCTGTATTGACCCCCATGAGTTATGTGGTTAATTAAGGCCTTATTGGGGTCTGTATTGACCCCCATGAGTTATGTGGTTAATTAAGGCCTTATGGGGGTCTGTATTGACCCACATGAGTTATGTGGTTAATTAAGGCCTTATGGGGGTCTGTATTGACCCCCATGAGTTATAGGGTTAATTAAGGCCTTATGGGGGTCTGTATTGACCCCCATGAGTTATATGGTTATTTAAGGAATTATGGGGGTCTTTATTGAACCCCATGAGTTATAGGGTTAATTAAGTGCTTATGGGGGTCTGTATTGACCCCCATGAGTTATAGGGTTAATTAAGGACATATGGGGGTCTGTATTGACCCCCATGAGTTATGTGGTTAATTAAGGCTTTATTGGGGTCTGTATTGACCCCCATGAGTTATGTGGTTAATTAAGGCCTTATGGGGGTCTGTATAGACCCACATGAGTTATGTGGTTAATTAAGGCCTTATGGGGGTCTGTATTGACCCCCATGAGTTATAGGGTTAATTAAGGCCTTATGGGGGTCTGTATTGACCCCCATGAGTTATAGGGTTAATTAAGGAATTATGGGGGTCTGTATTGAACCCCATGAGTTATAGGGTTAATTAAGTGCTTATGAGGGTCTGTATTGACCCCCATGAGTTATAGGGTTAATTAAGGACTTATGGGGGTCTGTATTGACCCCATGAGTTATAGGGTTAATTAAGGAATTATGGGGGTCTGTATTGAACCCCATGAGTTATAGGGTTAATTAAGTGCTTATGAGGGTCTGTATTGACCCCCATGAGTTATAGGGTTAATTAAGGACTTATGGGGGTCTGTATTGACCCCATGAGTTATAGGGTTTATTAAGTGCTTATGGGTGTCTGTATTGACGCCATGAATTATAGGGTTAGTTATAGTTGCCTGGGGTTAATATTTTTTAGTGTGAGTCCTTTCAGGACCTTTACGGTTCTTTAAGGACCCGCGAGGTGGGAAATTTAAAAACTGAAATGCAGCGGGGTCACAATTGGTGCCGATCGGGGACCCCTGCAGCCCCCTCACGTTAACCCCCTGCAGCGGGGGTCCCCGATCGGCACCAATTGTGACCCCGCTGCATTTCAGTTTTTAAATTTCCCACCTCGCGGGTCCTTAAAGGACCGTAAAGGTCCTAAAGGACTCGCACTCAAAAATATTAACCCCAGGCAACTATAACTAACCCTATAATTCCTATGGATCCATGCAGCAAGGGCTTAATGTGGGGACACTTCAGGGGTCCCGATGGGGACCCCCAGCATAAAGGGTGGTTAATTGTAGGTGATGCGGCCGGGATTAGTAATAGTGTGCCGCAAGCCCTTTAAGGAGAAGCGGCTGAGAATTTACATTTTTTAAATGCAGCGGGGGCCTGATCTATGCAGATCGGGCACCCCTGCTGCAAGGGGTTAATGTGGGGACACGTGAGGTGTCCCGATGCAGACCCCCAGCATAGAGGGTGCATAGTGGGGAGATATAGTGTGCCGCGGCAGGGAGTTTAAAAGTATTAAATGCTGATTGGGGACCACCGCTGCAAGAGGTTAATGTGTGGGGCCTCCGGGGGTCCCTATGGACCCCTGCAGTAAGGTGTTAATGTGAGGACACTTTGGGGGTCCCGATGGGTACCCCCGCATAGAGGGGGGTTCATTTTAGGTGCCAGGGGGTAGTTGGAGTCCCGTTTAGGACCCCTGCACTACTTGTTGAGGTGCTGGAGCCAGCGATATCATCTCGCAGGCTGTCACTTCTCATGTACATTTTCGCAGTGTTGATACGTACGGCCCTGCTGCGTAGCTCACACGTTGCTCGCAGCAGGGCAATTGTAATAGCATTGTAACTTTGAGAAATTTTGCAGTACTTAGGGCTTAAGTAGAAGCCTCTTATTTACAAGGCTGGAATTTAATAGGGCCCTGAATTCTTATGTCATTATCAAAATTTCTTATAACCTCCAACATTCATGCTTGTAAATATATATGTGTGTTTATTGATTTTTTTATTTTTTTATTTTTTGTTCTCTGCCTTTATCCTGAGTTTGGTTACAGCCCTATGGTTCCTTAGATGTAAAACTATTTACGACCCCAATTTACTTACTCTGGTCTGCACCCCCAAACACTTGCATGGCTGGCTGATCAGAACATTATTTGTTAATCCTGGAATTTTTTGCTGTATTTGTGAATCTATAATCAGTATTGAGTCTGACTCGACAAAGAGAGGAACGCTCTCGAAAGCTCGTCATGAAACCTATGAATATGTTTGTCCAATAGAAAAGGTATCACTATATACTGCAATACTCTGATTATTCATCTGGATTACTGGACATTCACGGCTACCTCACTCTTCATGTATATATATATATATATATATATATATATATATAGAGAGAGAGAGAGAGAGAGAGAGAGAATTTCCTTGGGCTCAGGCTATATCTCAATACTTTCTCATATTTTTTAATTAACGCATCTGCGTGTTCTTCAGTCGCTGCTTCTGCCTTTAAAAATTGGGTAACTTTGTCATGTTCAGTATTTTTTTCAACACCTTCAGGCCTGGATGTATCCAAAGCCAGAATACTGCTGGAAGAAATATGAACAACCTCAGATACTCTGATAATACTATGATTGCTGAAGGTGAAGAGGAACTAAATATCCTATTGATGAGGATAAAAGAAGAGAGTGCAAAAGATTTCCTGCTCCTTAATGTTAAAAAGGTAAAGTCAAGTTTTTTTCTGTTGGTTGTTGATGTCCAAAAAGCTACTGGATAGATAATCTTTTCTCTTGAAGTACATTGAAAAATAACACCAAACTCAGGCCTCCATTTAAATCAAGTGCTCTAGGTTAAGGCACTTATGTAAATCGGCTGTGGGAGCTTTTTTCCTAAGTTCCCCCATGTTAGGGCAAATACTCGCGAACTGTGGAGCACATACACAAACTATGCTACTTTACACTCCGAACTTGCACATCACAACATTACGTTTCTACAGTAGCGCTTTACACAAATAAATCATCGGTTTGCCCTCGCAAACACAGCCTACTGCTAATGCATAGTTGGGACATTCATAAAATAATCTCCACGTGCCAGCAACAGTCCAACTGGACATTATATGCTGCAGGAAAATTAGATTGCTAGCTCTTCAGCCTATTGATTGATGGATATATTCATTACAAATAGGTAAAGTATATTAATTCATTAAGTAGCAAATTAATTGATTATTATTTACAAAAATAGAGACATATGTATCTGTCTTTGTGATGAGTGCAGAGGCAGAAAAAGTATACCAGAGGAGGAAAAAAAATGGGTAGCTCTTTAGCCTATTGATCAATGGATATAATAATTATAATTAGGTAAAGTATATTAATGCATTAAGTACATTGCCTTGCAAAAGTATTCACCCCCCTTGGCATTTTTCGTGTTTTGTTGCCTCACAACCTGGAATTAACATGGATTGTTTGAGGAATTGCATCATTTAATTTACAGAACATGCCCACAACTTTGAAGATGTTTTTTTTTTATTGTGAAGCAAACAACAAATAGGACAAAATAACAGAAAAAGTCAATGTGCAAAGCTATTCACCCCCTAAAGTCAATACTTTGTAGAGCCACTTTTTGCGGCAATCACAGCTCCAAGTTTCTTTGGATAAGTCTCTATGAGCTTGCCACTACTTACCACTGGGATTTTTGCCCATTCCTCCTTGCAAAGCTGCTCCAGCTCCTTCAAGTTGGATGGTTTGTGCTTGTGAAAAGCAATCTTTAAGTCTGACCACACATTTTCTATTGGATTGAGGTCTGGACTTTGACTAGGCCATTCCAACACATTTACATGTTTTACCTTAAACCACTCAAGTGTTGCTTTAGCAGTGTGTTTGGGGTCATTGTCCTGCTGGAAGGTGAACCTCTGTCCTAGCTTCAAATCACACACAGAGTGGTACAAGTTTTGCTCAAGAATATCCCTGTATTTAGCACCATCCATCTTTCCCTCAACTCTGACCAGTTTCCCAGTCCCTGCTGCTGAAAAAAATCCCCACAGGGAGGGTGTTCTTTGGGTGATGTGATGTGTTGGGTTTACGCCAGACATAGCATTTTCTTTGATGGTCGAAAAGTTCAATTTTAGTCTTATAAGACTAGAGCACCTTCCTCCATACATTTTGGGAGTCTCCCACATGCCTTTTCGCAAACTCAAAACGTGCCATTTTGTTTTTTGCTGAAAATAATGGTTTTCTTCTGGCCAACTCTATGGAGCGTATGGCTTATTGTCGTCCTATGTACAGATACTCCAGTCTCTGCTGTGGAACTCTGCAGCTCCTCCAAGGTTACCTTTGGTCTCTGTGCTACCTCTCTGATTAATGCCCTCATTGCCCACTCTGTGAGTTTTGGTGGGCGGCCGTCTCTTGGCACTTTTGCTGATGTGCCATGTTCTTTCCATTTGGTTATGATAGATTTGATGGTGCTCCTGGGGATTATCAAAGATTTGGATATTTTTTTATAACCTAACCCTGACTTGTACATCTCAACAACATTGTCCGTTACTTGTTTGGCGAGTTCCTTGGCAGTGTTTGATTAGTGGTGCCTCTCGCATAGGTGTTGCAGCCTCTGGGGCCTTTCAAAAATGGTGTGTAAATGTAACGACAGATCATGTGACACTTTCACTAATTATGTGACTTCTGAAGGTAATTGGTTGCACCAGAGCTTTTTATGGGCTTCATAACAAAGAGGGTGAATACATACTCACATGCCAATTATTTTTTTCATTCCACTTCACCAACTTAAACTATTGTGTTCTGATCCATCACATAAAATTCAGATTAACAAAACATTAAACTTAAACTGTAATGTAGCAAAAAAGGTAAAAAGTCAAGGGGGTGAATACTTTTGCAAGGCACTGTAACTAATTAATTGATTATTATTTACAAAAATATAGACATATGAGAGGCTCGAAATGAGCGCCGAAGGTTCTCACAGTACATAAAACTTCACATTGTGTGGCAAACAGCATTGCAACATATAGTTGTGAGAATGCGAGCTGTTGCTAACGCTTGCAGGCTCGCATAGCGTCCCTCGCAAAGGCGCTCCTTGCCAGCAACTGTGACCCTCGCAAAATTTATGTTGCTGTGCAAGAAAATACGAGACACGTTACGACCCATTACGACCTCGCAAAAATCGGCCGCAACACGCGCACATGAAAACATGAAAAATACAACAAATACACACAACAAATACATAAAGAGTTTACTTACAGGAAGAGGTTGCATCCAGGACCTCGAAAACTAAAGTTACACCTCAATTTAACTCAAATTAGACACTAAAAATTTCTCTAAGCGAGAGAAAAAATGGCCGCCGAAAAAAACGAAAACAAAGCTACAGCAGTCTAAAGACGCAAAACACCACCAAACACCTACGTATTTGCCGAAAAACACCTACGAGATTAAAAAACAAGGACGCAACCCTCGCGACCCAAAAAACATTACAAACACAATAAATACAAAACAACAAACACATAAAAAGGTTACTCACAGCAGGGGGGGGGGGCACCCAGGACCTCTAGAAGTGAAGTTACACCTCCATTTAAGCACAAATTTCGGAGTTTAGAGACCCGAAAATCACCTAAGCGAGAGAAAAAATATCCGCCGAACAAAACGAAAACGAGGCTAAAGGTCCCTAAACACGCAAAACACCACCATAAACAAGCAAAACACCACCAAACAGCTACGGATATTCCGAAAAAGTCGCACGACATAGAAAACGAAGGATGCTAAATCAGCCACATTGTATACACCAAACACCATTAGCTCACTTACAATTTCATTGCCGTCATTTTTTGACGGGCAATTCACTAGTTAATATTATAATGAGTGGTGAGTGCCATAACAAGTAACGGCTGGGCAAAGAAACATTAGATATATATATACTAGCGACTTGCCCATCAAAAATTACGGCAATAAAATTGTAAGGCTGGGAATGCTGTTTGAGACACAATGTGAGTCTTTGATCTTCTTAACCTTTTTATTGTGTATAAAAAAGTATGACAATTATAATAACTTTTTAAAATGTTGTTACCATTCAACTTGTATTTCAACAACTGTTAAACAATATTTTTTTAACCATATGGACCTTTTTAATCGTCATGTATGCAGTCATAATGTAACAATGTATGAAGTTTGTATGAATAAATTATTGTAAACCATTACATAATGCTTTGCAGCATGCAACTTTTATTTGAAACATTAGTGAACCATTTTTTTAACAATAGTAAAAATTTTCAATCTGAGGTATGGATGAGTAACATAACAGTAGGTGAACTTTGTATCAATGAGTATATTAAACCATTACATAATGCTTTGTAACATGCAACTTTTATTTTAAGTACTGGTAAATCCCATAGGTATTGAAACCAAAGGAAGCCAAACAGTAAAAAAAAAACATTAAAACTTAGCCAATTGTATCAAAGTAGGGAAATAATTAATTCCTTCCTGACCCCATTAACTGGTGATAAGATTACTCCCTGGATCAATACTCAGTATTTAATTGACATTAAATTTTTGCATCAATACATTACATTACAATACATTACATGAAGTTAATGTATTAAAATGTAAACAGTAAAAGTAAGAAAATGCAACGTAACTGTTTTGTGGGGCCAATCCTGGCAAAAGGCCACTTCCAAGACATTGCAATATTTATATTTTTTGTATGTCCAAGTGGTTCCCTTAAAAAGAGCCCAGCAGACTTTTAATTTTGTCTATGGGATATAACCAATGTTTATTCTTGTTGTTGTTGTTTTTTTTCCATTTTTTGTTGTTATTGTTTTAGGTTTTGAAAATTGGACAGAGAGTTTCCTATGTGAAATAGTGGTTCTCTAAAAAGAGCCAGAGTGACATAAAATTTTGTCCTCTAAATAATACCACTGTTCTCTATGTTTACAGAACCTCATAGTACACAATGTTTTTGGTAAAAATGCATCCATCCTGTAATAGATCACCCTGACTTGGGTTGTCTTCAATTGAAAGTTTAATATCATCTGGATTTGTGCACCTTGTAAAAGCAACATAGAGTTGTCCATGTGCAACAACAGGTTCCTGTAGAAAAAATACCAGCAGACTTAAAAGTTTGTCCTTGGGATTTATTTATGGTCATTGTCTAATTTGAAGGACAAAAGGCAAACCACTCTCACTTGGAGCCAAATCAATTCTTGGTATAAAAACTTGTTCACCTTTATGGGTACCAGTCATAATTTCTGCATGTATGAAATGATCTTTTAAATCCTGCACAATTAATCTGGACCTATTACAAAATCATTTTTGGGGATTCATATTTCTCAATAGCATGACTATAGCCCCTTTTTTTAATTGCAAAACATGTGGTGGCATTCCAGTTGGTGTTAAAGAATTGATAAATTCTATACTAAAGTTAGATTCACTGTCATTAACATCAGCCAGAACTGAATCTGCACAGTAATAATTTTTTGGGGGTGCGTTGATCATTTTTAAAATGTTGTTATATAGATTTAAGGCATCTATATTTTTTTATGTTAATATCACTTTGTTTGCAGTGTCTGAGTAATCGTCGTTATTGATAGTGTTTAGAAAGATTGCCGATATGAGTGATTCCTTGCAAACCATTTGTGATGGAATTTCTACGGTATCATCCGTTAAATTATTTATTTGAATTCATTTTGGCCTTCAGATCTCATATTTAATTCTAATTTCAGGTGTGCAAATATTTTCCACAGTTTACTTGTCTTGATACATGTTTCAATAATGTTTGCCTTAAATCTCCTCCTAACAACATCACATTTCCATCAAATGGCAAATAATTCCACATTTATGTGTGCATTGTATTTCATCAGCAAATGTGGATTGTATGGAACTACATATATATTATCAACCTTTTGGCAACAGATAATAGATGTTTGTCCTTCTCTTCTTTTATACAAAAGGTATCCATTACAATTAGCATAAATTTGTATTTGAAATTGTTTTAGGAACTCTTTTGTACATTTTTTATTTTCTGCACATGGTGAATTTGGGTTGATATCTCTCACCATTTGGAAAGAAAATGGGATATATCATTGCATCCAAATAACAACTTAATATATTTATGTTTATAAAAGGTTGGTCTTCATTGCGTGAATATATTCTAATATCCTGCTGAAAAGGTGGTTCACCATCCTCATTTTTAAAGACGATGGCAACCTCATTTACTGTTGGTAAATTATACCTTCTTTGATCGGTATTGCAATCTCTTTTCAAAACCATATTTACTCTTGGCATTGGCAATTTATGTATTTGAGCATGTTGCCGTTGTTCTTTTTCAACCTCTGCTAATTGTTTGTATGCTTGACTGTATGGGTTGTTGGCCATAACTTAATCCAGCTGTTCAAAGACTATGAGCAAACACTGTTTATGTGAAGTGCAGTGGTAAATTTGTCCTTGAACTCAAAACAATATGGACCATGTCCTGGGACATTTTCTGCTAATATAGCACCCATAGAAGCAAATGAAATTGCACTGTTATAAGACCTGATGTTTTTTTTTTAATCTGTATAATTTGGAAATGTTGGATCGCTCATTGTACTTTGTAAATAATCAGGAAATGTGTGTCTGGGGAAGTCCTTTCTGACAGCAACTAATAAAGTCTGCGTCGGTTGGTCTTTACCTTGAGAAAATGATAGGCCCCAGAAAACAGGCAAACCACATTGAGAAGTCCACAATAATGAGTGTCTACTGTTAGTGCTCTAATAAGAGCCCTATCATGAGCTTCCTCAATATAGATATCACTACAACTTTCTATATCTACATTGGTGATATATGTATGAACATTGGTGTCATAAGGCAATATTGTTTCATTAGGCAGTGTTTCACAGCCATTTTTTTTGTTTACTTTTTCTTTTCTTTGAAGCTCTTGCACACTCACTTTGTGCTTTCTTACACATTTTTCTTTTATTTTAAAGTCTCTGTCGGTCTTCTTTTCTTAAGCGTTGGGAAGTCTCGGGGGACTGTGTATCTCTCCATCTTTGCTTCCTTTCCCTTGATGCTCTTCTTTTGCGTTCAATCCTGTCTCCTCTGTTTGTCCGCTATTGTAATCTGTAATTGTAAATACAGGTGTAAGATATAATGTATTTTTTGTATTGTACATATTGTTTTACTTGTTCTCAATGCAAAACCTAAATAACAATAATGAAAGCGTAAAATTATGTGAAAAGCATTTTTAATTGTTACATGAAATTAATTAATCCAGTTTTTATTGGCATAAATTAAAAAGGAAAGAGCTGCCCATATATATATATATATTGATAAATAAGTTAATTTTTTATTTTTTGTAAGAATTAATTATGAAGTCATTAATAAATGAATATACGTTAATTACTTAATTAATAACTATCATCAATGGTAAACCTAAAGAGGTAATTATGTTTTTCTAAACACAAAGAGCTATGAGCAAAGTATAGATCAGCCTTAAAATAATGTGTAATTTTGTTATTACATTAATTAATAAATCAATCTGAGGTGTAATTTGCGTTCTTTAAAAGGTAATTAGATAAGCATATATGTATGCATAACATTTTTTTTTAAATTATTGATAAATAATTAAATAGTAAATGAATATAGGTTAATTAATTAATCATAAACTGTCATCAATGCAAACAAAAGTGGCATCATTAAATCATATAGCTGTGAAATTGATCTTATTGCAGATGAAATCCTGCAGAGCTCATTCTCTGTCTTCAGGCAGGTGCAGAGATGAGGAATCTGTAAAATGGTATGAAAATAATTTTGAATGTTTGTATTCAATTAATTCCTGACTCATTGAAAGTATGATGTTTAATTGGCATACATGCAAAACATAAACACGTAATCATCAATATATTTATAAATAAAAGCAGTATAAAATATTAAATGTAGCACATACCAGAATCTAAGAAACTGCTTTACATATTTAAGTGCTTTGTAGGCGCTATCCCTGTAAGGCAATAATAAGCACCCCAGATATCTAAGTGCTTTGTAAAATGTACATATTTTTTATCCATTATAAATATGTTTATTTTTTTTGTAATCATTATTAAATAATAGTTCCAAAAGCAATGTACATGAATGAGCAGTAAGGCAGATATGTAAGTTTAGGTTAAAAAAAATATATATTTTTATTGCAGTGTAAAATGTAAAGTTTTTTCTTTGTAATTATTACAAATTATTAATTAAATAATATATGTATATACGTTAATTAATAAATAACTGTCCTCAGTCCAAAATAAAAAGACTTAATCAATTTTTTCTCCATAAGAACATAATTAAATTATATAACTGTAAAGGTGATCTTTATGCTGTTTAAAGGCTGCAAACGTCACTTTCTGTGTTCAGTCAGCTGCAGAGAAGTGATGAAACTGTCAAATAACATGAAAAGCATTTGTAATGTTTGGATTCAATTAACTCATTAATCATTAAGAGTATCATGTTTAATTGGCATACATGTAAAACATAAAGGGCTAAGCATGGATATATCCATAAAGAAATGCAGTATAAAATATGAAATGTAGCTTGTGTCATAATCTAATAAAGTGATTTAAATATTTAAGTGTTTGAGGGTCTTATCCCTATCGGGCAATTAACAGCAACACGGATATGTCAGTGCATTGTAAAATATATTTATTGTTTGTGGTCATTTTTTTATTTTTTTATTATTACTAATTAATAGTTAATAAAGTAATGTAGGTTAATGATCAGTAATGCAGATATATAAGTGCAATCTGAAAATTATATATTTTTTATTGCATTGTAAAGTACCAATATATTTTTTGTTAATTATTACTAATTAATAATTAATAAATTAGTGTACATTAATAATCAATTAATAAATTAATACATATATTACAAAGAGCAAGGCATGAATATATTCATAAACTAAAGGCAGTCTAAATTATAAGTTTGTGCCTACATTTTTTTAACTAATAATATATATATATATATTAATAATAGTAATTTATTAATTATTTATTAATGATTAGTAATATAATTTAATATACTTTACCTATTTGTAATTAATCTCCAGCAATCAATATCCTGAAGAGCTAACAATCTCTTTGGATTTTACGGCAGCAGAAAATGTTCACTCAAACTGTCATCACCTGAGGAGAAAGTGTCAGCACTGTGGTAGGTGTGCCCTATATATAGGCTGTGTGCGCGAGACAAAACCGTTGGTTTAGATGGGAAAGCCACAGAATCGTAATGTGTAAATGTGTAAGTTCGTGTTGTAAAATGGCGGTGATAGTGTATGTCTTACTCGGCTGGCAAGCATTTTGCGTCCTTCCTATCAGTGTATTTTTCTTCATCGTACGTCGCTGGCTTTGTTTTGCGCGGTTCGGGATCATGTAGCCTTTTTTTCAACGGTTATATTTTTTCTATCTTAGCGGATCTTTGACTGCCCAAACTGGCCAAATTCGACTTAAATTTGAGTGCATCCTCACTCCCAGACTTACTGGCTGTTCCCCCGTGCTGTGTGTGATTTTTGTTTGTGTTTTATTTTTTGTGTTTTTAAATTTGCGTGGTTTGGCCATTAACTTCGTATTTTTCTGACCTCATATTCATTTTTTTCTAAGTCCGGCGTCTTGTTATTTTTTTCTAAGTTCCACTTTCCTCAAGTTCTTGCAGCCTAAGGCAATCCCGCTTGTAGGCTAAGTCCCGCGTTTTTCAATGCCTCAACTGCTTGCCTCGCTTTGCGAGTCTCGCAGGAGCACCTTCGGCATTCATTTCGTCTAAGTTCCGCATCTTTCAATGCTTCAACTGCTTGCCTCGCTACGCTCGTCACCTAAGTGCTGCGAGTTTTAATTCCTCAACTGCTCGCCTCGCTATGCAAGGCTTGCAGGGAGTTGTGCGCAACTGCTCGGCTTGCTACACGAGGCTCAAAGGCGATGAGCTACTTCATCGCTCATCGCCTAGGTCGTACGCAAAGCGTAAATCGTGACGACGTTTGCAGTTTGACAATTATAATGTTTATATATATATATATATATATATATATATATATAAAGAAACTGATTTTTAAAAATGGATTAAAATATTTTGATATTAAAAAGATGTGACAATTGTATTTACAGCTTCAATAAATAAAGATGTGTTTATTTTGTTTTAAAATATGCTATATTTATGGACAATGCATTAGAACATTTGTTCATAGACAATGTTGTTTTGTAATGTGTATTAACCCATTGATTAGTAATGTGGCGAACATAAAATTTTCGGTTCACGAACCGCGGACGCGAATTTCATCAAAATGTTCTCGAACGGGGCGAACCGGGCAAACCGCAATAGACTTCAATGGGCAGGCAAATTTCAAAATCCACAGGGACTCTTTCTGGCCACAATAGTGATGGGAAAGTTGTTTCAAGGGGACTAACACCTGGACTGTGGCATGCCGGAGGGGGATCCATGGCAAAACTCCCACGGCAAATTATAGTTGATGCAGAGTCTGGTTTTAAGCCATAAAGGGCATAAATCACCTAACATTCCTAAATTGTTTGGAATAACATGCTTTAAAACATCAGGTATGATGTTGTATCGATCAGGTAGTTTAAGGGTTACACCCGCTTCACAGTAACAGACCAATCTCCCTGTTTAATGCACTGTAAACAACCGCAAACAGTCCCTTTGCACAACCGCAAACTCCCTATTTGCACAAGGTTGTATACCAAGCTAGCCATGTCCCTCACTGATGTCATTGAAGGTCTCTTCCTCCACCTAGCCACCATTGGTCCCCGAAAGGTGACAACAAGCCCCCTGGGACGCCTGCTGTGTTTGGTCTTCCACCTCCTCAAAGCCACCTTCCTCCTCTGACTCCTCTTCTTCAGACTCCTCTCTCTGCATTGCCTCTGTCTGTGTTATTATAAGGTGTGTACTGTTAAGTAGTACTATTCCTATCGGTTTAATCCCTGTTACGTCACCTATCAGGGGACGTGTATATGGCATGGATTTTTGGAAGCGGGAGATGGAAAAAGATGCTTGGTCGGTTCTCCCACTTCAAATTTGGGGCACTGCGCGTGCAATCTAAGGTGCCACCAGATGTAAGTGTCAATTTGCACTGGCAAAAGTTGGCAGAGTAGATGCAATAGGCTTCACACACACGCCTGTAGGCAGGCAATTGCTATTCAATCTATTACAGTCAAAAAAGTGTTGTTTTATTTCACTGAGCACAATATAAGCTGTGAGCCTGACACAGGCAGGCAACTGATATTAGATTAGAGTAAAAAAATGGTTGTTTTCAATGTATGGTACACCACCAGGTATGAGTAGTGTAAATAAGCACAATATAAATTGTTAGGTGTTAGCCTGTCACACACACACGCTGGCAGGCAGGCATATGCAATTAGATTACACAGAAAAAATATATAAAATAAAATAAATAATGTTCTAGCTCTAAAAAGGGCTTTTTGGGTTGCTGTCCTTGCAGCAGATATCAGATGAGTCCTTCAGGTCTGTAGTGGAAGCTAAATACACAGCCAGGCTATCTATTTCCCTATTAAATCTCCAGCAGCTACACTATCTGTCCTCTCACAACGAATGCAGCTTCAGAATGATTCTAAAATGTATGCTGTCCTTCAGATGGAAGGCTCTGGAAGGGAGTGTATGCTGCTGATTGGCTGGAATGTGTCTGCTGACTGTGAGGTGCAGGGTCAAAGTTTCCTCAATGTTTCTGGGGGACTCAACAAGAGTTTAAAAACTACTTGCGAGTGTTCTTTGATAATCTTTCTTATGCTTTTTGCAGGTAGGGCAGTGCCCTGATTTGCGAGTGATCAGTAAAATCGTATTAACATATGGTTTGGGTGACAGAGTGTCAGGGAGTAATTTATTAGATTTTTTCCTTGTTTTTTTGGCTTTGTCATGCAGTTTATTTGTAGCAGTGACTCGTAGGATTTCTCTCACAATGTTTTATGGATGGTGGATTAACATAGCTACGTAGGATTTACTGTGCTGCTATGGCACTCATAATTGTTTTTTCAGATATTTACATAGGGCCCTTAATTAGTTGCCTGTTTTTGAATTTAGACAATTGTGACAAATATTTTTTTAATTAAAAAGCAAATCAATGCATTTATTGTGAACTAACGTATTATGAATACATTCCAGGGTTAACTTTCCTATGGTTTACTCCAAGAGAATGACAATGTTTAATGAACTATAAATTATACAGTACAAACATACACGCTAGATGTGTAAAGAGATTTTGATATAAACGAGCAGAGGAATCTGCCTGTTGACCTCAATTCATGTTAAAAATACATTTGAACTCAAGCGTTCTTATTTCAGAGGCATATAAAAAGCATGAGTCACACCAGGATGAGCGTGCTAAATGTGAACCAATAGCTTATAACTTATATATGTCTGAAAATACAGTGTGATTCTTTTTAAGCAGTTTAATATATATTTAAACTATGTTAAAATGGCAGAATTCAAGTTATCATCCTCAAAGTTAATTATAATCTTATTTTATTGATGTTTCTGCAAAAATAGAGATTGTGATATGATATGAACTATAATATTCCATCTAGTGACCAGGTAGAGTTTGAACATAACATACTATTTTTTTACTATTAGCACTTGTTCTTCAATTTCAAATCTCAGTTCTGTACAATAGTATGAAAACAATTAAAAAGTTATTCATACAATACAATTAAGTGAAATACAAAATAAAATATATTTATATAAATAGTTTCATGAGTATAATTTAACCATCTCATCTATATACAAAGAAAAGTATTTACAGTTGACAAAATCTTACAATGTAACAGATAGAAATGAAATAGACTATGGTGATTAAAGATGTTAAACTGGTATATAGTAGGGATTATCAAATCAAGGAAAGAACATAATAGGCACTAACATATATAACTAATATTCAGGGAATGGATGAGGTGGGGAGTCTAATAGGCACTTGTCACTGGGTTATATTTATCATAGGGTGTAAAAAGCGGTGTACGGTGGAGATATAAGCAGGGGGTAAGTGGAGGTAAAAGGTGTTTATTAGAGTTAAAAAAATAAAAATAAAAAATCCACTTCTTGAAAGAGAATACTAAGACTGTGCTAGATGTGCTGTGATCTCTCATGGCATATGTGGCCCAGTAAAACTCAAGGTTTTGTACGTTTTTTTTTACTAAATCAAGTTCAAGTTCAGGCAAAATGGTGCAATGTAGTAGCTAGTAACCAGCTTCAAACAAGCCTACATTCCTCTATTTTAAGCCCTGCAGCATGAAAAATGTAGTAAAATTAAAAGCACTACATAACACCTATAATAAAATTATAAATACAATCTAAATATAAAAAAATAAATGCTGGTGTTTTATGGCCAGAAATGGCAGCAAAAGAGGGGTTAAAATATAAAAAAGTAAAAAAGGGGTGTGCCTGCTATTATAATGAGCCTGTGCCTATGCCAACCCTTTCCCATGGGGTGGGCATATAAATAAATAACACAACCCTTCCACTTGCTCCATTTAATTGACTGGCAAGGAAATACACTCTCCATATCCTGACAACAACAAAAGGAAATGTGCAACACCATCACACATGCACCTCACAAAATAGCCATGATAGATCACTAATGGAACAGATTAATTTCACCAAAATAGAAACATTGCACACAGAAATACGACACCAACTGTCACTGCAAGAGTACAACCATTTGAGACAATGCCAGTGCAATAATGTTGTAAAAGATAATAACAACTGCACACTAAACCCAACATTATACTAACTTGAGCACCATGAAATCAGACTCTGACAATTCATTCTACAACAGCCTCAAGGGCAGAAACTATGACTGAAGCGGACATTCAAGCCCCTCTATCTAAAAGAGATCCTAAAGACGTAATATTACAACTTAAATAATAGCTTAGGTAAGGCAAAGCCATTTCCAATAGCTTACAGAAGGCAAAGCCATTGACTTGGTGGAGTTAATTCACTAGAGACAGAAGTTTAAATCAGGCATTACAAAGTGAAAAATCTTATTTGTTTGCAAAATGACACCACCCAGACAATATGGCTTACAGAAAAATATCACAACAACAGAAGTCATAGAAACAATATACGCAAAATGGGAGTGGCAGAGCATATAACTCATCAACAATTACCAGATTTCCTATAAAGACTGCTTGCAGGAGATGGGCCAGTATCAGGACAATGACCACAAGGGAGCACCAATGATACCACAGGAAAGCAGAAGCTGTAGAAGTTGCAGACTGTAACTATAAAATAGCTAAAACTCTGGCACTTTATACCTGTAAGCACCACAAGTCTAAATCTTATGATTAAATTATTATAAAGTTGCAGATTTAGGGCCCTATTAAATTCCAGCCTCGTAAATAAGAGGCTTCTACTTAAATCCTACGTACTGCAAAATTTCTCAAAGTTACAATGCTATTACATTCGCCCTGCTGCGAGCAACGTGGGAGCTACGCAGCACGGCCCTTACGTATCAACACTGCGAAAATGTACAAGAGGAGTGACAGCATGCGAGATGATCTTGCAAGCTCCCGCACCTCATCAATTAGTGCAGGGGTCCTAAACGGGACATCCGCGGCAGTCCCCCACATAAGCCTCCAACTACCCCCCCGGCATCTAAAATTAACCCCCCTCTATGCGGGGGTCGCCTTTGGAAACCCTGAAGTGTCCTCACATTAACACCTTGCTGCAGGGGTCCATAGGGACCCCCGCAGCCCCCACACATTAACCCCTTGCAGCAGGGGTCCCCGATCGGCACCGATCAGTCCCCCGCTGCATTAAAAAAAATTAAATTCCCTGCCGCGGCTCCATAAAGGGCCAACGGCACACTATTACTAATCCCGTCTGCGGCACCTAAAATTAACCCCCCTTTATGCTGCCTTAATTGACCCTGTCACTCATGGGGGTCAATACAGACCCCCATAAGGCCTTAATTAACCCTAAAAAGGTAAGTGGTCTTAATTATTTTATTTTAGCTTAGAATTAGGGTTTCTGTATGTAGTTAGGATTTTTTGTATATTAGGTAAATAGGGGGATGTATTTGGTATAGTTAGGATTTATTTTATATTAAATAGATTGTATGTTAGATAGATAGGGTGTATTTTATTTGTATTATATGTAATGTATTGTATGTAATGTATTGTATGTAATGTAATGTATTGTATGTATGTATTGTATTGTTTATGTCTGTCTTTCCTTTTCAGGTGTGTAATTTTTTTTTCTGTAGTGTGGGGGGGGGGTGATTGTAATGTATTTTTTTATTTTCTGTAATGTAATTTTTTTTATTTTTGGTGACTTAGGGCCTCATTCAATTGTGATTTAGCCAATTGAATAGGGCTCTAAATAAGCACATAGCATATATTTTTTAAATAAGTTTTTAGTAAGTGAAAACCTTGCCTTTAAATTGATGGTCACTAACTAAAACCTTATTTAAAAAATATATGCTATGTGCTTATTTAGAACCCTATTCAATTGGCCAAATTGCAATTGAATGAGGCCCTTAAGTTTTTTTTATTTTCTGTAAGGTAGGTTTTTTTATTTTTTGTAATGTAGGTTTTTTTTATTTTCTGTAATGTAGTTTTTTTATTTTTTGTAGTTAGAGTGGTAGGGAGGTTTATTAGGGGATAGGTAGTGTAGGTAGGTATAAGTGTTAATAGATTAGTGTAGAGGGGAGTTAGTTTCGATTTAATGGTTTATTGGGGGTTATAGTGTAGTGTTTGTAGTTAGTGTCATGATGGACCGTCATGGCATTTATGTGGTTAATGTTAGGGTTTTAATAGCCCCATAAGTGTCATAATACACCCTTATGGGACTGATGGGGTTAAATAGAGGCTTATGGGGATCTGTATTGACCCCCATGAATTATAAGGTTATTTAAGTGCTTATGGGGGTCTGTATTGACCCCCATGAATTATAGGGATAATTAAGTGCTTATGGGGGTCTGTATTGACCCCCATGAGTGACAGAGTTAATTAAAGCCTTATGGGGTCTGTATTGACCCCCATGAATTATAGGGTTAATTAAGGCCTTATGGGGGTCTGTATTGACCCCCATGAGTTATAGGGTTAATTTTAGTTGCCTGGGGTTAATATTTTTTAGTGCGAGTCCTTTCAGGACCTTTATGGGTAATTCTAAATTTTTAAATGCAGCAGGGGCCTGATCGGTGCCAATTGGGGACCCCCGCTGCAAGGGGTTAATGTGGGGGGTGCTGCAGGGGTCCCGATAGGGACCCCTGCAGCATGGAGATGTGTATAGGGAGCAGGCGGGCCTCACACGGCTGTCTCGGGCTGCTCCAAGGCAGCACGTAGAGGTTTTAGGATCCCTTGCTGGCACTTTTTGTGCTTGTAGGGATTCTTCCGAGATGCGAGAATCGCTCTTAGATTTATGGCTGCGTGTGACTATGTAGCTCTCTCGGAGCCTATTCTCCGCCATTTTTCGTAGTCATCTCGCAAAGCAGGCTGCGAGGGATTCGGTCCTCGCAAACAGCAAAAAAACTGCCTTTTTTACGAGGGAGAATTTAATGAGGCCCTTAATTGTCAGCATAATTTGTAACAACTCTGTTTTTAAGGTTTTTATTTACCATTTTATTAACAGCAGCAGAATGAGTTCATGGCTCAGATATAAAATAACTGCCAGATTGATTGTTTTTCTTATTAAAGTTTGCTCTATCCATAGCCTTATTTTACTGGTCAATTAAGAAGAAACGGTTACAAATCTCAGTTATTAATTGATGTCACTGCTAGGACTTTTTGGATAACATTTTTATTTTTCAGAATCCAGATTCCATTTTATTTTAGATTTATTTCTCAAAGAATGGGCCTCGTTAAATTGTCCAAATTGTAGTTACTGTAGCCCGTAATGTAGCCAGCAAAAGTTACTGCTATTAAATTGGCCACTTTTCACTACCAGCAATCTATTTGCGGGTTACAGGCTGAAAATCACTATGGGCTTTCAAAATCGTAACTCTGACCCAGCTAAGCCTTTGATCTTTCAAGCCCGCAAGTCTTACAATCACTAAAATCGCAAATCGCCATTAAATTGCTACAATTCCTCAAGCCTGCAATTGCTCTCACGACGTAAATGGCAAATGTTGCCAAAGATCCTATGAGTGCTAGAGAGGACTGGCAAGGGAGTTAAACACCTGTTCGTAACACTATAAATCAAACAGAAAACTCAATACTGCACTTTTAAATATGTGGAAAGTTGTGTAAGACATTAGAATTAATTGCACAACACTCTCAAACTTGCAAATCTGCCATCAAAAATGTTTATTTTCAGGTTTTATCAATCTTGGGAATCAAGGAGTTAATAAATACCAGGCCACCCACATGGACTAAAACATTTTCTTCATTCATTTTTATAGATTTTTACATCTCTGGATTGCGAGACCACAATTGGTTGACATTTAAACGCCATGTTTTAATTATTGGCAATAATTAATTTGACTAACTTCCATGTTTTACTGATGTTATGATGACGGTCCCATTTGCTATTGGCTGTTTCTAAATCGGTAGTTACGGGCTTGCTTAATTGATCATGATCATGCCCTTAAATGCAACTTATGGGTGCATGGTATACGGTTTTGAGGCTTCGGCCCTGTACTTGCGGCCTTGTTCAATTTAATTGATTTGTAACTGCTGCAAATTAATTTACACCACACTATTATTAGCTATATGGTAATAAATGTTTGAAGATCACATTGGTTCTTTAATATGGGATACTATATTTATTAGCATTACAGAAGACTATTTTGAGTACTCTAATTTATAGATGCTCAATATACAATATTGCAATTCATAAAGGGCTTTTTTTCAGATGTTACTATTCAGCTGCAGTTATACTTTTTTACTACCACCTCTGTTGGGTCAATAGATCTGTGATCTTCAAACAGCCTTGTTAAATTTAATCGATTTGTAACTGCTGCAAATTTCAAACCCTTTCAAGACTTATGGGCTACTTGAAGGCAATGGCAGGCCTAATGAATATATATTAAATACATTTAATACATATTAAAGAACCAATGTGATCTTCAAACATTTAATACCATTTAGCTAACAATAGTGTGGTGTAAAGTACCCTATTTTTCTATGTATAAGATGCCCCCAAGTATAAGGTGACCCCTATTTTATAAGCCCAAAATTAATACCCCACTCTGTGCCCCCACCCTGGGCAGCCCCCATCCAGAGCCAGGAGCACCCAGCAGACCCTCATCCTGTGCAGCTCTCCATCCAGAGCCAGGATCCCCCAGAAGATCCACACCCCGTGAAGCCCCCCACCCAGAGCTAGGAGCCCAGAGAAAACCCTCACCCCATGCAGTCCCCCATCCAGAGCCAGGAGCCCCCAAAAGACCCTCACCCCGTGCAGCCCCCAATCCAGAGCTAGGAACCCCCAAAAGACCCTCACCCCATGCTGGCCCATGAAAAACATGTTGTCTTTGTGGTATCTGAATGAGGATACTTCTGGTACTTAATGCTGCTTATACCTTTTCACAGCACATATTTTACAATCAAAAAGGCGTGGTGTCAGACTATGGTGGTGAAACTGTACATAAAATACAGGTACCAACTGCTCCAGTCTTTGTATATAAAAACATCTCACATGACAGTTACTGTTTTCAAATCTCAAACCCAACTGTCAGTTTAACCCCTTGTGTGCTGGTTATGTCAGAAGATTTAGAATCTGAAGGTGGCCTATATACCATAAACAAATATCCTTTCCAGCTCCTGGGTTATATGTCTTCATCTCAGCTTACATGCCATTACAGGCCATCATAGTATAGCAATATAGAATAACATTGAACACATTTAATCATATCAATGCCATCATGGCTGCAACAGTACCAATGTCTATGTAGCCATGACACAATTCTTTATAATGGGACAAATTACACTGTACTATACAACATTAAACAGTATTAACCATTGCCAACCCTGGGCCCATAAACATTTTTTTTTCTAAATTATAGTTTTTATTAGAAGGCATACAAAAATAAAACATTATGAAAAATAAAAAAGAAACTGAGGTAACCTTTTTATTCCTGCAGATCACACACAGCAACATTCTGATATGGACTTCTGGAAGACGCAGGCTATAAACTGCACCCAGCACAAGTTTCAAGCCCTTTTAATGCCACTTTAGTGCCAGAAGGAATGAAGGTGATGGCTCTTTGAAGGTTCCCTCTGGAACTGAAAGGGTAAGGGAGGCCTACTACGAAAAATAAATCAAAATCATAACTTGTGTTTGCTTCAGACACCAATGAAAAGTTATGTTCTTCTCAGATTTTAATTACAATGTTTCAGTCACTATATGTTATGAATAGGTTCATTATAATTTAAGACACCAAGATACACAGTTCTAGAAATGGCCGATTAAAATGTATGCTTTGTGAAAGCAAATGAGTAAAAATCTATTTAAAGGTCAGTTCACATTGGCATGTCAAAAAAAACATTTTGTCAGTTAAGTCACGTAAACTTTCTCAATAAAACATTTATTATCTCTTTTATTATTATCTTTATTTATATCGTAACAACATATTCCGTAGCGCTGTAAAGGGGTTGAGTACATGGCAAAAAAACAAACTTAACACATTATAAAGAATAGAGGGCCCTGTTTTTTTAGCTTAGAATCAAATGTACATAGTGCTTGTTTCCAAGGCACTTACACACGATTGAAAACCGCGAAAGTTGCAATCTAACAGCGTTATTAAACTGTGATTTGGCCGATTGAATAGGGTTTTATATAAGCCAGTAGCTTATTTTTTTTACAGAAGTTTTTAGTTAGTGAAGACCTTGTTTTTGGATAGAAGTTCACTAACTAAAAACTTCTGTAAAAAAAATGCTATGTGCTTAGTCAAGTGGAGGTGTCTGTGTGTTGTATTGTAGTTTGTGGGTGTAAGTGTTTTTAAGCTGTGGTGTGTGCAGTTGTACATGTTAAGGCTGAAGGTGATACGATTTTTTAAACAGGATTGTTATTAGTAATTTTTTTAAGGTTTTGAAGCAGGAAGATAATCTAATGGAGCGGGGCAAGGAGTTCCAACTAGTAGGGGCAACACAAGAAAGTCTTGAAGATGGGAGTGAAAAGAGGGCATAAGAGAGGAGGAAAGATCGTTAGCAGAATGAAGGGGTTTTGAGAGTAATTTGAAACAAGAGCAGAGATATAAGGGGAATCACTGTTGTTAAGGGCCTTATATGTTAGGGTCAAGATTTTAAATTTGATTCAGGAAGCTATAGGAAGCCAGTGGAGTGATTGACAGAGAGGAGCTGCAGACACTGATAGTTTGGTATGGAAGATGAGTCTAGCGGAGGCGTTCATTATGGATTGGTGGGGACACAGACAAGAGATGGGTAGACCAGCAAGGAGTGAATTGCAGTAGTCGAGTCGAGATATGATGAGAGAGTGTATTAGAATTTTAGCTGTGTCTTCTGTAAGATAGTGACGAATTTTGGAGACGTTTTTTACGTGAAACTGACAAGATTTTGTTATTGATTGGATGTGAGGAAAAAAAGAGAGGGCTGGATCCAGTAGAACCCCAAGACAATGGGCCTGGGAGGTGGGAGTGATGATGGCGTTGTCAACAGTGAGAGATATTCGAGGAGTGGAAGCTGTAGTAGTGGGTGGAAAGATTAGGAGTTCAGTCTTAGACATGTTGAGTTTGAGTTGACGGGCAGACATCCAGGAGGATATGCTAGAGAGGCAGATGAAAACTTGAGCTAAAAGAGAGGGGGATAGATCGGGTGCAGAGAGGTAGATTTGAGTGTCATCTGCATAGAGATGGTACTGAAATCCAAAGGATTTTATAAGGGTGCCAAGAGAGGAGGTGTAGATGAAGAACAGAACCTTGGAATACTCCAACAGACAGAGGGAGTGGTGAAAAAGAGGTGCCAGAGAAGGAGACACTCAATGTATGATCTTTTAGATAGGATGTGAACCATGAAAGAGCTTTGTCCTGGATGCCAAAAGAGCAGAGAGCTTGTATTAGAAGAGGGTGGTCAACTGTATCAAAAGCAGCAGAGAGATCAAGGAGAATTAGAATGGAGAAGTGACCCTTTGATTTGGTGGTTAGCAAGTCATTGGTGACTTTTGTGAGGGCTGTTTCTGTAGAGTGTTGGGCCCAGAAGCCAGATTAGAAGGGGTCAAGAAGGGAGTTGGAGGAGATAAATTGAGTGAGGCAATTGTAAACAAACCGTTCAAGTAGTTTAGAAGCTAGGGGAAGTAGTGAGATAGGGCGATAGTTGGAGGCAGAAGCTCTGTCAGATGAGGGCTTCTTGAGAATGGGTGTAATTATGACGTGTTTTAAAGAGGATGGTAATTTGCCAGTGTTTAGGGAGAGGTTGAATAGATGGGTGAGAGCTGGGATAAGTGTGGTGGATAGGGGAGGGATTATCTGTGATGCGATAGGATCATGTGGACACGTTGTAAGATGAGAGGTTGATGGTAAAGTAGATACTTCATCCTCAGTTACAGGGTCAAAGGAGTCCATACTGGAGGAGGGATTGGGGAAAGGTAAGGGCTGGGTGTTGTCAGTTTGTGGAGAGGATGGTGGGATAGGGCCAAGCTGGGAGGAGAGCTCATTTCGGATTGGTTTCAATTTTGTTTTTAAAATGGCTGGCAAAGTCATCAATAGTGAGACAGGAAGGGGCAGGAGGTGGGTTGGGCAAAGGAGGGTGTTGAATGTAGCAAATAAACATTTAAGGTTTGATATCAGTGATGAGAAGCAGTGTTGTTTGGCAAGATTGAGGGCAGAGAAGTTGGAGAGCAAGGTAAACTTGTAGTGGAGAAAGTCTGCTAAAAAGCTAGAATTCCTCCATAGTCTTTCTGCAGTGCATGAGCATCTCTGTAGATAGCGTGTTTGTTTAGTGTGCCATTTGTTGTGGATGAGAGTGAGGGTGTTTACTTGTAACTATGTGGGCAAGAGAGTCAAGGGTGGAGGTTAGAGTCGGGTTGTACTGTGAATTATTAACTGACTAGACCTTCTTATTTTACATTTTTGATTATTAATATATATATAACAATACTAGGGTTTCAATGAAAGAAAACAGTAAACAAGAAATGAAAAAGAAAGAAGAACAAAGGACAAACTAGTTAGCTAAACCATATTGCTGATAACCTGGGGCCTCATTCCAATGATGGCTGTAGGATCTGCGTGGACGTAAGGGCTCCGACCGGCTTGCAGTGGGCGCCCTGCTTTCCCGTGTGGCCCCCCCCGCCACAGCTCACTGCAGGGAAAGCCATTAATCTCACGCGGCCGCAAGAGATTTGGCCATGTGAAAGCACCAATCCCTATTCAAATCCTCCGATCACCCTCCCATTAACCCCGCTAAACACTCAAAAATGACCGGAGCTTACTTGCACCCTGGCTGTGAAGCCCTTGCGTACCCTCCAATTAAGGCTGCAGGGGTCATGATCAGGACCCAATCTAAACCCCTGCAGTGTCCCTACTTTAACCCCATAATGCAGGGACCCCTGCAGTGTCCTAACATTAACCCTATAATGCAGGGGTCCGAACAGAACCCCTGCAGGGTGCACACATTAACACTATAATGCCGGGGTCTGAACGGGACCCCTAAAGGGTGCACACATTAACCGTATAATGCAGGGGTCCCCATCGTGACACCTGCAATGTGCACACATTAACCCTTGCTGCAGGGGTCCGATCTGGAACCCTGTAGGCTCCCCACATTAACCCCTTGCTACAGGGGTCCCAATAAGGACCCCTGCAGGTTCCCCACATTAAAGCCTTCTCCTTCCTGCAGAGGGTCCTGATCGTCACCCATCGGGACCCCGCAGCATCTATGAGATTTAAATTTCCTGCCGTGGGCTTGAATTCAAAATTCAAGCCCCTAGAATTACAGGGTTTGAATTTCCCGCTGCGGGTCCTTAAAGGGCTCATGGCACACTAATGGTTACCCCCAAGCCGCAGGGGTATTAAAGGTACCCCCCAGCACCTAAAATTAACCCTGTCACTCATGGGGGGCAATCTAGACCCTTATTAGACTAAAATGAACCCCCTCAGTGAAATATAGGTCTATATAGACCCATATAGGACACTAGTAAACCCTAGATTAACCCTACAAGTGCCATGAGGGTCCTCCAAGACCCTCATGACAAAGTCTAAGCACTACAGTATTAACACTAACTATACCCCATTAAACTCCTTGACCCTAACTATACCCCGTTAACCCATACTAAACCCTATTTAACCCTAACTGAGCCTATTTAACCCCTTCTAAACCTATTTAACCCTATCTGGACCTAATAACCCTAACTGGGCATATTTAACACCTTCTAGACTTAGCTGGGCCTATTTAAACCTATCTGGACCTAATAACCCTAAATGGGCCTATTTAACCATGACTGGGCCTATTTATCCCCTTCTAGCCCTATTTAACCCCATCTAAGCCTATGTAACCCCATCTAGGACCATTTAACCCCATCTAAGCCTATTTGACCCCAATAATCCTCCGTCTAACCCCATCACTTATGTGGGTCCATACAGACCCCCTATAAGCCTCTATTTAACCCATGAAGACCCTAATAGGACAATGTTATTAAACCCATAAGTGCCATGAGGGTCCTCTAGGTCCCTCATGACACTAAGTACAAACACTACACTACTCTATCCCCCAATAAAAAACTAAAACTAAATGAAACTCCCTCTACCCTAACCTATTAACCTCTACCTAGCTAACACCTACCCTAACCGTTTAACACCTACACTACCTACCTAACCCCCTATTAAACTCCCACCCACTAATTACACAAAATAAAAAAAGCTGTTACAAAAAATAAAAAAGAACATTACAATCCCCCACAAAAAATAAAAAAAGAACATTACAACCACCCCACTACAAAAAAATAAAACATTACAACCCCCATAACTACAAAAAACAAAAAAAAGAACATTACAAATCCTCCCCACAAAAAAGAACATTACAAACCCCCCACTACAAAAAATAAAAAATAAATGATGCACCTGCAAAGAAAATACATAATCAAATATGCATAACATTACAACACAGCAATAAATACAGTACAAATATACCCTTAACTACATACTGTTAACTCCCTAACTACAATACATTTCCCCCTATCTACATTATGTATCCCCCTGACTACAATACATTAATTCTATCTACAATACATTACCCCCTATCTACAATACATGACCCCCTATCTACAAAATATTACCCCATCTATAAAACATTAACCCCTAACTACAATGCATTTGCCCTATCTATAAAACATTAAACCCCTAACTACAATACATTAAACCCTAACTACAATACATAAAAAATAGAACCTAAAATAGAATAAATAAGACCACTTACCTTGCTCAGGTCGCACCCCCTAGGGAATAAAGAAAAATAAATTTAGTCACAACATAAAAAAACACACATTCTAAATATTAAACTTACCTTTCCTCCATGGTCCCGTCCTTCTTCTTGTCTTCTCCAGCTCGGCCCTTGGAAAAAGCACATTGGTACACAAATACACAAACACAAAACATAATAAACTAAACATTCTGGGCCCTTGAGGAAAACAACCACTCTTAAAAAAAACAAAAAAACAAACAGAGATCCCTGGTGTAGCTTCCTGATGCTAATGAAGCTTCTAGCACTTCTACTGTTTTATTTATTTATTTATTTTTTATTAAAAAATGTTATTTTATACACAGCAGTACAAAACATTACATACAAATACAATACATTCATCATACAATTTTTTTTGTTTCAAAAAAAGTAAATAAAAGTACGGAAGAAATAGCTTATTCATTTATAATAAATTTTTCCTGAGTATATTTACTACAGTGGTGAAGTTTGTTGGATACAGAAAGGTGCTTGAAGTTATACATATTTAATTATTTACATAGGGCCTCATTCTATTATCGGCCGTAAATCGGCCGTAAGGCTGCGATTCCTTGCGGGGGTTCTGTTAATTCGCGATTCTATTATACGGCCACGCAAGGATCTCCCCATACGGCCGGCCGCATATCTTGCAACCGGCCGTAAGCTCTGAAATCTAAAAACTCAAAAATAAATTCAAGCCTGCACTGTACAGCTCTGTAAATGCTAGGGATCATATTGGAGGACATGAGGATTAAAAGTAACCCACTCTCAAGCTTGCACATCAGCCCAAACCCGAATTCAAATTAACTGTTTATTTTCCGGCTGCGGCGTGGGCGTGTCTGAGGTGCTCCAAGCCCTATGGACTTTTTACATGTATATTTTACGTATATTAAAAAAAAAATATTTTACGGATTTGAGTATAGGGTAATTATGTGCTATTTTTGCTAACACCGAATATCACTTTATAGACTCCGCAAAGTGCAGGATGGCTTTATTTGAGCTATTTTATGTGCTTAATTGGTGCTAGCGGAACCTGTTTGCTGCAAGTAAGCTGCGGCTCGTTTTTAGCCATGCAGACAGGGTTCCCGGAGCAATAGAATAGCAACCAGGCTTTTCTTGCGGCCGATTTCCTTGCGGCCGTTTTAGATCAAAGACTTTCCCCCCGGCGCGAGCGGCCGCAAGAGATAGCAAGGCACCGGCCGCAAGCCTGCCGGAAGCCCCAGCCAGAGGGGAATAGAATAGCCGGAAAGCTTGCGGCCGGTCCTTGGGGCCCCGCAGCGGCTGCGGCCGATAATAGAATGAGGCCCACAGTATTTATCCCATAATCTCCATATCTTGTCTCTTTCTTTTAATGGGATGCCTATTTCATAGTTTTTTATTTCAATATCTGTTTTTCTCGAGAGTACATTGTACATTTAATTGTTTTAGTTGTTATAGTAAAGGCATTAAACTAAATTGTTTCACTCCATGTTTCTCCAATATCCCATCTTTCCATTATATTGGTTTTATATATCTCATACTTCTTAGATATCATTTTATAACATTTTGTGATTAATTTACTTTTATCTATATTCAAACAGATTTTTTTCAAATTCAGTTAGATTGTAATCTTTATATGTTTTATAGTTATTTTTATTGAAAATTTGCAATAGGGATCTATATTTTAACCAATAACACGATGGAATGTCATATTTCTTTTACATTTCTTCGAAAGCAATTATTTTATTTTCCTTATAAAGATCTCCTACATAGCACAAATTCCATTTTTTCCATATTAAACGTTCATTAGGTGTATATTTCACTATTCAGGATGGGATAGTGTGTGCTAGGCATCGTTTGGTTGATAGATCATATTTTTTCTTTAGGATTTCCCAGTGCTTTACATTAGTTTTATCTCATAGCATTTTTAGGAATCACTTCCCTATTCAGATTTTCCCATAACAGATCTATCAATACAGTTGTACCTATCAGAGATTTCTAACCAGCATGGTGTCTCTTCTGTTGATCCCCAGTTGGCTAGATGGGCCAATCTTACCACCATATACTAATCTTCTATATTAGGTGACGTCAATCCTCCTCTAGTTAATTTCCTTTTAGTTATTATAAGATTGGTTAATCATAAGAGTATTTACTCTTTAAGATTTTCTATTTCTGATTTTTGTAGGCCAGACCACATTGTTTGAGTTTTATTTAAATTTGTTTTATAGTTTGATACTTTGCTATATTCATCGAGCAGTTTATGAACTGTATGCAGAGAAACATCTGGATTACTTATGGTTAAAATTGTATCATCTGTGAAGGCTGTAACTTTGTATATATTCATACCTATAGAAATTCCAGAGATGTCATTAAACATTCTTAGACTTCCAAGAAGTGGTTCCAAAACTAATATAAATATTAAAGGGGAAAGGGGACATCCCTGCCTGGTTCCATTGATTATATTAAACGTATCACTCTTAAAATCCATAACAACCAAATAAGGTTTATAATACTAGGCTTTTATAGCTTTGGACCTGAAGTCTCCAAAGCCATATTTTTGTAAAACTGATTCCATAAACAACCAGTCAACCCGGTTGAATGCTTTTTCAGCGTCAAGTTCTAATGATAACATAGGTGTTTTATTTTGTGTGTGCAATCTATAAGATTACAAAAATAACAGGAGCTGGGTTAAAGAAGGGGTGCTACTAAGGATATAAATTATGAATAGAACACTAGAGAAGAAAAAGTATCCTTTAAATAGTTATAGTGCACACCCTGAGCCTAATAGGCAATATAGAAACACTCAAATGTTAACGAGTCAACGAGTTAAAAACTTGATTCTCTGACGTAAAATTCTGGGAAGTGGATGGAGGAGACCCTATTATGAAAGGACAATATTGAAAATTTGTATTGTAGGATCCTCTATTCTATATCTCCTTGAGATGAGTGAAATAAATAACTTATTATAAAGTGACCAGTGTATATGATAAATAATGGTAAATAACCATAAATATCATTTAAACATCATGATAAAGTGCTACGTGATTTAATATATAATAAATCTTTAAGAAGTAAAGAATACTGTCAGTGCTAATAGTATAAAGTGCCAGTGCATATAGTAGCCGTAGGGGGATCCCACAGGTCGATTAATAACAGTGTATAATACACTTTCTTATAGGGTTATACTGTTATTAATCGACCTGTGGGATCCCCCTACGGCTACTGTATTATTTTATTTAATTTCTCAGTCTCCATAGCAGATTTGAACAGGGATGGATCCATCTTCCAACTTCTCTTTGGGGTATTAATTATTATTATCTTCTATCTGTAGAAATATCAATGCATGGTCTGACCAGCTCAACTCATTAATACCTACTTTAATTGTAGTATCTAAAACTCCCTTATAAAATAGGAAGTAGTCCAGTCTAGAATATATTTTATGCCTTTGTGAAAAAAGGTGTAATCTTTTAAATCAGGACAAAAGGTTCTTCAGGCATCATACAATTGATGATTGAAGATCAATTCTTTAAATCTATTAGCATTATTTATTATCTGATTTTCAGTTTTAATGGTCTTCCCTATTGTCCTATCCATTTTGGCATCTAAAACTGTATTTATATCGTCTCCTATCAAGTCTGGTTTTGATTTTATCAAATTTTCACAAAATGTATTTTAAGTATTTTTTCTGTTTTTAATTGGGAAAATACAGATTAATTAATGTAAATTTATTTCCATTTATGGAACCCAACCATACAATATATCTCCCATTGTTATCTATCTCTTTGTATTCCTCCAATATTTTAAGTTTTTTACTAAAGAGTATAGATATCCCACTTGATTTAGGATTACATTTAGAATGTACTTGATATGGATATTCTCCATTCAAAAAAGGCTTTAAATTCTGCTTTCCAGTGTGTTTCCTGCATAAATATTATATTTGCATTTTCATTAAGCAGACAGTCGGAAGCTATCTTTCTTTTGAATGGAGAATTTAATCCATATACACCTTGCGGGACTAATTTAACCGAAAAAAAAATCTGTATTTATATTTATTTTTATTAGCTTCTACTGTACTTTCTTATATTCCAACTTTATTTTCAAATCGCTTAAAATATCTTTCTTTCATAATATTTACAAACAAAACATTCCCTCATACATTTAACATACATAACAACTTTCAGTTTCTTAAGCTTGATGTTACTAAGCTTTAATTTTACCTCCAGCTCCATTTCAAGAGAGCCAGTTGAACACAATGCAACTGGTCTTCACTTGAAAATAGCAGTACCAAGCCTTTCAAAATTAACAGCAATATTTTCAGAGATGTTCTACTTATTATCCTTATAATCCTAATCCCCAACATTTATCAATTTAAATGCATTTCCCTTCTGTTGGTGCTTGTCAACTTGAGTTAAACATTTGTCTCTATCAAATAAGGACCCAATTCCAATCCACTTTATTAAAACTTTATCCTAACTATATCCCCATTGTTTTAATTTGTGTGTGTTATATTTATATTCGAGTTATAAAGTTGTGTTTAATAAGCAATATTTTGGGCTTTAGTTATTGTGTTTAAATTACTATGTGATAATATTATTAAATTAAATTTCCATTCCATATCTATTAATTTAATTCAAATTTATTTTCACTTAAATTTCTATTTGTTATTTATTAGTATCAGATTAATCCATGCTTCCCATATTTCCAGTGTTAACTTTTTAGTGTTACTAGAGCTTTTTTTTCTTTTAAATGTGTTTTTTTACGCTTTATTTGTTATTATTATTACCTATTTCAAAGATAATATGTGTTACTTAAGTCGATTATCCTTCTTTCTATTATAATTTCTCTTTCCAGTTCAGGAATTTAGGGGATAATTCAGGTCTTGATTTCTCTACCTTTAATCCCCATTTATTTAAGATTTTTTCACCTTCTGTATTATCTCTTATGACAAAGCTCACTCCTTCTTTCACAACATATAGATGTGATACAGGGCCCCATTTATATCTTACTCCTGTTCTTAAACATTTGATAATATTTCTGAGTTCCTTCCTCTTAAAAAGGGTTTCTATTGATCAATTGGGCAAGATTTTCAGAATTTCATATGGTTGAATAAGAGTTTTACTCCCTCTCATAGCTTTTAATATATCCTCCTTATATGTCAACGTTTTCAATTTTAAAATGACATACCTAGGGGTATCTGGCTTTAATTCTCTGGGTAATGGAATTCTAATTTTAATTATTGGATTTTCATTTGGGGGTTTTAATATCACTAATAAATTCAAATATTTCTTATGTATTCCCCTAATTCCAATCTGGAAATCTTCTCTGAGATTCCTCTAATCCTAATATTACACTCTCTCTCTCTATTTTCCTGAGCATTAGCTTTATCCTTTAGAGTGTCAATTTCCTTCTTCATATTTTAACGTAATTAAGGGTTTTACCATAATCTTGCTTAAGATTAGTGTAGTCTACTGTCAAATCCTGAAGCCTACTAGTTAATCTTCTAATCTCCACTGTATTGTTCATTATATCTTGTCTCATCTCCTCTTTCAAGTTAATTTGAAATTCCTCTAATGGTTTCTTCATGCTAGATACTGTTAATTTATCTTCTTTAATCACATTTTTATCTCCTATAGTATCATCCAAATCATTGAGAATTCTAAGTTTGATTGGGATACAGTTGAGAATAAGGGCATATCTAATTGTAATGCCTCAGGATTTTACACATTTTTGGGGGGAAATATGTAGGAATTCCCTTTGTGTTTTTTTCTCCCTTACTTTAGTCTTAGTTGCCATACTGTTCGCCCCTGTATAAAATTAATACACTCCTTTTTTATGCCCTCTAAATACAAACCTAGGGCTGTATTTTAACTAGTTAATTGTCTTGCTTAACACAGTAATAGTTATTTTTAACGAAGTCCACTCCTCTCAGGGTCAAATCCTCAGTCCTTAGTTCCTCAATCACAATGAAGATCAAGGATTCTCAGAATAGAGTTCTTAAGTGTCCCAGGGTATTTATATCCTTTAGTTTCCTTTTGTCAATCAGGAACATCTCAAAAGTCGAGTGTCCATAGAGTACCGGTGTATTGCAAATAACTCAGACGATAGTTTGAAAGATACTATATTCAGATAATCATCCCCTAATGAAGTAAGTTATTTAAAGGCTGAACTTCAACTAGAGCTATAGATTGTTACATCATCATCAATATGTAATTGCATCTGAGTCTTTTCCCAACAAGTTTCACAAGTACGTCTGTTAGAACTTTTTAGATAGACTTATCATTGTCTTCTATGGATCCTGTTGATTATCTCTTATTAGCCAGAGCAATGTGCTCATACAGCCAAGCTGTTAATCAAACTTATGTCTCAGACAGAGGCTTCTCCTTAATATTCATGAGACTTATATTATTTTCATACCGAGCAGTCTCTCTTTGATGTTAAAAAAAAGAGATTTATTAAAGTCAAAAAGATTCCAACCAGAGCCACACGCTCATACAGTTGTAGTTATGTTATAGTTGAGTTATTTTGCTCCAGCTTTTTTTCCCCACTTGCATTGCTTTATCTTTGACCTTTACTTTAACTTTTTTGCTGTTTCCAATCTCTGTGACGTTGCTGTTTATGTCTATTATAAAAATGGCATCACGAGAGGTATGTCCGTTTGTTTCAGGGAGACACCCATACGCTCTATTTCTTTGTATGTATTTCTTAGTAAATATTATGCTTCTAAACTTTAAGATTTTACATTTGGTTGCACATTTTCAGCGTACAGGGGTTATCTCTCGACCTACATACTGGTTCACCAGCTGCTCGCCTTACCACCACGAGATCTGAATCCTCCGGTGTCTGAGTCTCTTCTGGCGTCCCCCTTTTTCCTAGGGGGTGTGACCTGCTGAAGGGACACCTGAGTAATGTAAGTTGTCTTATTTATTCTATTTTAGGTTATATTTAGGCTTTTTAATGTATTGTAGATAGGGTTTAATGTATTATAGATAGGGGTAATGTATTGTAGTTAGGGTTTCATGTATTATAGTTAGGGGGTAATGTTTTATAAATAGGCGTAATGTTTTGTAGTTAGAGGTTAATGTTTTGTAGATAGGATGTAATGTTTTATAGCGGAAATGTATTGTAGTTAGGGGATTAATAGCATGTAATTATGGGTATATTTGTACTGTATTTATTGCTGTGTTTTAATGTTATGTATATTTGTGTATGTATTTTCTTTGCAGGTGCAGAATTCTTTTTTTATTTTTTTGTAGAGTGGGGGTTGTAATGTTCTTTATTTATTTTTTGTAGTGGGGGTTTGTAGTGTTCTTTTTTTATTTTTTGTAAAAAATAGTGTAGGGTATTACTTGTACTTAGGGTAATAGTGTAGGGTATTGCTTGTACTTAGTGTCATGAGGGTCCAGGAGAAACACTTATGGGGTTAATAATAGGGTTCTCCTCATCCTATGAGGGTCTTCATAGACCCTTATGGGACTGATTGGGTTAAATGGAGGCTTACTGGGGTCTGTATGGACCTCATAAGTGATGGGGTTAGATGGAGGCTTATGGGGGGCTGTTTAGAACTCCATAAGGGATGGGGTTAGATGGAGGCTTATGGGGGTCTGTATGGACCGCCATAAGTGAAGGGTTAGATAGAGGCTTATGGAGGTCTGTATAGACCCCCATAAGTGATGGGTTAGATGGAGACTTATGGGGGTCTGTATAGACCCTCATAAGTGATGGGGTTAAATGGGCTTAGATGGGGTTAAATGGGCCTATATGGGGTTAGATAGTCCCAGTTAGGGTTAGGTAGGCCCAGTTAGGGTTAAAAAGGGCTAGAAGGGGTTAAATAGGTCCAATTAGGGTTAGAAAGGCCAATTTAGGGTTAAATAGGACTATAAGAGGTTTCATAGGCCCAGTTAGGGTTAAAAAGGCACAGGTAGGGTTATTAGGTCCAGATAGGTTTAAATAGGCCCAGTTAGGGTTAGATAGGCCCAGTTAGGGCTAAATAAGGCTAAAGTGGGTTATATAGGCACAGTTAGGGTTAAATAGAAGCAGTTAGGGTTATTAGGTCCAGATAAGGTTAAATAGGCCCGGTTAGGGTTACATAGACCCAGTTAGGGTTAAATGGGGCTAGAAGGGGTTAACTCGGCCCAGTTAGGGTTAAATAGGGTTTAGTATGGGTTAATGGGGTATAGGTAGGGTTAAGGGTTAAATGGGGTATAGTTAGGGTTAATAGTGTAGTTTAGTGCTTAGACTTTGTCATGAGGGTCCTGGATGACCCTCATGGCACTTATTGGGTTAACCTAGGAGTTAATAGTGTCCTATAGGGGTCTATATAGATCCCTATTGGACTGAGGGAGTTAAGTGTAGTCTCATGGGGGTCTATATTGCCCCCCATGAGTAGTGGGGTTAATTGTAGGTGCCAGGGGGGTACTTTTAGTACCCCTGCAGCAGGGGTTAATAATTTTGTTGATCGAGGGTCCTTTAAGGACCTTTAAGGTAT
Organism: Discoglossus pictus; assembly: GCA_027410445.1. Classification (NCBI taxonomy): domain Eukaryota; kingdom Metazoa; phylum Chordata; class Amphibia; order Anura; family Alytidae; genus Discoglossus; species Discoglossus pictus. Next base: position 329,104,243 of record CM050165.1, read on the forward strand.
TCCCAGGCTTGAATGACCTCCACGGCAGTAACTCGATCTTTAAGCCCAGCGGACTGATGCCACAAATAACAGGATTGGCTAGCGGTGATGTGCCAGCTAGCCAATGTACAACATGTCATCCCCATGTCCCCCAATGTGTTCCCCATCATTTACAGTGCTGTATAGTGCTTCCTTGAATTTATTTTTGAGTTTTTAGTTTGGCAGGCTTGCACATTTATCTGCGTGCTAACGCCCGCGACCAGGTACAAGCCAGACAAAGCTAACGGCCAATTGCCTGTCTTGCGAACGGCCGTAGGAAGGGGTGACTTGCGGCCCCTTTCCTTTGAATACAAACATAGGCAAGGGGCCATAGCACCCTAGTAAAGGATTGCAGAGATATGGCCATTTTGTGGCCATCATTAGAATGAGTCCCCTGGAGTAAAGAATAGGGTAAATCTAAAGTGGCTGCCCCTAAGCGGGCCAAGATAAACCTCAGTAGGTATTTCAAAAATGTCCTTGGATTGTAATTATTTCCATTTCGCATCTGAAATTTGAGAGAGGAATCCAGAAATGATTTTAATGATCACTATTAATTGAAATAATTTATTGTGAGGCTGAGATATATTCTTAGTATGAACCCCCAGCAGACAAGATTCTATTGAGGGTGAGATTGCCTTCTTGAAAAGAGTGGAAGCAAGTTGGGCTAATTGTCCCCATATATTCTGGGTAGATGGGCATGACCAGCAAGTATGAATGTAATCCCCTATTTGTTGGCACCCCTAAAGCATTTATTGCTCTCGTACGGATTTAATTTTGGTAATTTATCAGGTATGCAGAAGGCTCTATGTAGGACCTTGATAGACGTCTCTAAGAGAGCTGAGTTAAGTGAGCCTCTGGATAGGTTTGAGCAGGATTCTGTCCACTTGTCCCAGTCCCAGTCTACCCCCAGATCTTCTTCCCATTGTAACAAAAATGTAGGTTTCTGGCTGCTGATAGTGTTAGGAAAGGCATCATAGAGTAACCCCAGTATGCCTTTGAGAGAGGGAGATTTCTGCAGATAACAGACATCCAGGAGGCCCTGGGAGGTCCTAGTTCTCTCAATTTCTTACTGATCAAGCTTCTGATTTTTAAATAGTTATACAATTCTGTAATGGACAATTCATGGGTTGTGCAAAATTTTGTCATAGGTCAGAAGATTATTATTGAAAACCAAGTCCCTATACGGTCAAGATTTCTGAAGGTCCACCAGAGTTTAGAGATGGCATTTGAGGCTATTATTTGTGGGAAATACATAACTGACAATAGGGGAGACAGACCCAGGCTAAGGAGTTGGCCCATAACATTTTAACAGTTCTAAAGTCCAGTGGTGACCCTGAGCATGATAACCTGGTACCAATGCATACAAATCCTCTCATATTAAACGTTTTGCAGATCAAATTTATCCCAGACCACCAACAACAACTGAATATATCCCATCACTGGGGATTCCCTTCTAGTCAAATAGCTAACAAGAATGGCATCTCAGCTTCCTTTGAAGATAGCTATTGCTATACCTAAGCCACCTCCAAAGTAAGAGCAGGAGCCAGAGTCTTGCCCCTCTATGTTCTCTGAAGCCACACTTCTCTTAAAACGCAATGGCAGGTGGTAGAGAAAAGACAATGAGCCTCATTCAATTCAAAGCCTGCATCTCGAAGTATATAGGCCACATTTCTGCGCAATCATGCACTTGTACATAGCATTTCAGGATGGGAACATGATCGATTAAGCAAGGCCGTAACTACCCATCTAGAAACAGCCAAAAGAAAACTAGACAGTCTTCATTAGGTCAGTAAAGGTTATAGGTTACATGTATATGTATATAGGTTACATGTCAATCAATTAGTGTTTGGAGATCCGATCGGACTCGCAAACCCGCAAAAAACAAAATAATAAAATTGAATACCGCTACTGTTCTAGTCCATGTGGATGATTCATTGATTCCTGAGATTGATATAACCCCGAATGAAACATAAAATAAAATAATTTTTTATTGCAGATTTGCCAGCTTGAGACTGTTGTTCAATTAATTATAATGCCTTTCATCACTTTCCCCATCATTTACAGTGCATTATTGATTTTATATTTGCTTTTACAGTGCTACAGATATGTCTTTATCCCCTTTGCGGGTCCTCTCTAGTACTCGTAGGATTTTCTACTACATTTGCTTTTAACGGATGTGAAAACATTTTCAGGCTTGAGGAATTGTAGCAATTGAATATTAATTTGCGTTCGGATCAAAGGCTTTGATAGTCTGTAAGTTCCAGGTTTAACAACCGGAAGGATTTCAAGCCTGTAACACTAACAGCCTTATTAAATTGTGATTTGGTAAATTTAAAAGGGCTCTATATAAGCACACAGCATATTTTTTTTACAGAAGTTTTTAGTTAGTGAACTTCAATCCAAAAGCCAGGTCTTCATTAACTAAAAACTTCTGTAAATAAAATATGCTGTGTGCTTAAATAGAGCCCTTTTAAATTTACCAAACCGACATTTGAGGCTTGCAAAAAAAACGCCAATTGAATAGCAAATTAGCTTACGGCCTCCATTACAGGCTCCAGTAACTTATTGCTCAATTTAATGAGGCTCAATGTCCTCAAGTGATTTCTTCCACCTTACATTAGGTTATAAACCATCCTACACTGATAACTGTTGATAATACAACAATTAAACTAGTTGATCAGACTTGATTACCCTTCCTTGGTAGAAACATTATGTAGTTTGTAGGAAGAGATATAATGCTATAAAGCAGGGATGTTTATGCAAAATAAATAAAACAATACTATTGAATTTATAAACAAAAGCATTTGTGCTAGTTAGACAAAATAGAAAAAATATGTCCACTGTTACTCCAAATTATTTTACACAATAGGCCTTAGATGATGACAGGTGTTTTTCACATAACCCAAACATGGATAGAATTAAAATTTCACCTGCCATTGTAATGTTTAATTTACTTGATAATCTATATCAATAAGTTTCTGCATTTCCAATGTACCTTATTAAATACATCACTGTCATTGGCACTACAGCCCAGACTATTGCTGAATTTTGGAGGAGTCTGTCCACTACTGGTGTCATTATCACTGGCACACTGGAAGCCTCTCCTGCCCCAATTTAGGGTTCTATTTTAGAGCTGCCCAACTAGCGTTTCTCTTAATTGGTCACTCATATAAACATCAGCCAACATGGATATTTATAGAAACATTTCAAATGAAAACCCAAACCTTGGACACAATAATTTGGAACCCACAAACAGACTCCTTTTCCACAAAACATTCTAATCCAATGATTACACTTACTTTAACTCTGTAAACCTCCTCCTAGCCAAGGGAATCCTAGGCTCCATATATGACATCTTCAATTCTCCCAATAAAGGCCAATACCTTTCCTTCATGGTTAAATTTAGATCAAGAATGGGAGGCCAATAAATGGATTGAATCTTGTACCAATATTTCAAAGAACTCTATAAGCTATAATTTACTGGAAACCTCTATAAAAGTCCTACATAGAGCAAAGTTCACTCCATCAAGACTTCATAAGATTAAATCCCCAAATAGTAGTAATTGTTTCAGAGGCTGCCAAATCATGGGTGATTTCATCCACACTTGGCGGAAGTGCACAATAGTTCAGGATATCTGGAAAAAAACAATTCAATTAACCTCTAAAATATTGAATATCTCAATCTATCCTACAATCAAATCTTGCCTCCTAGGGATTCACATTGACAACTTAAACGCATCTCATAACAAATTATTTCAATGTATAGCTTTAGCTGCTAAAAACAATATAGCTAAAAATTAGAAAGCCCAATTTCTTCACTTCCGTGATATCATTCTTAAAGTCAACTTTATAATGCTTAACAAAAGGATGACGCACATATTGACAGACTCCTATCCCCAAATTGCATATGTCTTCCCTAACTCCCTTTGCAATTATCAAACCCTCCATCTTGGCGGTGAGCAAACCAAACAATTCTAACTGACCCTTTATAAAGATCCCTGTATTATCATCTTGTAAGGAGGACGCTCCTTCGCCACCTTATTCTTTTCCCCCTTTCCTTTTCTCCTTTTTCTTTTCATATTTCCCTTTATTATATACTATTTGAATTCACACCTTGTAATTACTCAGCAATATCCCCCCTCATGTATTAATCTAAAGGGTGGCCTAGGCCTGACTAAATTCATCAATTAAATAAAAACATACAATCTAATCTGATCTACCCTTGCTTATACAAGGCGAATTTGGTATAGGCAGACTGTATAACTTAAGAATTTCACTGAGAGTGGGGAAAGGAAAGTTAAAAGGTTAATAAGTTAATAAAATGAATAATTGTTTTTTGTAACTTCAAATATGAATAACAAATATGAATAACATTAAAAAAAAAAGAAGACAAACATTTTATTTCTCTTTCCTTAAGTAATCAGGGGAATTTATACAAGTGGCATCAAATATATGTAGCTAGCGACTTGCCCATCAAAAAATGACGGTAAATAAAATGTTAAGCCATGGCAATGCTGTTTGCCACACAATGTGAATTTTAACATCGACTTCCAGACGTCCTGACTGTTCCCCCATGCTGTGTGTAATGTTTTTTTTGTATTTTTCATGTATTTAGATTTTTCGCATTCGGCAACTTCTTTCAGCCTAACAGCCTTATTGAATTGCGAATGGGGAAATTGATTATGGCTGTATATAAGCAAATAGGATATTTTTTTACAGAAGTATTTAGTTAGTGAACTTCTATGCAAAAGCAAGATCTTCAGTAAGTAAAAACGTATTTAAAAAAAAATGCTATGTGCTTAAATAGAGCCGTATTAAATTGTGTGAATGGCAATTTAATGTCAGGCAATGAGCACCTTCAGCGCTGTGAGTTGTAGTGCCTTAAAGGCTCGCCTCGCCTTCGGCGATCATCGCCTAAGTGCTGTGCTGTTATTTTTATTGCCTAACACGCACAGCACTTGGGCATAGCGCTGCTTGCCTCACAGACGATGAGCACCTTCGGCACCCATCACCTAGGTGCTGTGCTGCTAATTTTAGTGCCTTTAATGCTCATCGCCTAAGTGCTCCGAGTTAGCGGCTCACCTAAGTCGTACTCACCACACAAAGGGTGACAACGTCTTGTAGTTCGTCAATTATAATATGTGATATATAACTTAACATGTGATACAAACTGCTGTAATAATATTACCAAATTGTCTTCAATAAAATTTTTGGAAAACTAGTATCCTTTAACATGTGTTAACAGCTGTATAGCTGTTGAATTTGATATCAATGTTGATGAGCAATATCATATTGTGATGGTGATAGTACACCATGATTACTGATGCTGCACATAAGTATTTATTGTGAGATGACACATCATTACTAATGATCATGGACAGTGAGTTATCCTGAGAACTAGCTAATGGTTAGTAATGCTTGCAGATGGAAATCAGGTGAGTTGGTATATTGGTACAGATACAGTCGCTGGAGCAAGATATTACAGAGCCTCAGCAGTGCAGCAGGATTTGAAGGTAAGGAACAAGGGGAACATCTCCCTTACCTTCATTTATAAAATTGATAAAGACAGAGAGACTGCTATAAATGCTACTTATAACTATGATTTGATATAGCGAACTGTGTAACCACTGTATGCATCTGCTACTGAAAAATATAAGTAAAGCCAAACAAAAACGCAAACCCTGAGGCTAACATCACCTACCTATAAGATCATATTACGCATGACAGATAATATAAGTCAGAAATGTTCCGTTAACAAAAGGAACTTACCTCATAAATGTATACAAGCTAATTCGGGAACTGGAGATGTGTATTTAGCCCACAAAATTGTTTCACAGGTAATTGCCTTAGAAACTCGCAGAAGGACTTACGGTAATCAACTACAAAACTTAGAAAAGAACTAAAGGCAATGATTATTAAGCCTGGCGATACGAATCTAGGAGAACGAATAAATATAACCTGCGGCCAGCCTAGATCTAACCGTAAGATGTGAGACTGCAGGATTTAATCTGTTGGGAGTAGCACTGGTGGATAAACCTCACAAGGAATTTATAAAAGTAACCATTATAGGGAATTTTTGTAAAATGCACTGCAAGACAGTTATAAACCTCGAATAATCTAAAGGATTGTGGATGCATTAATTTCTCCTTACCACAATAGAACTGGCAGTGGAGGCCAGGGAAGAATCTGCTAAAGACAGGAGGAAGAAGAATGAGGGGAAATTGAAGGGGAATAAGAAAGGGAAAAGGGAGACAAAAGCTTGAAAACAATTCCCCGTAGGGGGAAAACAGAATACGATAAAAATAAAAAGATGGCGTCCAAAAATAAATCCAGAGTACGGAAAAGCCCGACTTCAGAACCATCTCCCTTTTTCACGCCTAAAAGTTCTACAAACTCCCTCCGAAAACACCCCCCCAAAGAAGCGCTGGAACAAAAGATTGCTCCCCTCTCTATAACTGTCGTAAGCAGAGATTTGGAAGATCAAGAGGATAATCTCCTCACCATAGATAAAATGAAAGAGATTTTGAAGAACTTTCAAGCAGAATTTTTGGCGGATATTAAAAGCCAAATAATGGAAAACGCTAAATCAATAAGTGAGGTGAATAGACGATCCGCCGACCTGGAGGACAAATTCAATAAGTTGATCATTGATCATAATATGTTACTAGAACAATCATCAAAAATGGCGTCTCAAATCAATATATTAAATGAGCAGATGAATATGATGGAAGAAAAAGCTCGGAAAAATAACCTCCGGATAAGAGGAATACCGGAAGCCATAAAAAAAGAAGACCTCCCAACATATATCACGGAATTGTTTTCCAAAATCATTCCTAACTTTTCGCACCTGGATCAGAGACTTGACATGGTTCATCGAATCCCTCTTCCAAGCCACCTGCAAAATAAAAGCTCCAGAGATGTGATAGCTAGAATTCATCACTTTTCTACAAAAGAAGCAATAACTAAAGCAAGTTATTTAACGAAGACGTTTGAACATCCATATGACAATATCCAAATATTTGCAGATCTTTCAAAAGGCACAATCAGCAAGAGAAAGGAGTTTAACTCTATAACACAATCCTTAAGGAAGAGCAATATTGTATATAAATGGACCTTTCCAGTAGGTCTACTGGTACTAAATGGATCATCCTGGCATAAGATTAAATCCCCTGCAGAAAGTGAAAACTTTCTGAGTACTGTAATAGGTAATTTCCCGGACCCTAAAGATCTTACAATGGATTTGCAAGTCCCTACGCCCGATTGGCAGAGGAAGAAATGACTTTGACAAACTAAAGGGGTCATTTAGACTAGACTCCATCTAGCCTTTGCCCCTCTCCCTCCTCTCTTTTTGTCTTCTCTCTCTCTCCTCTTTTTATCCTTGCCTCTCATTTAAGGTGGAGGAGGGGGCGAAGGTACAATGGAAGCTACGAATTGTCTATAGCAATCTGGATAATAAAGTAGTCAACGGAAAAGAAATTAGACCTAAAGGGAGAGGGATGTTGACACAGATTAAAGCAAATGAAAGGTATCGGGGGGGGGGGGGGGAGAGGGGGGCGAGGGAGAGAGGTAGAGGAAAGTGATAGAGAGGGAGTAAAAAGAGCAGGAAAAGGTACTTAAAGAATTCACAGTAAATTATACGGATGTTAGACAATTAAGGGTCAGGTGAAGGGCAGATAGTACAGATATTACATTTGTCAATAGTTAACAGTACCCAGGAAAGAGAGGTAGATAAATAATTATATATATAATAACAGAATTTTAATTAATTTATCGCTATCTCCTGAACAATCCGCTAACCATTTCTGTACAATGGCTGAATCCCTGCGGAACAGAAGGTTGGAAAGGCTTGAGAATAGCCTCTTCTTTTCTAATTGTATGAATGTTTGTACGAATGGAAGTAAGGAAGATTTTGCACTTTTAGGGCCTCATTCTATTAGCGGCCGCAGCCGTTGCGGGGCCGCAAGGACCGGCCGCAAGCTATTCGGCTATTCTATTCCCTTACGGCCGGGGATTCCGGCAGGCTTGCGGCCGGTGCCTTGCTATCTCTTGCGGCCGCTCGCGCCGGAGGAAAGCCTTTGATCTAAAACGGCCGCAAGAGATTTGCAATTCAATTGCTCCGGGAAACCTCTCTGCAAGGCTAAAAGCGAGCCGCAGCTTACTTGCAGGAAAGAGGTCCCGCTAGCACCAATTAAGCACATAAAATAGCTCAAATAAAGCCATCTTGCACTTTGAGAAGACTATAAAGGGATTTTAGGTGTTAGAAAAAATAGCACATAATTATCCTGTACTCAAATCCGTAAAATATTTTATTTTTAATATCCGTAAAATATCCATGTAAAAAGTCCAGAGTGCTTGGAGCACCTCAGACCCGCCCACGCCGCAGCCGGAAAATAAACAGTTAATTTGAACTCGGGTTTGGGCAGATGTGCAAGCTTGAGAGTGGGTTTCTTTTAATCCTCATGTCCCCCAATATGATCCCTAGCATTTACAGAGCTGTACAGTGCAGGCTTGAATTTATTTTTGCGTTTTTATATTTCAGAGCTTACGGCCGGTTCCAAGATATGCGGCCGGCCGTAAGATGAGATCCTTGCGGGGCCGTATAATAGAATCGCGAGTTAACTGAACCCCCGCAAGGAATCGCAGCCTTACGGCCGATTTACGGCCGATAATAGAATGAGGCCCATAGTCAATAAAGTCACAATAAGGATAGTCAACCCAGTTAAGGGGGTAACAAATATGATTTGTCTCTCCATACTCAATGTCATTAAAAATATTTAGTTGGAATGTAAATGGTTTAAATTCTCCTAGTAAAAGGAAAACGGTCCTCAGATATTGCAGAAAAGAGAAAGCAGACTTGATATTTTTTCAAGAGACACACTGGGGGAAAACTAAAATTCCAGTTTTTGCGAGTGGTGACTTTGACTTTAGTCACCACTCAACAGGTGAAAAGAAAAAGAGAGGAGTCTCAATTTTTTTCTCTAATAACCTAGAAATAGTAGAAATAATATCAATTATAGACCCTGATGGACGATATATTTTATGGAACGGACAGATTAATAAGCAAAAAACTACATTAATAAACATCTATGCTCCGAACGAGAAACAAGGAAAATTCCTAAAACAAATAGGCAATCTAATCAGGAAGTTCGCCCAGGGGCCGCTGGTGATGGCCGGTGATTTTAATATGATCTCAAATATAAACTTTGATAGGTCAATAAAACCGGTATATAAAAATTTTGCTAAAGTGAGCAAAGAAGCGCAGACATTTACCGATTGAATTATCAAAAACAATTTATTTGATGCTTGGCGAGTCCAACATCCAAACCAAAAGGAGTTTTCCTTCTACTCAAATCCACATAATACATACTCACGAATTGATTTAACACTAGTAAATCTTCAAACTATGAATAAGATCACACACACGGAAATAGGCAAGATTATTACTTCCGACCACGCCTTCATCACACTTGTAGTAGAAATAAATAAAGTAAAGTTGGATAGATCACAATGGAGATTAGATGACACTATATTAAAAATGGAAAAAAATAAAGAATATTTAATTAAAGAAATAGAGAAATTTTTCGATATTAATATGCACACGGTTCCTTCTCACTGCACGATTTGGAACACACAAAAAGCTTTCACAAGAGGGTTGATTATTAAACTTAAAGCCCAATTGATTAGACAGAGAGGAGCTCCCTTAAAAGAACTATACATAGCATTAAATAAGTTGGAATCCAAATACATTGTAGATCCACAACATCAAATAATCGCAGAGATCAAAACAATACGGAATAGTATAAATAAGATCAACCAGTTAAGATCAGATAGAGAAATATGGCGCTATCAACAGACTTACCATCACCAAAACAATAAAAATAGTAAACTATTAGATTTACAAGCAAAAAAGAAAAAAGAAAATAATTTTTCATTTATTAAAGACCAAGGAAGATATATTTCTTCCCCGCAGGAAATTGGCCATTAGGTCATCCCCATTGATTCATGGGATTAGGATGGGGGAGAAGGGAACACAAAATCAGTCTATACGCAGATGATGTTGTCCTGTCACTCACTTGTCCGGAAGGTTCTCTTTATCATCTAGCAAGGCTAATAGATAAATACAGCAAAGTGTCTTATTACAAATTGAATTACAAGAAATCAGAAACACTCTGTTTTAATGTTTCTTCGAGCCTACTTTCTAGATTAAGGGCTAATTATCCGTTTGATTGGAATTCAAAATCAATTAAGCACCTAGGAATTATCTTCTTGGGAAATATACAGAAAACAATTGATAGAAACTACAAAGATTTATTTTTTAAATTTTGAAACATCATAGATAATTGGCGAAAAGACAGATTCTCCTTCTCAGGGAAATTTGCGGTAGTCAAAATGATGTTACTCCCCAGACTAAATTATATCTTAATGTGTATCCCCTTTAAGATTCCTAGAGGTTGGTTGAAGAAACTACAATGTGTAATTGATGTGTTTATACACCACTCTATATATAAGATTAAAAAAAATGACCATGGGAAGACATTTTTTAAAAGGAGGAATTGCATACCCCCTATTGCAACCATATCAGGAAGCCAATTGCTTAGCACATGCATTGAAATGGTTAGAAACATCACATAAACTACCTTGGATAGAAATAGAAAAAGCTCTAAATCCAAATTACCATTTATCAGCCATGGTTTTGGGGGAAAAGCCATCTAATAAAGACCTAGTCATAGGATCATCTGTCATGAAAGAAATACTAAAAAACTGGAGACAGATTAACAGGAAATATAAATTAATCCCTAGGGGTAGTTTCATCACCCCGGTGAACTCGTTAGTACACTCAAATATGACAAGTATCACTAAAGACTGGAAGAGTAAAGGATTACTATCTGTAGGAGATACCGTGATCAATGTGCTTTTCGCCCCCTTTGATCAAATCAAAAAAAAGTTTAAAATTTCAGGAGAAGGATGGCTAGCATATGAAGCGTACAGAGCTACCTGTGGTATAACTAATGTACATTTACAAAGCAATAAAGAGTTAAACCCCATGGAAAAAATTCTCCTTAAATCGGAGAAAAAACACTTGATATCCAAATGTTTCAACATCATAAGATCTGCTGGAGAACATTCCAAAACCGAGGGCATGAAACAATGGGAACTGACCTTAAATTTAGAAATAAATGAAACAGACTGGGACATAGCGTTAAAAGAGACAAACAGATTTATTAAACAAACAGCATACAGAGAAACATTTTTTTAAATAATTAATAATTGGTATATCACACCTATAAAGGTTGCACAAATTTCCCACTCCCCCGCAGATAGATTGTGTTGGAGAGAATGTGGTAGCCCTGCCCATTTGTTGCATATTTTATGGGATTGCCCTAAAATAAAACCTTTTTGGGAAGGATGTTACGAACTCTTGGACAAGATGGTTGGGAACCAATTCCCTTTTAGGGGAGAATGCAGCATTTTACACATTTTTCCAAGTGATGTACCCATTGAGAGTAAAGCAATGGCGGTTATTATCTTTTCAATAGCAAAAAATTTACTAATTAGGAATTGGAAAGATAAATCTCCTCCCCTCTTTGCTGACATCATCTGGAAAATAAAGTATATCCGAGAATTAGAGGCAAACTATGTACAAAAAAGTCTAATCAAGGTAGACCCAGTAAAATGGAAAGTATGGGATCTGAAACAAGGAACAATAAAGTAAAAGATTAAATCTTCCAGGATTGAATCAGGGGTGAATGTGGATGAATGGTTATGTTGTTTTAATTAAGCAATGTATAGCCGATGCAATAGATTCGACAAGAATGTATTAATATATATGTTTGTTTTTGTATTTGCTCTATTGGAAAAATAAAATAATAATAAAAAAAAATAAAAAAAAACATGTGATATCAATGTGGCTAAACAATATCATATTGGATAGGAGTCTTGGTCTGCTGATTGTTGTCACAGTTAAGCATTCCTTGTGAGATCCCACATCATTGTTAGATAGCTGATATTGGTCATTACAACTGATTTCTCATATCAGATACAGCATGTTTTGCACTGCTTGTGGATAAACATTAGATACATCGGTTTATTGTTATTATGCTATTGCTCTTTTGCCCACCATATATTAAATGATTGTTGCTGATGATAGGCAGTAACCTTTAAATGGCTGTCCATGGGTAGGATTCTCAGCTTATGTTAAAATGCAATCTTGGCTTTGCATAAAAGCTGTGTAATGCAGCAGGCATAAGATTAAAGGAAGCCATGTTTAAAATGGTTATGGATTAAAGAACGAAGCATTTGTGGGCACATTTGCATGTTGCTGCTCAGCTTCCCAGAATACAGTGTAATAACTGTAGTTTCAGGAATTCTGAGCAGGAAGCACATTTTTTTTACTTGTTTTAGACATTCAAATGTGAACACAAATGTAATATTTATATACTGTACTACTGTACAGTGAAGGGCTTCTATCGCAATTTTGCCCACCATATATTAAATGATTATTGTGGTGAAAAACCTACTCATAAGTTTAACAACACAAGCTGGAATCCCACCCCACGCTGATGATAGGCAGCAAGCTTGAAACCACTGTCAGTGGGTAGGATTGCCAGCTTGTGTTAAAATCCAACCTTGGCATTGCATAAAAGCTGTGTAATGTAGCAGTCATAAGCTTAAAGGAAGCTTTTTAAAATTGTTATGGATTCCCAGAATGCAGTGTAATATTATTCTCAGAATTCTGAGCAGTAAGCAAGATTTTTAACTTGTTTCAGACATTCAAATATGAACACAAATGTATATATATTTATATACTTTATTAGTATAGAAACAGTATTAAGCACTTTACTGGAAATACTGATCTTGCTAGATTTTTCTCCTAATTTTTTTAGGATTTGACCATACACGGATCATGTCAGAGTTGTATCAGATATTTTTCATTTTTTCTAATCATACTATATATGTGTAACTGATTTGGATTACATGTGTTTAATTGAGCAGATGAAAACACAGTATAAGTGATATGTGCATTACTTTTACCTCGATTATATGAGGTGATGAGTGATGAGAGTTATATTCATATATTCATCTAATTATCATAACTGTAGTGTAATGACCACATGTTACTTTGGTAGATACTATGCATCATTTTTATTATATAACGTTACTTTTAAACCATTCAAATTATCCAATTTTAAATAGCCTCTTGTCCGTGTGGGTATCCCTCTGTATCAAACCAACGATATTAATGCACAATTCGCTACATATAAAAACCTTATATTCTGATTATTATAACATTATTATTATTATTATAACATATATTACATTTAGTTAATGATCTGATATGTGTATTCCTATCATATTTCAGTATACCCATCCAGTATTAAGGTATTGTGGATGTGTATAAATCATATTTCTAGAAATCATCTGCATGAAGAGATTAATAATATATGGATAACAGCATAATCATATTTATATATCAATAACAATTGATCGTAAAATATGTCTGGAGACCTCTATGTCTTTATGATTGTGATTAATGTCATCATATATTTCCATATCATCAATGTTATGTTAGTAACTAATGTTGTTTACACTTTCAGTGTTAAAGGTATATTGAAGTTTCCCTGTTTTTAACTTTTTCTATTTATGCTGCTTATATCAGAACCATACATTGCAATGAGTCGTTCTATAAACATAAAGATTTATTTTATTTAAAAGAAAATGTTGTTTCTACACGTCCAGAGGTGCCTACATAGGTAACCGGAATTGCGCTTAGTTTTTACACTATACTAATCATCCAGCAGGTAGCAGCACAGTGCACAGTTCTAGAGCAGTTGCATCATTTAAGGGAGGAGAAAGAGGGAATAACAAACTACAAATCCCTTGATGCTTTGCTGCAGGGACTAAATTCCCATACTGCTAGAATCTTATAGCTGACTCTGATTGGCTACAACAAATTATGAAGTTTATGATAATTTAGCTTGCATTTTCGGAGGGCATTCCTTCTCAAAACCAACTGCAAGAAAGCTTAATAAATTATGCAAACTCAAGGCAGTGGTTCCCAAACCTCACCTCAAGGACCCCCAGAAAGGTCAGGATTTTGATTTAACTGTGCATAAATACCGGAGAGGAAATTAAAGGCTCCATGGCCTGTTGCATATTAATTGCCTCACTGGTGTTTATACATGTTAAGTCAAAATCCTGACTTGTCAGGGGTCCTTAAGGAGCGGTTTGGGAACCACTGCTCTGGTAAATTTAATAATGTTTATTTGGGGGGGGGAGTTCATGCAACTTTTTCATAAACTACTGATTCTCCTCTATCTGATGCATTCATGGAAATTCTATATGCCTTCAAATATGATGTTAATATATTGTCGCACACAACACCTGTGCATGGCTTGTGTTATATAATGATATTCTTGTTAAGGTTAACCTCCAGTATGGATTAATGTCCCACATTTAGCTACAATCATTATAAACCACTACTCTCTTTAAAGGGCCATTTATCTCACTATAATTGCTCTTCACGGTGTGAAATAGCAAAAGATTCTATGTTAGAATTATTTATTGTTTTTTTTAATTATGCTAATGACAGCTAATAATAGCCAGTTACTTTTCCAGTGGACCACATCATACAGCTACTGGTATTCCTAGGTGGTCTCTCATCCAAGTATTAACCTGGACCAACCCTGCATGTGACCTCTTGGTTCCCTGACTGGAATCGAACCCAGGTTGCAGTGGTGAAAGCATATAATCTTAATCACTGGACCACCAGAGAATAGCATAGCCCTACATTAATGTGTTAAACCAGGGGTCACCAAACTTGGTCCTGGAGGGCCGCACCAGGCCTGGATTTGTGGATATCCTTGCTGCAAACAGGTGAGAATCTTGTTTCTTCAGCCATCCTGATTGACTCACCTGTTTGCAGCAAGGATATCCACAAATCCAGGCCTGGGTCGGCCCTCCAGGACCAAGTTTGGTGACCCCTGTGTTAAACAAACCCAGCAGTTACGTATGTGTGAGGTAAGCAAGTAATCCTTCATATGAATATGAGCCCAGATAGGCTTTCCTGAACTTATTCAAAGACATTAAAGCTGATATACTTTGTTTGTCACATGTCTTCATGTTTAGACGTCATGAGATCATAACAAACATAGTTATCATATGATAACACCTGTATACCTTTAACATGTGGTATCAATGTTGCTAAACAGTACCATATCAAGACAGCGATAGTACTCCTGGGCTTCTGACTCTAGTAATAGCTAAGCATTCCTGCTAAATATTTGCAACTAGACATGACAACTCATTTATCATGACAGATACAGCATTGTTTGCACTGCTTGTAAATGAACATTAAGTATGTTTATTGTTACAATAGCAGTATAAAATACTGTACTGTACATTAACATATTACTAGATTTTTCTCCTCACATTTAAATATTACCATAAACTGATAATTTCAGAGCTGCGTCATGCCATTTCATAGGTTTCCTAACCACACTACATGTGTAAGAAAGGAGGGAGGGGAGAAAGCGCAATAGATACTCCTAGTGCAGGTTACTTTGTGCCTCTTCATAGTATTAGACAATATACTTCTACAGAGTTTGATGACCTCCAAAATGTGAGTTACTTAAAAGCTGGATGTGATTCTCTCTCAAAGGTAGGTGTCAGAAGGGATGTTTGAAGACCTCTTCGTGGTTTTCGTAGTGGACCCCAATATACGGTGTGTTTCTATGATCTATGAGGTGTACTTGAAATTACCTCTGTGAGGTGTCAGGTATACTGACAAAAATCTACATGCATACACATGTTTAGGGTACTTTACCACTGATAAACATTGAGACTTTAGTGTCTTTTATGATATCACAGTTTTTATCGTGCTTTTTTAAGAATTTTTACCTTTTGATTGTACCTATATTTGTTATATATTTTTTATTATATTTTGTCCAATTCCTACATTGGCCAGTATGTTTTTTTATGGCATAATAAAAGTATATATTTTCAAGGAATTGGGTGTGTGTGTATCTTTCCAATAGACTTGGATTTAGATCACATGGACATATACACATATATATATATATCGAAAGAAGAAAAGGGGTGGGTAGAGAAGCACATATACTCTTAATTGTAAAAAGATCCGTTAGTTGCTATAATAATTCAAAAAGAGAGAGAAAGAAAAAAGGCAACTATGGCTCGGATCTAATAAAGATATGTCTGTATTGATAACATAAGATGGTGGAGAGAATGAATAGGAGACAAGAGACCTCACTCTAATACATTAGGGAGACATAGTTCAAAGTTAGGAATCCACTCATAGAATGGCCCATGGAATATGCAAATGACAAAACCAAATGGCCAAACCATTCAAATCATTGCAGACTCCCAAAAGATGGCAATGTAGAAAAAGGGATAAAAGTTATAATGCTTTATTCTAAAATCACAAATCAGTAACCCAAAGAGAAAGGGAAGTAAAAGGAAAAAGAAGATGAAAATAAACAAAACAGGAATATTAAGAAAGTAATAGAAAAATTATCAGGAGCTTGAGGCGGTGAAGTGATTACCTATGTGAGCATCAGGCTGATACAGGTACCAGGTTTCCTGGACATCCCCCGATAATTAAATTGAGTCACTGTCACTGTACCATCCAACATTTTAATTCATTGGAATTTGAATTATGGAATTTGTGAAAGTGTCTCGCAACAGATGTTAATTTGCGTCCATTTTTCAAGTCCTTTTTGCTGTTCCTGATATTTCTAACATGTCCGCTTATCCTTTTTCTCACCTCCCGACTCGTCATTCCACATATTTCTTATTTGAACATGTGCATTCAAGCACGTAAATGACTGATTTCAAACTACAACTAAAGAAATTCCTCACTTTATGGTTGTTATCCATATGAACCAAAAACAGAGTTGTGTTTTTGATGTGAGAACAATATTTGCAATGTCCACATTTGTTGCTTCCCAACGTTTGTGTTGTAGATAGTTTAGCTGTTTTCTTTACAAAATGTCTTCTTACCAGCGTATCTCTTAGGGATGCTGCCCGTCGCCAGCTGGCTTGTATCCTATCTGGGAGCCATTTTTTCAGGTCAACATCGGTCAGGAGTACGTCCCTATGTTTGTTTAGTATATTAAGTACTTCTTTCCATTGGCCATTGAATGTGCTGACAAATCTAATCTGTTCATCATTTTGTTCTGGTTTCTTTTTTGGGGTTAGAAGATCTTCTCGTTTGAGGTATAGGGCCTTATGGAATGCCTGTTTCATAGCTTTATTGCTGTATCCTCTGGCTTTGAGTCTTTTTCTCAATTCACTTGCTCTTGTTTTGAAGATATTGATATCCAAGTAATTTCTTCTTAATGTCATAAACTCACCAAAGGGAATAGCACATTTGGTACTCTGAAGATGTGCACTTGTGAAGTGTAATATACTATTAGTTGCTGTTTTCTTCCTAAAAAGGTCGGTGCAAATAGCACCATCTTTGCCTTTATATATCAGTACGTCCATAAATTCCACTTTATCTCGATTTATAGTGTAGGTGAGTCTTAGATTGAGATCACTGGAATTTAAGATTGATATGTACTCCATAAAAAGATCTTCTGGTCCATCCCACAACAGAAACAAATCATCAATGTAACATAGCCAGATGAGAACGTGTTTTGTATACTTGGATAGGTTGTCAGCCAAGGCAATTTCCCGTTCTCACCAGCCCAGATATAGGTTTGCATATGTGGGAGCACATGAGGTCCCCATGGCTGTACCTCTGACTTGAAGAAAAAATCTGTCATCAAAGACAAAATAGTTGTGGGTTAAGACAAAATGCAGTAGATCTATTAGGAATTGATTTCTAGCCTGCTGTTGAATTTGGTACATCTTCTGAAAATAACTGACTGCATTCTCTCCCATTTGATGTTTAATGGAGGTGTATAATGACTCCACATCACAGGTGATCATATAGGTGGTATCCGATAAAGTGATTCCATCCAGTTTGTTGAGGAGATCCATGGTATCTCTAAGATATAGGGGGAAAGTCGATTACATATGATCGTAGATTGAAATCAATGAACTTACTAGCTTGTTCACATAGATTGCCGTTGCCAGATATGATAGGTCTACCTGGAGGTTTAGACTCGTCTTTATGTATCTTTAGTAACAGGTACAGTGTGGCAATCCGCGGTTTGCGAACCTCCAGGAATTTGAATTCCTTCTTTGAAATTACTCCATTGTTGTATGCTTCATCAACAAATTTTGTATATTTGTCAATGAATTCGAGAGTAGGGTCTCCTAAAGAGTTTCCTATAACATCTCTTGTCTGATAATTGTTTCATGGCTTCGGTGGTATAGTCTTCTATACGCCAAAGTACAATATTTCCCCCTTTGTCCGAAGGTTTCAGGATCACGTCTTGCCATGACTGAATTTCTTTAAGACATTTATGCTCTTCTGGTGTTCAGTTTGATCCATAGGTACAGGATAATTTCTTTAAATCCTGAACTACCAATTTGGTATAGATGTCAACTTGTGGGCAAACGGTTAAAGGTGGAACAAACTTATATTTAACACAAAGTTTGTCAATTATTGGATCTGTTGGTTTATCTGTTATATTTTCACAGTAGAGATCACAAAAATCCTCAAGAGCTTGTTGTTCTATTACAGCAGGATTAGTTTCTTCCTTCTTGAATTTTTTTAAAAGTAATTTTCTACTGAAGAGGTTCACATCCTTGGCCACTTCAAAGATATCAAGAGTATTCGTCGGTGAGAATGATAAGCCTTTCTGTAGAATTTGAATTTGTAGTGGGCTTAAAATTCTATCTGTCAGATTGATAATCTGTAGAGTGTCATTTACCATATTTTCTTCTTCGCCATCCATGGTCTGTCTCTCTGTGCGGAGCTCATTTGTCTGTAGCCCCATACCTCCTGGTCTCTTAGATTTATCTCGGTACTTTGGAGCTGAAGATTTTGTCTCTCGCGTTCCAAGTCCAATCTGTTGCTTCTGTCTCGTGATCATCTCGTGACATAACCCCTTCTGGGTCTGAATTCTAAAAAAGGTCTAGGGATACTTCCTCTTTGAGCATTATCATCAAGGAGGCCTTCATTGTCTTCTATGGCAGACGAATCATAGTCAGATGATGACTGAGCTATCGTAGGTGGGGGTCTTGATTTATTGGATGGCCTTCTATGTCTATATTCTTTATGGTCCCAGTTGAATATGCGACCATTTTCAAAATCCTTTGTGTCCCTATTCATTTTGTGTCGTTTATTATTGACAATTTCCTTCTCCTTCTTTTCCAAATCTGGTTTTATAATGAAATATGTATTCTGGAATTCAGCCATTGACTCGTTTTTTTTTTTTATTCTTTGCTTAGATCATTAATTTGTTTATCTAGATCTTTGATGATGTCATTTTCGTAGTCCGATATGATAGCAATCAGGGTCTCAGAGCAGGATATTAGGGCTTGCTCCCGTCTTTCTTTATATGTATCAATAGGAAATGCATACGATGGGAATACCCGTACTCTTAGACCCCTTGGAATGATATGTTTGGCCAAATACTTATCAAATGTGCTCTTATTCCAGAATGACCTTAGATGTTTATACATTAAATATGATAATTGTCTTAAACCTCCTTGCCAATCTGTAACATCCCTAGAAGGGATAATATCTAGGTTGGAGAAAGCCTTGTCTACTTCCTCTGCCATTTTACTTTGCCTAGCTACAAAATCTTTATGTAGGTCAAATTCAGTCATTTTGGTAGGAGGTAAAGGACCTGAATGATGCCAGAGTTTTCTGGTCAAATCTCATATAAGTGCTACCCTAGAACGGCTACCATGAATAGTCAATATATAAATATCGAAAGAAAAAAAGGGGTGGGTAGAGAAGCACATATACTCTTAATTGTAAAAAGATCCGTTAGTTGCTATAATAATTCAAAAAGAGAGAGAAAGAAAAAAGGGACTATGGCTCGGATCTAAAAAGATATGTCGGTATTGATAACATAAGATGGTGGAGAGAATGAATAGGAGACAAGAGACCTCACTCTTATACATTAGGGAGACATAGTTCAAAGTTAGGAATCCACTCATAGAATGGCCCATGGAATATGCAAATGACAAAACCAAATGGCCAAACCATTCAAATTATTGCAGACTCGCAAAAGATGGCAATGTAGAAAAAGGGATAAAAGTTATAATGCTTTATTCTAAAATCACAAATCAGTAACCCAAAGAGAAAGGGAAGTAAAAGGAAAAAGAAGAAGAAAAAAAACAAAACAGGAATATTAAGAAAGTAATAGAAAAAATATCAGTAGCTTGAGGCGGTGAAGTGATTACCTATGTGAGCATCAGGCTGATACAGGTACCAGGTTTCCTGGACATCCCCCGATAATTAAATTGAGTCACTGTCACTCAATAATTGATTATAATAGTCCCTATTTAAAGGAATTCCTACAGAAATATACTATTATATATTCTAGAGGAGATAGGGCACTAAATCTAGACAGCAATCTCTACACACAAACTAAAATTCAGGGGAGAAAGCCATGTCTGTATAAAATGGCAATAATACAAATTGTTTGCCGGAATAGTCCTGGTTAAATAAGATTCTGGAGATAATATATAATAATCTACTCTAAAGATAGTAAGCTATGTTGGTATATAGTATAAATGCTCATATATGTGGCATACTATTATATGCTCACTAGGTAGACAAACACAGGACATAAGCAGTAGTCTATTATACGTGCATTCCATCCATTTGTATATTGCAAACTTAATTGATGTGCATAAAACACCAATACAAATATATTAAAGTTTCTAATGCAGGCTAGTTTCTGTACTAGCAATATACTCCATATGCTGATAAGAGTCAATATTATGCCACTGTAGCTGTGTAGATATACATAGAGCTATCTATAATTACCATGAATTAATTGTGTGATATAAAGCCATCAATTCTGCTGCTCTGGTCAAGATGCTTATTATTGGCAAGCCTATGATAACACAAAAGGCTGCTATTGCAGCACAGCCATAAGCACACGACTTACCTACACTGCAGCCTTACTTCCATCAGACCCGATGCTCACACAGAATCGGCTGTTCGGCGTCTAACGTCACCGACGCTCCGACACCGCTCAGCACACTGAAAAGATTGAGCATGCGCTGTTCGAACCTTGCGCATGCGCACTAAAACCGACGCGTGTTTCGCGATGGAAATCGCTTCCTCATGGGGCTTTACTGATCAGCCTATTCTCTCCCTTATATACAAAGAAGCTACAGTGACCCCTATTGGTTAATAACCAAGTTGAGTCAATATTATCACAAATGGGTAAAGATACTGACCTTATCAACTGTAGCATGGAAAAGAAAAACTTTATCCATACTACTTAACAAGGACAGCATCTTCCTTCATACTTGGGTTACATTGTCAAACCCTTATCATTGGGCAAAATTATTTACAGATGACAGTCTACTGATGAGGCCTGACAGATATGCTATGATGACAATAATAAAGAATAAAAAAATATAGAAAATAATAATACTCAATATAAAGAAAATATATAGTGAAAAACTGGTGTTATTGATTAATATAGAAAAAGATGTGTCAATGCCACTATTAAATAAATTATAGGAAAACTGTAAAGTTAATATTCTCATTTAATCCGTATGGAGTCATTGTATTAAGTAGGAAGATCCATCTGCTTTCAGCTCGAATAAGAGCATTTTCTAGATTTCCTCCGCGAATACCCAATGTTACGTACTGTACCATCCAACATTTTAATTCATTGGAATTTGAATTATGGAATTTGTGAAAGTGTCTCGCAACAGTTGTTAATTTCGTCCATTTTCCAAGTCCTTTTTGCTGTTCCTGATATTTCTAGCATGTTCGCTTATCCTTTTTCTCACCTCACATAGGTAATCACTTCACCGCCTCAAGTTCCTGATATTTTTTCTATTACTTTCTTAATATTCCTGTTTTTTTTTTTTCTTCTTCTTTTTCATTTTACTTCCCTTTCTCTTTGGGTTACTGATATGTGATTTTAGAATAAAGTATTATTACTTTTATCCCTTTTTCTACATTGCCATCTTTTGGGAGTCTGCAATGATTTGAATGGTTTGGCCATTTGGTTTTATCATTTGGATATTCCATGGGCCATTCTATGAGTGGATTCCTAACTTTGAACTATGTCTCCCTAATGTATTAGAGTGTCTCCTACTTGTCTCCTATTCATTCTCTCGACCACCTTATGTTATCAATACCGACATATCTTTATTAGATCCGAGCCATAGTTGCCTTTTTTCTTTCTCTCTCTTTTTGACATATATATATATATATATATATATATATATATATATATATATATATATATATAGAATCATTGGTGCATACCCTTATATAGAGACATCTCACAGAGGCAATTTCAAGTACACCTCATAGATCATAGAAACACACTGTATATTGGGGTGCACTACGGAAACCACAAAGGGGACTTCAAACATCCCTTCTGACACCTACCTGTGAGAGAGAATCACATCCAGCTTTTAAGTACCTCACATTCTGGAGGTCATCAAAGGTGAGAGACAACTCCGTAGAAGTATATTGTCTAAAACATCAAAGATCCACAAAGTGATCTGCACTAGGAGTATCTTTTGCGCTTTCTCCCCCTCCATTCTTTCTTATATCTAGATCTTCAGAAATACCACATTTGTCGGTGCATAAGTAGAAGCGGCATCCTCCAAGAGTGAGATCTACAGAGCCTTAGGAATATAACAACAAGACCCATCCAAGATCCCATAGAAATAGTGTGGAAATATAATAACATTCACATATTATCCACATCAACATATTATCTACAGAAACCGAGAAAGAATTATCTTGGACCGACATTATCTTAGTAAACTATGGGCTAAAGTCCAAATTGGGAATACAAAAAGCCCAATATCATATCCACACTATATGTGTATACTTGATTTGGATTTCATAACCCAGGGTTTATAACATCTGTTTAATTGAGGAAATGAAGACACATGTGTATGTGCAGTAATGATTACTTCAATAATGTTAAGTGATGAGTTATGAGATTTGTATCTATTTATTTATAATTATTGTTGTGAAATGACCACATCTGATGCTAATAAATGCTATGCATTATTATTATAAAGTGTTTGCTTTCACCAACATGTGATCACATTTTCTTCAGCCTCCTGTGCTCTTGGGTACTATTTGTACCACACCAACGATATTAATGCAAGGTCTCCATCATTTTGTGGTCTGTGGAGATAATACAGTAACTTTTTATTCTTATTATGTCTTAATACATTGTTCTGTGTGTTTCTAATGGTTACTTATTTTGGACACCGAAATACATTACATTTAGTTAATAATCTAATATGTGGATCCAGATCATATTTTACTATAGCCATCCTGTATTAGGGTATAGAGGATGTATGTAAAATTATATTAAGAAATCATCTGCATAAAGAGATTGAAGGCATTTTCAATAACAACATAATCATTTGAATATAATCATATATAGATGATGATAAAATATGTCTAGGCACCTCTATGTCTTCATTCATTACTGTAATCATATGTTTCCATGTTAATTATGTCATGCCCAAGTGATTACACTTATCATGTTAATAATGATGTTAAAATCAAAATTATTTAACATCAATTCACATATTGGTGCAAACAAAAAAATGTTCATTTGATCAGTGCAGCCCATATCAATGGCACAGGAGTGTTTGTTAAGATGTAGCATGAATTAGTGTGACCAGAGTGTTCATGCAGTATTTTATACGTTGTTAGCACAGATTTCTACATTATGTATGAACAATACTAATACTTATTTGTGGAGGTAAAACAACTAAATCATAACATCAAAACACTGTTCTGTATGACTATACCATTGAAGAGGTTTTTAACAAGTCATATGTTATTTTATAAGATATGAATACACAAACACTAGATGGAATTTAGCATATTTATTGTAGGACAGGCCTGCACGGGATTATTGTAGATGAAGGTAAGGAGTTTTGGAAGAACAGACAGAAAAGGATACAGGGTCACAAATCTAGCAGTGAGGAAGACATTGAGATTGATGTAGATTTGAGTTGGTTTTCTAATGTATCATCCAGCATGAAGAAATTTCATGTGTATCATGTTAGTACAGAAATACACTGAACATAAGTAGTGGCAGGAATGTAGGAATTGTTCAAACAATTAAAATGTGCAATTATGTTAGCATGTTTAATGATAGCAATACAACAGTAAGATGCAGATGTTCAATGCACAACAATACATATCAACAACAATATACACATAGGGATAACAATAAAAGAGACTTGAAATTCTAGAAGAGATTTATAATATAACCTTAGAACATGAGAAGTAACCAAATGGGGTTCCTGCTGCTGTCTCCCTGGGTCCTGGGGACTATCTGGTATACAATATACATATAGGAATAACAATAAAAGAGACTTGAAATTCTAGAAGAGATTTATAATATATAGTGGTTTGAATCTGCTCTGTTAGTCAGTGCACAGTTTTCTGTCCTGTTGCATTAATCAGTGTACAGGTGAGAGTGGGTGTGGCTTGGCCTGTGTAGTTATATCTGGGTGCATTTGTGTGAGGTCTGGTTTGAATTCGCTCTGTTAGTCAGTGCACAGTTTTCTGTCTTTTGCATTAATCAGTGTACAGGTGAGAGTGGGTGTGGCTTGATCTGTGTAGTTATATCTGGGTGCATTTGTGTGAGGTCTGGTTTGAATCCGCTCTGTTAGTCAGTGCACAGTTTTCTGTCTGTTGCATTAATCAGAGTACAGGTGAGAGTGGGTGTGGCTTGGCCTGTGTAAGTTATATCTGGGTGCATTTGTGTGAGGTCTGGTTTGAATCCGCTCTGTTAGTCAGTGCACAGTTTTCTGTCTGTTGCATTAATCAGAGAACAGGGGAGAGTGGGTGTGGCTTGGTCTGTGTAGTTATATCTGGGTGCATTTGTGTGAGGTCTGGTTTGAATCCGCTCTGTTAGTCAGTGCACAGTTTTCTGTCTGTTGCATTAATCAGTGTACAGGTGAGAGTGGGTGTGGCTTGGTCTGTGTAGTTATATCTGGGTGCATTTGTGTGAGGTCTGGTTTGAATCCGCTCTGTTAGTCAGTGCACAGTTTTCTGTCTGTTGCATTAATCAGTGTACAGGTGAGAGTGGGTGTGGCTTGGCCTGTGTAGTTATATCTGGGTGCATTTGTGTGAGGTCTGGTTTGAATCCGCTCTAAGTCAGTGCACAGTTTTCTGTCTGTTGCATTAATCAGTGTACAGGTGAGAGTGGGTGTGGCTTGGTCTGTGTAGTTATATCTGGGTGCATTTGTGTGAGGTCTGGTTTGAATCCGCTCTGTTAGTCAGTGCACAGTTTTCTGTCTGTTGCATTAATCAGTGTACAGGGGAGAGTGGGTGTGGCTTGGCCTGTGTAGTTATATCTGGGTGCATTTGTGTGAGGTCTGGTTTGAATCCGCTCTAAGTCAGTGCACAGTTTTCTGTCTGTTGCATTAATCAGTGTACAGGTGAGAGTGGGTGTGGCTTGGTCTGTGTAGTTATATCTGGGTGCATTTGTGTGAGGTCTGGTTTGAATCCGCTCTGTTAGTCAGTGCACAGTTTTCTGTCTGTTGCATTAATCAGAGTACAGGTGAGAGTGGGTGTGGCTTGGCCTGTGTAAGTTATATCTGGGTGCATTTGTGTGAGGTCTGGTTTGAATCCGCTCTGTTAGTCAGTGCACAGTTTTCTGTCTGTTGCATTAATCAGAGAACAGGGGAGAGTGGGTGTGGCTTGGTCTGTGTAGTTATATCTGGGTGCATTTGTGTGAGGTCTGGTTTGAATCCGCTCTGTTAGTCAGTGCACAGTTTTCTGTCTGTTGCATTAATCAGTGTACAGGTGAGAGTGGGTGTGGCTTGGTCTGTGTAGTTATATCTGGGTGCATTTGTGTGAGGTCTGGTTTGAATCCGCTCTGTTAGTCAGTGCACAGTTTTCTGTCTGTTGCATTAATCAGTGTACAGGTGAGAGTGGGTGTGGCTTGGCCTGTGTAGTTATATCTGGGTGCATTTGTGTGAGGTCTGGTTTGAATCCGCTCTAAGTCAGTGCACAGTTTTCTGTCTGTTGCATTAATCAGTGTACAGGTGAGAGTGGGTGTGGCTTGGTCTGTGTAGTTATATCTGGGTGCATTTGTGTGAGGTCTGGTTTGAATCCGCTCTGTTAGTCAGTGCACAGTTTTCTGTCTGTGGCATGAATCAGAGTACAGGTGAGAGCGGGTGTGGCTTGGTCTGTGTAGTTATATCTGGGTGCATTTGTGTGAGGTCTGGTTTGAATCCGCTCTGTTAGTCAGTGCACAGTTTTCTGTCTGTTGCATTAATCAGAGTACAGGTGAGAGTGGGTGTGGCTTGGCCTGTGTAAGTTATATCTGGGTGTATTTGTGTGAGGTCTGGTTTGAATCCGCTCTGTTAGTCAGTGCACAGTTTTCTGTCTGTTGCATTAATCAGAGAACAGGTGAGAGTGGGTGTGGCTTGGTCTGTGTAGTTATATCTGGGTGAATTTGTGTGAGGTCTGGTTTGAATCCGCTCTGTTAGTCAGTGCACAGTTTTCTGTCTGTTGCATTAATCAGTGTACAGGTGAGAGTGGGTGTGGCTTGGTCTGTGTAGTTATATCTGGGTGCATTTGTGTGAGGTCTGGTTTGAATCCGCTCTGTTAGTCAGTGCACAGTTTTCTGTCTGTTGCATTAATCAGTGTACAGGTGAGAGTGGGTGTGGCTTGGCCTGTGTAGTTATATCTGGGTGCATTTGTGTGAGGTCTGGTTTGAATCCGCTCTAAGTCAGTGCACAGTTTTCTGTCTGTTGCATTAATCAGTGTACAGGTGAGAGTGGGTGTGGCTTGGTCTGTGTAGTTATATCTGGGTGCATTTGTGTGAGGTCTGGTTTGAATCCGCTCTGTTAGTCAGTGCACAGTTTTCTGTCTGTGGCATGAATCAGAGTACAGGTGAGAGCGGGTGTGGCTTGGTCTGTGTAGTTATATCTGGGTGCATTTGTGCGAGGTCTGGTTTGAATCCGCTCTAAGTCAGTGCACAGTTTTCTGTCTGTTGCATTAATCAGAGTACAGGTGAGAGTGGGTGTGGCTTGGCCTGTGTAAGTTATATCTGTGTGTATTTAGTTGTTTTCTGTTTTCTCACTGTATTTTTGTAACTGATCATCATGAGTCAGTCCAGTGGAAACCTCACTCAGTGTACATCCTGCCAACTGTATGCACTACTGGAACAGATGATCCAGGGTCCATACCTCTGTGACAGGTGTGAGCATGTTGCCTCTTTGGAAGCTCAAATTGAAGATCTGGAGAGGAGAATTGCAGCACTTAGTGATATTGCTCCACTGGAAAGGGAGTTGGTGCTCACGGAGCACAGTTTAGCTGGGCCTAGTATGGAGGGAGGAGCTGGGGCTAGTGAGGATGGCCAGGGAGGTAGCTGGGTTACAGTTAGAAGGGGAATCAGGGGGAACAGGAGGAGGCAGGCCAGTTCTGAGTTGGCAAACACCAACAGATTTGCCAGATTGAGTGAAACTGTTGGGGATGTCCATTCAGGAATGGCAATGCCAGATAGAGCTGTTCCCTCTAACAGCCGGGAGAACAGTTCTACTGGAGGAGAGGGAGGGCAGAATAGGCAGAGCAACAGACATGTTTTGGTGGTAGGGCACTATATTATTAGGAAGGTAGACAGGGTAATTTGTCACCCAGATCCCAGCAATCGAACAGTTTGCTGTCTCCCGGGTGCTCGGGTTCGGCATGTTGTGGATCGGGTGGATAAATTATTGGGAGGGGCTGGTAATGAACCGGCGGTCTTGGTACACATTGGTACCAATGACAAAGTTAGTGGAAGATGGAGCGTCCTAAAGAATGATTTTAGAGAATTAGGGAATAAGCTTAAAGCAAGGACCTCCAAGGTAGTATTTTCTGAGATACTACCAGTGCCACGTGCTAGCCCAGGGAGGCAGAAGGAGCTTAGGGAGGTTAATGCGTGGCTAAAAAAGTGGTGCAGTGCAGAGGGTTTTGGGTTTTTAGAGCACTGGGCTGACTTCTCACTTGGGTACAATCTCTATAGCAGGGATGGATTGCACCTTAATGAT
Source organism: Discoglossus pictus (assembly GCA_027410445.1). Classification (NCBI taxonomy): domain Eukaryota; kingdom Metazoa; phylum Chordata; class Amphibia; order Anura; family Alytidae; genus Discoglossus; species Discoglossus pictus. The sequence goes on from CM050165.1 coordinate 329,132,401, forward strand.
GAGGGCGCTTTTGTGCTAGGGGATAGGATGGTAGAACGGCTGGGGGAGATTTTAAACTTGTAGGTGGGGGGGAGGGACTATATAGAAGTATTGGGGTAAATAGGGTAGAGAGGGAAAGGGATGAATTAGTTACCCATGGGGGAGGAGAAGGGGGAGGGTTACAATAGAAAGTAGGGAGGTATTAATAGGGGCCTCAAATACAGTGGCAGGCACTTCACAACAGCAGAGCCATAGCAACATAAAGTGTATGATTGCTAACGCAAGAAGTTTGCCTGGGAAAATGGATGAGCTAGAAATATTAGCAGTACAAGAAAAATGGGGCTTAATAGGCATTACGGAAACATGGTGGGATGAATCTCATGACTGGACTGTTAATCTGGATGGTTATAGCCTATTTAGGAAAGATAGGGGAAATGGTAAAAGAGAAGGAGGGATCTGTCTTTATGTTAAGCCTGAATTTAAGCCTATAGTCAGAGAAGATATTTATGCTGGCACGAACGGCATCATTGAATCCTTGTGGGTTGAGCTAAATAGTGGAGGAGCTAATTCGAAACGCATATTGGTGGGAGTATGCTATAAACCCCCAAATCTAGCTGAAAGTGAGGAAATACAATTATTGTTACGGATTGGAAATGCAGCTAAGCATGGGCAAGTTCTAATAATGGGAGACTTTAATTACCCTGATATAAACTGGATAAACGAGACCAGCAGCTCAGCTAAGGGGAGCAGGTTCTTGAGTACACTCAGGGATCATTATCTGGCCCAGGTAATACAAGAACCTACTAGAAATGGGGCCATCTTGGATTTAGTCATCACAAGTAATATTGATATAATATCAAATGTAAAAATAGGGGAACCCTTGGGGAACAGTGATCACAACACAGTCTCATTTGAGATTGAATACAAAAAACAGAGTTGTAAGGGGCCAACAAAAACTCTAAATTTTAAAAGGGCTAACTTTAATGGGCTACGGGCAGCAATACAACATATAGACTGGGACAAAGAACTTACAGGGAAGAATACTGAAAATAAATGGACAACATTCAAATCCTTACTAAATAAACATACTCATCAGCATGTACCATGTGGAAATAAAATGAAAAGGAGTAAATCACATCCCATGTGGCTTAACAATGACTTAAAGATCATGATGAGGGAAAATAAATATGCATTTAAATTATACAAGAAGGAGGGAACAGAGGCAGCTTTATGTGACTATAAGGAAATCAACAAGTCTTGGGCTATTAGACTGGCTAAAATAGAAAATGAGAAGTCAGTTGCAATGGAAAGTAAGACTAACCCTAAAATATTTTTTAAATATATTAATGGGAAGAAGGCCAGGAAAGAATCGATAGGACCATTACAATGTGACACAGGCCATCTGATAATTAGTGACCAGGAAAAGGCAGATGAGCTAAATAGGTTCTTTTCGTCGGTTTACACAAGGGAGGTACCAGTGGTTGGCACACCGCAACATAATGGGGCTACACTACCTTTACTAAATAATTGGTTAACGCAGGAAGAAATACAAAAGAGGTTGGAGAAAATAAATGTTAATAAAGCCCCAGGTCCTGATGGAATACATCCAAGGGTACTGAGGGAGCTGGGGTCTGTAATAGCCAAACCATTATATCTAATCTTTCAAGACTCACTCACTACAGGGTCTCTACCAGATGACTGGAGAAAAGCAGAGGTGATACCTATATTTAAGAAGGGATCTAGAGCAAATCCAGGGAATTATAGACCAGTGAGCCTCACTTCTGTAGTTGGGAAGCTTTTAGAAGGGTTAATAAGGGACAGAATACAAGAATATGTCTATTTGAACAGGATCACAGGTAGCAGTCAACATGGATTTATGAAGGAAAGGTCATGTCAGACAAATCTAATTAGTTTTTATGAGGAGGTTAGTAGGAACTTGGATCAGGGCAACTCAGTGGATGTAGTCTTTTTAGATTTTTCAAAGGCATTTGATACAGTGCCACATGGAAGACTAGTGAGCAAACTAAGGGATACAGGAATTGCAGTAAATATCTGCTCATGGATCGAGAGCTGGCTAAAAGACAGGAAGCAAAGGGTTGTTGTAAATGGAACATACTCCGATTGGTCTAATGTGATAAGTGGGGTTCCTCAAGGTTCAGTATTAGGTCCTCTCCTTTTTAACATATTTATTAATGACGTTGAGGTAGGACTCGAATGTAGTGTCTCCATTTTTGCTGATGACACTAAGTTGTGCAAGGTAATAAAATCAGATAATGATGTACTTTCCCTACAAAAGGATTTGCATAAATTAGAGAAATGGGCGGCTAAATGGCAGATGAGATTTAATACGAATAAATGTAAGATTATGCATTTGGGAAGGAACAATAGCCAAGCAATCTATAATCTTAATGGAGCAAATCTAGGGGTATCAGATATTGAAAGGGATTTGGGAGTACTAGTGGACAACCACCTAGGTAACAGCGCTCAAAGCCAAGCAGCGGCTGCAAAGGCAAATAAAATATTAGCATGTATTAGGAAGGGTATAGAAGCCAGGGAAGAAGATATAATTCTGCCACTATACAAATCTCTAGTACGCCCCCATTTGGAATATGGAGTACAATTTTGGGCACCACTTCATAAAAAAGACATTTTAGAGCTGGAAAAAGTACAGAGAAGGGCTACAAAACTAATAAGGGGAATGGAGGGGCTAAGTTATGAAGAAAGACTAACAAAATTAAACTTATTTTCGCTAGAAAAAAGGCGTCTAAGAGGAGATATGATTACGTTATATAAATACATCCAGGGTCAATATAAGGCTTTGTCAAGTGAACTTTTTGTAGCAAGAGATTATCAACTGACAAGAGGACATCCTTTGAGGTTAGAGGAAAAAAGATTTCACCTTAAACAAAGAAAAGGGTTCTTCACAGTTAGGGTGGTTAAACTGTGGAATTCTCTACCAAAGGAGGTGGTGACAGCGAATTCGATAGACAACTTCAAAAAGGGGTTAGATATATTTTTGAATAAAGAGGGCATTCAAGGCTATCCTAGATAACTAGCAAGGAATATTGATCCAGGGAGAAATTTGATCGCCAGTTTCTGGGGTCAGGAAGGAATTTTGCTTTTTTTCCCCCTTATGAGACAATTGGCAAAGTTTCAATGGTTTTTTTTTTCTGTTTGCCTTCCTCTGGATCAATTAACAATTAACAATAATAATAAATAGTCCACATTAAAAAGATCAATAGAGATCTAAAAAGGTTGAACTTGATGGACTAACTCTTTATTCATCCTCCAATACTATACTATTAATAATTATTTAATCAATAATTTAATTAATAACTAATCCGCATATTGCAGATCAGAGGAGATCTTAACAGGTTGAACTTGATGGACTACTATGTAACTATGTATAATATAATCTTAGAACATGAGAAGTAACCCAATGGGGTCCCTGCTGCTGTCTCCCTGGGCCCTGGGGACTATCTGGTGGGTCTCCCTGGGCCCCTCTGGCCAAGTAGGGACCCATGGGAGCCTTGATGGGTTTCATGGGCATAGGCATCTGCCTTGTTTGCCTAGTTATAAATCTGGCCATGTACATGTGCTAACCAATCACAGACTGTCTCTTAACAGCATGTTAAAATTGGCAAGTACATTGAGTACTATATACTAAATAAACATATATATGTTTTATTTTAATATTAAAAACAGGGAATATTCAATGTCCCTTTGATAAAAAAACAGAAGCAGTGACAGATTTTATTTTGCTGGGCTCCAAGAACTCTTCAGATGGTGCCTGCAGTCATGAAATTAACAAAGGTCTAAATTGTTAGAACTATGATATTCCCAGTAGTAACATATGGATATGAGAATTTGAGTATAATGACTGCTGAACATTAATTAATTCACACCTTTGAATTGTGGTGTTAGAGAAAACTATTTGGAGTCTCTTAGACTGCAAGGATTTCCAATTAATCAGTACTAAAGGAAATCAAGTCAACCTGTGCACTAGAAGATTTGGTCATGAATCTAAAACTTAAAAATGTTGGCCATATCATGAAAAGACAGGTTTCTCTAAAGAAGACTCTAATACAGGGAAAGATTGAAGGTACCTGAAGAAAGGGACCTCCAGAGGGGGAGATATATATATATAGATAAAGTCATTGAAATAATGGACATGGGTTTGAGGGAGCTCAGAGGGTCAGTTGCTGACAGACGTGCCTGCCTTGCTGCAGTCCATAGGGTCACAGAAAGTCAGAGATGACAAAAGGACTGAACAGCAACAATGGTTGCACCCTTTGATAGAACGTCCTTGGTGACAGTTTCAATTTTATCAGTTATCAAACAAAGTCTTTGGCGCTGTTCCCTCCTTCCTACCTCTCCTTCCACTGATAAGTACTAACACACACCCATCATCCAGCTCTCAGGATGGGATGTAACAAACACAAAATTGATTCCTTTATTAAAAAATAGTATTAAAATATTCATATTTTCTCAAAATGTGTTATGTCCATGGCTAACTAAGTTGCTTAAAACAAGTAACTTTTTTCTTGAATGCAGTAGTCCCATAATATTACAATGAATATGCAGTTTGACACCATGTAATATATACATATGCTCTGCTATTCGTGTCACAATATGCAAAATTATGTATATTTTTCTTTTCTATTGTGCAAGTGTCTACTATCCATTAAAAATGTTATTTAAACAAAGCCTTTATTAAATAGTATGATGACATGTAATGCTGCATTACAGATCATTGTGGCTCATTGCAACCCATCACAACCACCAGCCATACTTTAGTAAATTTCTCCTCTATGTTTTCTATGAAACCTATTTATCAGGGTGGGATAATTGTTAACTTTGATTAAAAAAAAACAAAGTGAATGAGGATTATTATTATTATTAATATTTCTCTTATTAACAAAATGCAAATATTTTCTGAAGGTACTTACAAAAGTAGAAGTGGGTGCAATAAGCAAATTACAAACATATAAACACATTGTGAGGTAAATATACATACAAATACAGTAGGGCAAAAGACTTGGGAAACAGATTTGACGTCTTTATTGCAAAGGGCTTACAATCTAGAAGGTAACGTTGGAGTATAAGACAGGAGGGTGACAGGAGCATGATGGCAATGGAATGGCAATAGACTACAGTCACTGGATGTGGTTGTCTGTTATACTGTTTGATGTGTGTGAGCAATTTGGTATGTGAGCAGATTGTGCAGGTTAAGAATAGATTTAAAGGCATATCTTAGTGAGCTGGATTATAAATGCATCTGATAGAGGATAATTCTTATACTTTGTTTTTGCATGAAAAAATACCAAAATAAACATTTAAACACTTACGTTTAAGTTGGCAAAATATCTTGTCATTTCTGACAGTTGAAAAATAGAGTTAACACCCCCTCCAAACCCAGGCTAAATGAGCATTCATTTCAACAAATTGTTTTGGCCAATCAGGAGGAAGCAGAGGCTGAAACATTTGGGACTGCTGTCTGTGCTGTAAAGCAGCTTGGGAAATGTAGTCTGATTCATATAAAAATAAATAGTACTTTTTAATAAGCTGTGACACCAGCAACCATGTGACTGGCAGTACTTCCTCTAGAAGACACAAACTGTATCCAGATGCTGTTCAACCTGTACCCACCACAATGTAAGCTTCCTAGGGGTGTGCAATTCCAGCTAGCAGTATCCAACATATAAATGCGTTAGTACACTCAACTTTTCAATATAATACATATTTTTCTACTATTCAGTGGCTGTTTTTTAGGAAACATTTGAAACCCAAGAAATTTCTGTATTCCTTTATTAGAAAGAGCTTACAGTATAGAAGTTAAGGTTACATTTTGAGACAGGAAGATGAACGATACATGATAGCAATGAAATGTCAATAGGCTACAGTTACTGGAGGTGTATGCGTTACTGTAGGAGCTATCTGTTTGTGAGTAATTTGGTGTGTGAGCAGATTGTGCATGTTAAGGATAGTTTCTAACCCTATATATCCCCACTTACATTGATTTAGAACAGACTGGTCCATTGTTTCTGGTCTATACAGTTATGTTGAATATCCTCTGATGGGTATAACATACAGAAGACTTCAGCAAATATGGATATTGCAAGGAGGGTCCAATAATGGGAATAACACTTAAAGGAACTTCCAAGGATGGGGGGCTTCCCCAGATGAAAGGTTTATTTTCTAAATATTGTAGTATGACACAAGCAAATGTTGGGAAGAAATTGTTTTACTATCACAACTGTGCTTATTTATGTGTTTTTTATTGTTCTATTGCATTATAAAAACATTTTGTACAGCATTCCATCAGTAATCCTTTTACTCAAAGAAGTGATTTTTAACTTTATTTTTTTAATTAAAATGAATAGAACACTAAAACACATTAAAATGTTATAAAAAAAAAGCAAATCAGGTATTCCTGGAATGCCAAACTAGTTAAATTGTAATGCTGCACTGGATATAGAAAACATAAAAGGCTGGAAAGTTACATTGAGAAAACTCAGTTTAGGAAATGAATTGTGTCATGTTATCTATGTGTGAAGGCCATTCGGATTTGTATGTCTGCTCAACAGGACGGGAAATCTGAAAAGTACAAGGCCATCTTCAATATTTACAAAATTTTCTTCTGCAAAATATGATATAAAGGGAAATGTGAAGAACTAATTATGCAAGTAATTAATTTGTTACAGAATTTAAAACCTAACTGACCCTTTAAATGAATGTTGCATTTTATGATAGATTAAACTTGTGCAAACATAGTATTATTTAACTCAAAGGTCTATTTTCATTATTTTTGTTCCTTGTAGTAATAATAATTATAAGCACAGTTTGATATTATAAGATAATCTCAATGGCCCATGTCTACTGGACAAATGTGCCCAATAATAAAAAAAACTATGATTTGAAACTGCTTAGGCAGAACACAAAGATGTACATGTACAGAGTACTATATTGTTTTTAGTAAATGCATAAACAAAATAATGCAACATCGTTATGACCTACAATTGAACTCCGTTTTTTATTAAGAAGAAATCCAAGTGGTACAAATATGCAGCTATCATTATTATTACTAACTAACGAATTGCCCGCCAAAAAATTACGGCAATGAAATTGTAAGTGAGCTAATGCTGTTTGGTGTATAATAATGAAATATGTAATACAATTAATAAATGAATATACTTTACCTATTTTTGTTTAAATTCTTTTTTATTGACACATATGCAGTATTTATTAACATAGTGTATCCGACTCGTAGGTCCAATACATATTTGCATAGACAGGTTTATTAACACAGCATTCTAGACATCTATTTCAACTTTATTGTCTATATTGTCTGTCACGGCCTGTCTGTTGTACTTTCTGCATATGTGCCCACCTTAATCATTTTCCATTTTCTTAACTTTGCAGGAAACATCTGCAAACTACTCCTTCCCTTCAAGATTAGGCCTGATAGGGTCTTGTATGTTAGCTAGCTTGTTGCCTATCGATTTATAGGGGGTTTTTTTCCCCCTTTTTTTGTTCTTTTTTTTTTTTTTTTTTATATATATTATAGCTCGTAATTCCCCTTATGCACTAGGGCCCTCATTCAATTGCAATTTGGCCAATTGAATAGGCCTCTAAATAAGCACATAACATATTTTTTTTAAAGAAGTTTTTAGTTAGTAAGAATCTATCCAAAAGCAAGGTTTTCACTAACTAAAAATGTATTTAACAAAAATATGCTCTGTTCTTATTTAGGGCCCTATTCAATTGGCCAAATCGCAATTGAATGAGGGCCTAGGTATATGGGAAGTATAACATCAAAGAAAAAAAAAAAAAAAAACAATACAAAAGAGAACTATGAACTTATTACCTGTATCCTTCCTGCATCCTCCTCCCTCCTTCATCCTCTTTCCGCACAGTCCACCAGCAGTTATCAACACCCGAGGCACCCATTTCCTTGGTAAGGAGCTCCCATCCTATCTTAGTTACATCTTCCCTTTGTAGTGTACCTATCACTATTTCTGTTTTTAAATTGAGATAGCTTTGTCCGATTCCATCCATCTGTCCCAAATTTGACTAAACGTGGGGAGGGAGTTATTTATTGAGTGCGTCATTCTTTCATATATCATAATGTGGTTTCGTTTTTTTATAACCTCATGGGGGTCTAAGTGAGGCTTTCTCCAGTTCTTTGCTATGTGACTTTTAGCTGCCAGCATGACCATTTGTATCCATTTGTTATGGTTCTTGCTAACGCTTAATACCGGCATTCCTAGTAAACATGTCTCCCTAGATGGGTGTATTTCCCAGTCTAGTACCTCAGAGATCATTTCAGTAACCCTTTGCCACAAAGCTTGTACTTTAGGGCAGTCCCACCATATGTGGCCAAAAGTTCCTCTATCCTGAGCAGTTCCTAAAGCATTCAGGGGGGGCATGTGGATTTATCTTGTTGAGCCTGTCAGGAGTTATGTATACCCTGTGTAATACTTTAGTTGCCATCTCAAGGTAGCTAAAGAAGAGGGAACCCTTAGTCAGCTCTCTGTGAATTTTTCCCCATCTCTGCGTGTCCCAGGATATTCCCAGTTCCTGTTCCCATTGCAGGACGTGTTTGGGTTTTTGATCAGTAGGTGGTTTATTAGCTAGCGAATAGATAGCGCCTATTATGCCTCTAGCTAGGGGAGTCTGCCTACATAACTTCAAGAACCAGGTGTCTTGTGGGGGTCCTCACTTTTTGACCAGATCTCGCACTCTATGGCATATTTTGTTATAATTAAATATCTCCTTGTCCGGCAAATGTTGCTTACTTATAAATTGTTCAGAAGTTAGAAGATTACCGTCGCAGTACCAGGGCCCAAGTAGGTCCAGTTTCAGAGATAGCACCAAGCTTTTGAGTCTCCCCCTAGCTCCCCCTCTATCTGGGACCCTGAGAAGACGGGCGTTTGGTAAGAGAGGACATGTGCCAACTGACGCCGGGAGTTCACCCCCCTCCACACCTGCAAGGATACCCTAATCATTGGATTGTGGAACCCTGATTTTGACAACATGGGAAGTTTTTGGTGGACCAAATGATATTGTCCCATTTGTAGGGGTTCATTTGGTAGTTCTCCATGAATTCCCCTTATTGGTTGGTGTTCTCTGGAGTGGGCTTGTGGTATGAAGGAAAGCTGGGCTGCCCTGAAGTAATGTATCAAATTTGGACAAGCCAACCCCCCACCTTCCCTTTCTCTATACATTAAGGACTTGTTGATTCTCGGGCGCTTATGTTGCCAAATAAATCTAAATACCGCCTTTTGGAATCCGTTTAGATCTCCTTTCTGTATCTGAATTGGGAGTGTTCTAAATAGGTATAATATTTTGGGTAACATGTTCATTTTAAAGGCGTTTATTCTTCCTGACCATGGCAGGTTGTATCTGTTCCACCTAAGTAGATCGGCTTGTAGTTTTTTGTAAAGTGGGGTGTAGTTTTCTTTGTATAGTGCTGCCATCTCGGGGGTGAGATTAACTCCCAGGTATTTGATGCTTCCCCTTGGCCATGAGAATGAGTATCTATCTTTTAGGGCTTGTTCCTGGTCTAAGGGTACTCTTGTGCAAAGTATTTCAGATTTATCTGCATTAACTTTAAGTCCTGATAAGTTCCCAAAGCGTGACATTAAATCCATAAGGGCTTCTATTGAGGTTACCGGGTTTGTAAATGTACACAGAATGTCGTCTGCAAACAGGCAGCATTTCATTTGTTGGCATCCTACTTCTATTCCCTGTATTTTAGGGCATGTCCTAATGGCTTGTGCAAGGGGTTCAATGGCTAGTGCGAATAGCAATGGGGACAGGGGGCATCCCTGCCTCGTACCTCTCTGAATGTTAATGAGATCTCTATTATCCCCCGGGAGCTTCAAACTTGCTGCCGGGGTATTATACAGTGTGTTTACTAAGTTTGTGAATTTGCCTCTGATGCGAATTTATGTAATACCGCATGCAGGTAGGGCCATTCAACAGAGTCAAATTCCTTTTCTAAGTCTAAGGCTACCATGCTGAGTGGTATATTCGCTCTTTTAGCTATATGGGTAACATTTAGTATGCGTCGAATGTTGTCCCCGGCCTGTCTGTATGGCACAAAGCCCACTTGGTCTTTGTGTATTAGTTTGGGAAGGAATTTAGCTACTCTTGAAGCCATTAGTTTAGCTAGGACTTTAATGTCCCCATTTAGGAAGGATATTGGCCTATAATTCTTTGGATTTAACGCATCTCTTCCTGGTTTAGGTATAAAGATTACATCTGCTTGATTTAGTTCGGGTGGCATTGTTTTCCCTGAAAGAATCTTGTTAAATAAATTGCTTAAATGTGGGGCCAGGAGGTTTGCTAGGCTTTTATAATACAAATTAGAAAAACCGTCTGGGCCAGGGGCTTTCCCTGCCTTTAGAGTTTTGATAGTGTCGATAACTTCAGACGGTGTTATATCTGCATTTAGAAAGTCTAAATCCCCCCCCGGAGATTTTGGGGATGTCGAGGCTGTTGAGAAAGTCCTGTATTATGAAGCTATTGGCTTTTGTTTTTGACGAATATATTTCTTGAAAGCACTTATGAAATATTTTTTTTTATTTCCGACTGATTCATTGTGATTGCCCCACTTTCTGTGTTAATTTTGGTGATGTGGGTTAAGTTTTTCCTTAGGTTGAGTCTGCGTGCGAGCATAGGGGAGGGCTTATTACCTTGGGCGTAGAATTTATGCCTAGTCTTTCTAAGGGCTTGTTCTGTTTTTTCGGCTAGGACCGCGTCTAGTTCTAATCTGGTGTTGTCCAGTTGGGTTCTGGGGACCCCTGGGGCTTTGGCCTGAGTTGCCCTTTCCAGGTACTGCAGTTTTTTTGAATAAGGCATTTTCTTTCTGAATGTACAATTTCTTTCTGGCAGCTGCCAATTTGATCAAGGTTCCTCTAATGTAAGCTTGGTGCGCGACCCAGACCCACCCCATGTTTGCCCCAGGGACTAAGTTTAGCGTAAAGTATTCTTGGATGTCATGTTCTATTTGTGTTAGTGTTCCTGGGTTGGCTAGTAGAGCCTCATTTAAACTCCACTTCCCAGGGGATGTGAGGCTAAGACCTAGCTGAATTTTCATGTTTACTATCGCATGGTCAGACCATGGGCAGTGGTAAATCTGGGCATCTACTGTGTGGTCAAAAAGTGAGGTGTGCGTCAGGAGTACATCAATCCTGGAGTATGAATTGTGTGTTGGGGAGTAATAGGAGTATTCTCTTTCCGATGGGTGAAGTCCCCTCTAGGCGTCAGTCAACTCTAGCTCCCTTAGTTGTGTATGTATTGTCTTAAGTTGTTTCAAGTTTCGTGTGGTTTGGTTTACTCTTGATCTATCTACAGAGGGCTCAAGAGCTAAGTTAATATCTCCTCCTAGAATGATTGCTTCAGGGTGTTCAGCAATTTAATGAACGCGTTAGTTGGCGCTGTGGTGGGGGCATAGACATTTACTAGTGATATTCTAAGATTTAGGATGGTTCCAGTTATTATTAAATAGTTGCCCTCTTTGTCCTTGGTTTGTTTTTCTACTACAAATGGGAAATCACGGTATATTAATGTAGCTAGGCCTGCTTTTTTGCTTTTCTGGTTGCATGTGAAAAATACTGGATATTCCTTGTGTAGGTAAGTGGGTACTTTGCCTTTGGCGAAGTGGGTTTCTTGCATAAATATAATGGATGGATGGAATCTTTTGTAAAATAAGAAGGCCTTGCGTCTTTTAAATTGGGAGTAAAAACCCCTAACGTTATGTGTTAGAAAGTTGTGCTCTACTTTAGCCATTTGTTTTTCGTGTAGTCGGCTGTGTAGTTCTTTGTAGGGAAAGTGTCATGGTTAAGTTACCTGGTTTGAGGACGCTGAAGGCCCAAGGCCTGTTCCAGGATCCCCCCTTGAGTGCCTCGGGCGCCGAGGCCACCTGCGAACTGGACAGACTAGGAGGAAATGCAAAAAAGATACAGAGGTTCAGTTCCAACAATATAATAAAATTGTGTAAACATTTTCTAACAACTTGGTAGTTTCCCTGTCTCCCTAACTTTTCCCTTATTTTGAGGCCTGTTGTTATTATACCCGGAACTGGGTTTGGCCTCTTAGGGAGAGGTTTCCCACTTGGGGGATCTACCTGGGAAGTATTTGGGGGCTCTAAGCCCTCCCTACTCTTCATCTCACTTATCAGTTAAGCCACCTCAGGAGCTCCACTGCTGCTATTTCTGAAAACTTGTAAATAACATTCTAATCATCTTACATATAGCTTATTTAGTTTAACTAATTGCTGCCTTCTTCCACTGCTCAACCTACTAGGGAGGAAAGAAAAACAAGAGTCTAATACTCTTCCTTAATAATCAGCATCTGGTTCCACGTCATTGGCTGACAGATCAGCCTCCAGGGCTCTTCCTGATTGCTGCCCTAGAGGGGGCCCCCTATGAGAGGCTGCTGTTCTTGTCCTTTTGGTCGAAATTTGCCACATCCTGGAAGGACCAGCCCTAGGCCCTGGACTTCTCCTATCCTTGACAACATCGACTGCTAACAAATTTAGCTTTCTGAAGAGGACCTCAGCTTCTTCCACTGTGTGTACTCTGTAGGTGGATCCGCCTCGCTGGAATATTAGTGAAAATGGGAAGCCCCACTTGTAGAGGATTTTGTGTCTTGATAATGTTTCCAGAGCGGGTTTCATCTCCTTTCTTTTTTGTAGCGTGGCCGGAGCCAAGTCCATGTAGATTTGTATAGAAGAGTTATCCGGGCCCTTGATTTCTTTGAACTTCCTCGCCGCTGTGAGTATGAGGTCTCTAGCACTTTGGTTAGCAAACCTTATTATTATGTCCTTAGGTTGGTTGTTAGCCTTTGTCGGGCCCAAGGCCCTATGCACTCTTTCGATGACCCAGTCTGCTTCGCTGCTTGTGGGAATAATCCCCTGGATGACCTCTCTTGAATATTTCAGTACGTCTGATATGATGTTTGGGACATTTCTTAGTCTTATATTGTGTCTTCGTGAGCGGTTTTCAAGGTCTTCCACCTTATCAGTCAGCTCTTTTATCTGTAGGGTATGTTGCCCCAACACTTCTTGGTCATGCATCTGGGCTTCTGCTATCTGGTCTGTTTGCTCTTCTAATAGCTGCGCTCTTTGTCCCAGGCTGTGTAGCTCCTTTTTAAGGTCTGTAATAGCAGTCGTCATTAGTTCTTGCATCATTAACTTTATTTTCTCCATGTATCTGTCTGTTAGTTCCACCTGAGCGTGTACTATTTCTGATTCCCCCTCTCTGGCCGGCGAGCTTGGGTTATACGAGGTTGTTGGCGTATCAGTTAGTGCTTTGTAGAATTCCTGTATGTTTCTGCTCGCTTGATTTTTCTTAGGTTTGGTGCTGCTGCGAGCCGCCATGCTGCCGTCTTGATCTGATCGTTTGATCTATAGGGGTTACTGTCTGCTGACTCTGGGTGTAGGCGAAGCCATCTAGGTTATTTTCTGAGTTGAGCGTGAAAGATCAAGTAGGCTATTGCTTTTCTGGAAGCAGGCTCCTGCCAGTGGCCAGCATAGTTCAGTGAGTTATTGCATCATGTTCTTTGTAGTGATAGCCAAGTTACATACCCAGCAAGTCTTTCTTTGCATAAGCTAGCCACCTGTTCTGTAGCATGTCCTCGTGGTCTGAAGCCCTTTGTAAGGTTAAGGCAGATGCTGGTTTTATGAACTGTTACTAGGGTGCTTTTGATTCCTAGTGGTCTGGTATATAGCACAGTGTAGTTTGGGAAAACAGTCCTGGCATTCACTGTGTTAAGATCCTCATGTTAGTTTGGTAACAAGGCTGTATTTTCTCCTTTAGGTCTTGCTCTGTTAACCCCTGATGCTATGAGGGCCCCGTTCCAGTGGCAGTGTGTGAGGGTCAGCCACCATCTAGCTCGCTCCTGCCCCCCTCGATCTCTGCTTGCCCTGTGTTGTTCCTGTCTTGGAGTTGGGGTGCTGGGTGTCCCTTCTCCCAGGGGCTTATGCGTGGTGGATGAGTTGGGGTGCCTGTGAGCGGAGTGGATCTTACCTCCAGACGCAGCCTCTCTCTGTTGTCCGGACCCCTTGTCTTTTTCCTGCTCCGGTGCAGCGGGAGGCCAGATGGATTGGGCCTCGACCACTTATGCAGCCTCAGAGGTGGAATTTGGCTGTTGGGGGTTATGTGCTGGCTTTAGGGTGCTTTAGGTTGCCTCTTAGTAGGCTCCGATGGGTTGCGTTGGGTTGCGTTGGGGAATGCCGGCGGGCTCCCGTTGTGCTATTCGCCGGGGAGGCCTGATGTAGTAGGCCTCAACCACGCGGCACATCAAATTTCTCCTATCCCCACGATACCGGTATCAAAATAACCATCAGACCCTCCTTGTGTCTGTGATGGGTTCAGTTTTTCTTTTTGTCGTGGGGAATAGGGCAGATTGCTGTGGATTCACTCCTTTTGGGTAAGTTCTGCGCTCATGGACGTCTTTCTGCTTCCCCCGTTAGGCCACGCCTCCTACTTTACCTATTTTGAAGCATTGTGTTGAAAAGCTGGCAATCTGTTTTGATGTTGCTGCAGCATTAGTGGTGTGGAGCTTCTGTGTAAGCGTGATGAATGTGTGCAGTGTAATAGTGGGGGTGCGCGAGCCGAAACCGTTAGCATAGTTGTGTACTTCCGCATTAGCGTAAAATGGTGGGTAATGTGTGGTATGCGTCTTAGCGGAATATCTGTAAGTCGTTTGTGGTGTTTTGCGAGTTTCTTGTGGTGTTTTGCGTGGTTAGAGTGCTGTAGCCTCGTTTTCGTTTTGTTTGGCGGCCATTTTTTCTCTTGCTTAGCGATTTTTTTTGTGTCTAAACTCTTATTTTTAGTTAATTGAAGGTGTAAGTTTTTTTTTGAGGTCCTGGATGCTTCCTCTTGCTGTAGGTAAGCTTTTTATGTATGTGCTGTGTGTATTTATTGTGTTTTTAATTTTGTAATGTTCGCGAGTTGCGGACTATTTCTGCGAAGTCGTAATGTGTGGTAATGTGTCTCGTATGTTTTTTGCCTTGCGAGGTAAAGTTTGCGAGGGTCGCGGTTGATGTGTTGTGTTGTTTGCGTTTTAACGTAAATTTTGCGAGGGTTGCAGTTGCTGGCAAGGAGCGCCTTCGGCGCTCCATGCCAGCAACTGAAGCCTTCGGCCGCAGCCCTCGCTAGCAACAACTCGTACGCTCACAACTATATATGTGATATATATAGAGCACCAACATTTTCCATTGCTATACAGGGAGTGCAGAATTATTAGGCAAGTTGTATTTTTGAGGATTAATTTTATTATTGAACAACAACCATGTTCTCAATGAACCCAAAAAACTCATTAATATCAAAGCTGAATATTTTTGGAAGTAGTTTTTAGTTTGTTTTTAGTTTTAGCTATTTTAGGGGTATATCTGTGTGTGCAGGTGACTATTACTGTGCATAATTATTAGGCAACTTAGCAAAAAACAAATATATACCCATTTCAATTATTTATTTTTACCAGTGAAACCAATATAACATCTCAACATTCACAAATATACATTTCTGACATTCAAAAACAAAACAAAAACAAATCAGTGACCAATATAGCCGCCTTTCTTTACTAGGACACTCAAAATCCTGCCATCCATGGATTCTGTCAGTGTTTTGATCTGTTCACCATCAACATTGCGTGCAGCAGCAACCACAGCCTCCCAGAAACTGTTCAGAGAGGTGTACTGTTTTCCCTCCTTGTAAATCTCACATTTGATGATGGACCACAGGTTCTCAATGGGGTTCAGATCAGGTGAACAAGGAGGCCATGTCATTAGATTTTCTTCTTTTATACCATTTCTTGCCAGCCACGCTGTGGAGTACTTGGACGCGTGTGATGGAGCATTGTCCTGCATGAAAATCATGTTTTTCTTGAAGGATGCAGACTTCTTTCTGTACCACTGCTTGAAGAAGGTGTCTTCCAGGAACTGGCAGTAGGACTGGGAGTTGAGCTTGACTCCATCCTCAACCCAAAAAGGCCCCACAAGCTTATCTTTGATGATACCAGCCCAAACCAGTACTCCACCTCCACCTTGCTGGGGTCTGAGTCGGACTGGAGCTCTCTGCCCTTTACCAATCCAGCCACGGGCCCATCCATCTGGCCCATCAAGACTCACTCTCATTTCATCAGTCCATAAAACCTTAGAAAAATCAGTCTTGAGATATTTTTTGGCCCAGTCTTGACGTTTCAGCTTGTGTGTCTTGTTCAGTGGTGGTCGTCTTTCAGCCTTTCTTACCTTGGCCATGTCTCTGAGTATTGCACACCTTGTGCTTTTGGGCACTCCAGTGATGTTGCAGCTCTGAAATATGGCCAAACTGGTGGCAAGTGGCATCTTGGCAGCTGCACGCTTGACTTTTCTCAGTTCATGGGCAGTTATTTTGCGCCTTGGTTTTTCCACACGCTTCTTGCGACCCTGTTGACTATTTTGAATGAAACGCTTGATTGTTCGATGATCACGCTTCAGAAGCTCTGCAATTTTAAGAGTGCTGCATTCCTCTGCAAGATATCTCACTATTTTTGACTTTTCTGAGCCTGTTAAGTCCTTCTTTTGACCCATTTTGCCAAAGGAAAGGAAGTTGCCTAATAATTATGCACACCTGATATAGGGTGTTGATGTCATTAGACCACACCCCTTCTCATTACAGAGATGCACATCTCCTAATATGCTTAATTGGTAGTAGGCTTTCGAGCCTATACAGCTTGGAGTAAGACAACATGCATAAAGAGGATGATATGGTCAAAATACTCATTTGCCTAATAATTCTGCACTCCCTGTAAATATATCACATATTATAATTGTCCAACTAAGAGACCTCCTCACGCTGTTTGCGTGGTACTACTTAGTGATGAGCACGGCAGGTGCTCATTTCAAGCGAGCCTCGCATAGCGAGGCGAGCCGTTAAACTTGGAGCACTTAGGCAATGAGCGCCAAAGGCACTCATTGCCAGCGAGCCGTTAACCTCGGAGCACTTAGGCAATGAGCGCCGAAGGAGTGCGATGAGCGCCGCAGGCGCGTAGCTAGGAGAGCAGTTAAACTTGGAGCACTTAGGCAATGAGAGCCAAACTATGAGCACTTTTAGCGGGACTTAGCAAAAAAAATACGAGCCAAAAAAAATATGAGACGCGGGATACGAGAAGCAAAAAATTATGATATTAGCGGCCGAACCAAAAACCCAATAAACACACTAACTACACCTAAAAAAATTAGAAAAACATCACAGACAGCATGGGTCAACAGCCAGGATGTCTGTGAGTGAGGTGTAATGCGAATTAAACTCGATTTACACGATTTTTGCAACTCAAAAATCGCCTAAGAGAGAAAAAAATGGCTGCTGAAAAAAACTGAAAACGAGGCTACACGACCACGAAGCGTGTAAAACATAGCCAGCCACTTATGTGGTAGAAAAATACTAATAGGAAGGATGGAAAATAACCGAGGAACGCTTAAAACATAGACTAATGGCGCCATTTTACAACACTAACTTACACATTTACACAACTAAAACAACGGTTTTGTCTTGCGCACGCAGCCTATATATAGGGCACACTTGACACAAAACTGACACTTTCTCCTCAGGTGATGACAGTATGACTGGACATTTTCTGCTGATGGAAAATAAAAAGAGATTCTTAGCTCTTCAGGATATTGATTGATAAATATTAAAAAAGGTACAGTATGTTAATAATCATTAATAAATAATTAATTAATTAATTATTAATAAATAAAGATTATTTACAAAATTGAGGAAACAAGAATTGACGCTTGACTTAGTTTAGCAATACTTTCATGCTTACCTGTTTGTAAGATATTAATTAATTGAATAATTAATTAATAATGTACTTTAATTGATTAATATTAATTTGTGATCATTGAGGAAACAAGAATTGATGCTTGATTTAGTTTAGCAATACTTTTATGCTTACCTGTTTGTAAGATATTAATTCATTGAATAATTAATTAATAATGTACTTTAATTGATAAATTATTAATTCGTAATCATTAAGAAAAATGTTTTAACGTTTATTAATACATGATTAATGCAAACAAAAATGCAAAGACATTTACACATTGATTCATTAATTATTAATGTACATTATTTAATTAATTAATTATTAGTAATCATTATAAACCAAAAAAAATAAAATAATTTACAATGCCTTTAGTTTAGGAATATATTAATGCTTATATCTTTAGAATATATTTAGTCAGTGATTAATTGATTATTAATGTACATTAATTTATTAATTTGTAATTAGTAAGATTAGAAAAGGGGGTAAAAAAAGGACCAAAAACAAAATGTATATTTTAAGATGCACTGAAATATCTGTGATGATGCAGATTGTCTAATAGGGATTAATTCAAATATTACAAATGCTTTAAAAAAAATTGACAGTTTCAGTGACGCTGCAGCCGAATCAACACAGAGAGTGACGTTTGCAGCCTTTCAACACCATAAACAGCACCTTTACAGGTATATCATTAAATTATGTCCTTGTCAAAAGAAAAAGGATTCTTAGTTGGAATTGATGTATATTAATATATTAATTAATTAATAATTAGCAATCAGGACCAAGAAAATGTTTTTGTTTAAAAATACATTGATGAGTATTGCTTTTATGTTTTCTATCTATGCTAATATATCTGTGTTGCTGCTGATTGACTAATAGGGATGAAGCAACGTATTACAACATTTTTGTATCTTATTTGACAGTTTCAGCATACCTGCAGCTGACTGAACACAGAGAGTGACGTTTGCGGGCATTCAACAGCATAAGGATAATCTTGACAGGTATAAATTTACTTTTTTTTATTTGGAATTGATAACACTTATTGATTATTTAATGTATTTTATTATATTAATTAATTAATAATTAGTAATCATTACAAAAAATTTGTTTGATTTAACCATATATTGAGGAATATGCTTGTATGTTTTGCATCTATGCCAATATATCTGTGTTGCTGGTGATTGACTGATAGGGATGAAGCAAAATATTACAAATTATTTCAATCTTATTTCACAGTTTCATCGGATCTGCAGCTGACTCAACACAGAGAGTGACGTTTGCAGCCTTTGAACACCATAAAGATCACCTTGACAGGTATATCATTTAATTCTGGAGTTGGATAACAGTTATTGATTAATTAACGTAAAATAATATTTTAATTATTTAATAATTAGTCATCATTTTAAAAAAAACTATAAAAGTAAGAACACTGTTTAACATGCACTTATATATCTGTCTTACAGCTGCTTTATGTACATTTGTTTTGGAAATATTAATTAATAATAAGATGAAAATCAAGATGAGGTTAGAAGACTTTAGAAAAAAATGTACATTTTATTAAGCACTTACAGTAGACATAAAAAGTCTCCACCCCCTGTTAAAATGTCAGGTTTCTGTGCTGTAAAAAAATGAGACAAAGATAAATAATTTCAGAACTTTTTCCACCTTTAATGTGACCTATAAACTGTACAACTCAATTGAAAAACAAACTGAAATCTTTTAGGTGGAGGGAAGAAAAAAAGAAAAGAAAAATAATGTGATTGCATAAGTCTGCACACCCTCTTATAACTGGGGATGTAGATGTGTTCAGAATTAAGCAATCACATTCCAAATCGTGTTAAATAGGAGTCAGAATACACCTGACATCATTTAAAGTGCCCCTGATTAACCCCAAATAAAGTTCAGCTGCTCTAGTTGGTCTTTCCTGAAATTATCTTAGTTGCAACCCACAGCAAAAGCCATGGTCCACAGAGAGCTTTCAGAGCATCAGAGGGATCTCATTGTTAAAAGGTATCAGTCAGGAGAAGGGTACAAAAGAATTTCCAAGGCATTAAATATACCATGGAACACAGTGAAGACATCAAGTGGAGAAAATATGGCACAACAGTGACATTACCAAGAACTGGAGCTCCCTCCAAAATTGACGAAAAGACGAGAAGAAAACTGGTCTGGGAGGCTACCAAGAGGCCTACAGCAACATTAAAGGAGCTGCAGGAATATCTAGCAAATACTGGCTGTGTGGTACATGTGACAACAATCCCCTGTATTCTTCATATGTCTGGGCTATGGGGTAGACTGGCAAGACAAAAGCCTTTTCTAACGAAGAAAAACATCCAAGCCAGGCTACATTTTGCAAAAACACATCTGTGGGAAAAGGTGTTATGCTCTGATGAAACCAAGGTTGAACTTTTTGGCCATAATTCCAAAAGATATGTTTGGCGCAAAAACAACACTGCACATCACCAAAAGAACACCATACCCACAGTGTAGCATGGTGGTGGCAGCATCATGCTTTGGGGCTGTTTTTCTTCATCTGGAACTGGGGCCTTAGTTAAGATGGAGGGAATTATGAACAGTTCCAAATACCAGTCAATATTGGCACAAAACCTTCAGGCTTCTGCTAGAAAGCTATACATGAAGAGGAACTTCATCTTTCAGCATGACAACGTCCCAAAGCATACATCCAAATCAACAAAAGAATGGCTTCACCAGAAGAAAATTAAAGTTTTGGAATGGCCCAGCCAGAGCCCAGACCTGAATCCGATTGAAAATCTGTGGGGTGATCTGAAGAGGGCTGTGCACAGAAGATGCCCTCGCAATCTGACACATTTGGAGTGTTTTTGCAAAGAAGAGTGGGCAAATCTTGCCAAGTCAAAATGTGCCATGCTGATAGACTCATACCCAAAAAGACTGAGTGCTGCTAAAATCAAAAGGTGCTTCAACAAAGTATTAGTTTAAGGGTGTGCATACTAATGCAAGCATATTATTTTATTTTTATATTTTTTCTTCCCTCTACCTAAAAGATTTCAGTTTGTTTTTCAATTGAGTTGTACAGTTTATGGGGCACATTAAAGGTGGAAAAAGTTCTGAATTGATTTATCTTTGTCTCATTTTTTTACAGCACAGAAACCTGACATTTTAACAGGGGTGTGTAGACTTTTTATATCCACTGTAAATATATGAAGTTCATTCAATCAAGAAGGAATGGAATTCAATGATTAAAACTTATTTTCATGTCATTTAACAGATTACTCATCTCTGGACCTGACTGAAGATAGAGAGTGAATTTGCAAGGATTTGGACACAAAGAACAGCAAGTTCACAGGTATATGATTTTACCATGCCCTTACGGTTTGGGATTGATGACACTTAATGATTAATTCAGAAAAGTATATTAGGAATTCATAGGGAGCAATATAACCACATAGCATATTATTTAAAATGAACATTCAGGCCCTAGACAGGGGGACCTAGATAGAAAACTTCTCCAACATGAAGCTAAATGGATTTATAAATTAAAAGCTTTATCCCCTTAGGGATTAAATGAAGGATTTACTTTTTCACCCTTCATTTAAATATGTAACAAGAAACGTTAAGTAGCAGTGATTATTATTCCAATGTTCAACATTATTTGAGTAGGATCACATATTACACTTTGAATAAAGACTTTTAGATTTCACTCCTAAAATGACCATCCATCTTAGATTATTATTTAAAAATGTATTCATTTATCTAGTTAACCAACTTACAAAGGATAAGTCTAATTATCTATATATCAGAGGTATTATTCCTCTTTTAACTATAGAGATGGCACACATTCACTCAACACATTAGAATTCTTCTTATATTTGTGAAGGAATTTCCTATAAGCAATTTTCGTTTTTTTGTTCTATCTTTGGAATAAAGGGGTAATAGAGGTTCACTACACAACTTCACCCTCAATTGTACTTAGTGTCTTATGGGAAAGAACATTTATGGTATAGGTCACAATATTTTTTAGTGTATTAGATAAATATTCAATAAAGAACCAGAGAAAAACAAAATATAAATCTTTATTTATATTATTGGAGACAACGTCAAATAAAAAATTATTTAAAAACAAGGGAATAGGAAATGATTCCTTAAAAACATTTAATATTAACTCCCTTATTTTTTGCACATTAGACCAGTATTGAGAGGTTGTCTCCAATAATATAAATAAAGATTTATTATTTTGTTTTTCTCTGGTTCTTTATTGAATATATGTGAAGGTGTTATGCACCGAGAGAAATAATCATTATTTCCCAACACTATAAAATAAAAGTGTATTAGATAACAATTATATTTTTGATGAAAATATATAGCTTGGTGTCACTTTAAATTTATTTTTTATTTTATTTTTAGCATAATTCAAATAATGTTGGAATTATAGAATAGATCATTCAGTGCATTTAACCATCATAAAACTTGATCTTATATGTTTCATTAATAAGTCACCTTTTATAGGTGCCCGGTCTCCTATTATGTAATAATATAGAATTAATTCATGGTGTAGATTTACTTTGAAGTAACATTACCTACTCCATATATTCTAAATGGAAGTTAGGAATTATTTTGTTGTCATTATGATTCTTTGAGCCTATTTACTATTTGAAATTGTCTGCTCTATTTCAATTCATATTTGCAAGAATCCATATGAGTCTCACTTGTAATATACTCTCATTTTACATAAGTTCAGCGTGATCGGCGCTTTCTGACTCTATTGTGCAGTTATGGTAGTTACAGCAAGGTTTAAAAGAGGGCCTGACGGCCTATGTAGTTTTACCTTGACAAAGACGTCTGATGACGTCGAAACACGTCAGCTTTTGATGACGTAGCAAGCCCTGACGCTAAGGGCACGCTGGCGTCTCATTTTCTAACAGTACTGTGTGTTTGAATATCGAGGATGTGTGCTTACCCTCCCTGTCCGTTTCCAAATGTTTGAATGCTGTGTTTTTTGCATGAGAAGGCTCTACTTTAAATAGACAGCTTTAAAAGAGGCATATAGATACCTGGATATTATTTATTTCCTTGTTTGTTTTGAAATGCAACGCCTTTCTGCATGAGGAGACTTTACTCCAAATAGACAGCCTTGAAAGAGGCATATTTTTGCCTGGATATTATCTACCGCTTAGCTTTTTAAAGGCACAGTGCAGAGAGATTTTATGTTACGATTGATTAACATCTCTCCTATATGCATTTACTGGGACTTCTACATAAGTCGTTTTCATCTCAAATAGTCAGACCCATAAAAGGCATAAAAATCTTATTGGAGTATAATAACTTTCTAAGTGTGTCATCACAATGACTTTGCTCTTTATCGGAGATCAAAAGCCTTAATTTGGGTTTCTATTTTTCTAAGACAATAAGTGAGTACAAGGAGTTTATTTTCAATTTGTCCCTAAAGTTAGGACTCATATGATATGTATATAACTCCAGACCATTTAAGATTTCCCATACTTAGGGCCTCATTCAATTGCGATTTGGCCAATTGAATAGGGCTCTAAATAAGCACATAGCATGTTTTTTTAAATGATGCTTTTAGTTAGTGAAAACCTTGCTTTTGAATAGATGTTTACTAACTAAATACTTCTTTAAAAAATATATGTTATGTGCTTATTTAGAGCCCAATTCAATTGTCCAAATTGCAATTGAATGAGGGCCTTAGTATTAAAGATTCAGCAACCCTATAGTTAATAGGTCTTACTTCCATGCCAAGTATTATATGACATCCAGATATGAATATATGACCTAAGCAATTTCCTAGTGCTTAACACTAAATTCAAAAAAAGGGGAAAATAATTTAATAGGGAAAAAAGTAGGATAATTTAGTGTTCTCCAGGATAAAGCAAGATAAGTAACTACAAAATTAAAAAGCGTCTATCCTGAAATAATGGCTGCAAGTCAAGAAAAATGGGTGTCACTGTCCCATAATACTGTGGGATTAGAAATAAGTGACCACCTTTATTATGACAGATGGAGTGGTATAATATTTTATCTCTAGAGCTTAAAAATAAGCATCATAATGGTATAATAATAATAAAGTGATGCTGGTATGCAAGCCTCATATGCAAAAGGTATTTGCTAATCATAGGGATGCAGCAACATATATTATAGATGAAAAGTTTGAGGATAGGCGCTGTCTATTTGTAAAAAAGTGCACTAAACTAAGAAAAGTTTAAAAACAACAACAAAAAGGCAGGGGGTAGAGAATGGTACCTAGTATAAATATAAATATGAACGCAGTATACTATAATTTAATTTGAAGTATAGAGGGGAGGCAGATATCACCATCAATCCTTAAATAGACATATGTATCACTTATAGCATTATCAAACCACTGCATAAAGTTAGGCTTTTACTGCTTAAGTGTGAGAAAAAAAGGATATGAGTATCTTAAGTCTCCCCTTTAGGACATAAAGCAATACATGTATACTTGCGTTTTTTGAAATACCACACAGGGGTGTAGTTGTTCTGCTGTGGCTCACAAAGAGCATAGAATAAAGTGTACCATCTCCCCCCTGCTCCCGACGGTCCGTTTCACCACTTAATGGGGCTTACTCATGAGTCCTGGAGAACACTAAATAATCCTACTTTTTTCCCTATTAAATTATTTCCCCCTTTTTTATATGACATCCAGCATTAAAAAATCTAACATTTTAAACTAATGCACTAATTACTAATTTGTATCAACAAGGACAGAATTTATTGAGCTGGATAAGCCGTATGTTTATAGTCACACATAAGTACTGTTGTGTGAGAGAACATTTACCCCTCTATTAAGAGATTAGAAGTACCATCAGGTGGTAGTTTGTCCTCACAAAATTTGGCCTATTTTTATCCCATTTTCTTTTCTAAATCCGGGATTTTTTTATCAATTTTTAAAGAAATTCGCCGTTGTTACCCTCAATTAATAAAATGTCTACTTTTGTAACTATTTAATCCCAACTCGTGTATATACTTGGAATGAACATCTATCCAAAAATAAAGTTTGAATAAAAAAATCAATAAAAAAGGTGGTTATATAGTGCCAGATTGCTTGGAACAACTTGCAAATAAATGAGGTTTTTAGGACGGCATTTTGCACAAAAAAAAAGGAAGATGAAGGAGGTTTGGAGATATTAATTGGTCATTACAAGAAAAAAAAAAGAAAGAGGAAGATATATATATATGCTTAAGTAATTACGTTTTAAAGAACATCAATTACACATCATATCTACATTCATTGCATCTTTAAGAACATTGAACATTCTTTTAGAACACATCTATACTTTGATAATAGTTGTTTATGTTTGATCTTCTTTATGACAATATGTCGCTTTTTAGGTTTAACATTGATCTCATTTTTGGATTAATTCACTAACGTATATTCATTTAGTAATGAATTGATAATTCAGTAGTCCTAAAAAAAAAAAAAAGTGAAATATATATATATATGCAGTCCTTTGCTATTTAATGTATGTCAATAAAACCTCAAAAAATGGTTTTGTTTATTGCATCAAAAAAAATAAAAAGATTTTAAAATGTTTGCATTCTTTAATTAATCCTATTTACTTTTAGATTGAAACCAGCTACAAACAATATGTACAGAAAACAAAGACAAAAAAAAATTACATATCTATTTACAATTACAGATTACAATGGCGGATAATGGAGAAGAAAACATTGAACGCAAAAGAAGATTGGCAAGGGAACGGAAGCCAAGGTGGATAGATGCACAGTCACCTAAAACTTCCCAACGCTTAAGAGAAGAAGATTGAGACTTTTAAATAAAAGAAAAATGAGTAAGAAAGCACAAAGAGAGTGTGTTGGGGCTTTAAAGAAACAAAAAAGTAAACTAAAACATGTCTGTGAACCATTGCCCAATGATACTATATTTCCTATTGACACCAATGTTCAGACACATGACACCAATGTAGATATAGAAAGTTGTAGTGATATCTATGTTGAGGAAGTGCGTGAGAATGTGTTTAGTAGAGCACTAAAAGCAGACACTCATTATTGTGGATTACTTAATGCTGTTTGTCAGTTTTGTGGGGCCTATCAAGACCAACTGATGGAGATTTCATTAGTTGCTGTCAGAAAGGAAAGGTAAGACTTCCACAAAGACACCTATTTCCACATTACTTACAAAGTATCATGAGCGATCCAACATTTCCAAATTTTACCAATTTAAAAAAAAACATAAGGTCTTAAAACAGTGCAATTTCATTTGCTTCAATGGGTGCCACATGTTTTAGAGTTCAACGGTATAATTTACCAACAGTCAATGAGGTTGCCATGGTTTTTAAAAATGAAGATGGTGAACCACCTTTTCAGCGGTATATTAGAATATATCCAGGCAATGAAGAACAACCTTTTATAAACATAAATATATTAAGTTGTAATTTAGATCCAATGACCATTTTCTTTCCAAATGGTGAATCTGGATGGGAAGCAAAATTACAATTGCAAAGTTATCCCAATAGTAAAGTTTGTGTTAGATGCAATATTTCTATGCTGAAATATAAAGTGGCCTAAACTGCTATTCGGGATTCTTTTAATCCAATTTTAAGTGGGGGAAAACTCACTCAACAATGGGTTATTGATTTCTATCTACAAGTCGAAGCAAATAATCTAAATTTCATAAAATTTCACCAAAATAAGCTTCGAGTAGAACAGTATTTTGGATTGTTGGATTATGTAACTGAATTGGCTACCAAGACATTCCGGCTGGAAGAGCAATTATTTTGCCATCCACTTTCCAAGGATCTCTTTGTAATATCCAAGAAAGATATAATGATGCCATGGCTATTGTCACAAAATTTGGAAAAACAGATTTATTCATTACATTCACATGGCCAGAGATCAAGGAAAATTTGAATCTGGGACAAACTACTTCTGACCGACCAGATTTAGTGGCAAGAGTATTCAAAATCAAACTCAATTAATTAATACATGATATAACTAAAGCACAGTTATTTGGAAAATGTGTGGCTTTTGTTTATACCATTGAATTTCAAAAAAGAGGACTGCCACATGCTCACATACTTTTAATCATGCAGGAAAAAGATAAGTTAAATACTGCAGAGAGAGTGGATTCAGTCATTACTGCTGAATTGCCAGATCCAGAAAAATATTCCAAACTTTAGGAGATTGTTACAAACAGAATGATTCATGGGCCATGTGGAGATATGAATCCAAATTCACCATGTATGGAAAATAAAAAGCGTACTAAAGAATTTCCTAAACAATTTCAAATGCAAAGTTATGCTAATTGTGATGGATACCCTTTGTATAAAAGAAGACAGCTATTATCCGAGGACAAAAGGTTGATTATAGATTTGTTGTTCCATACAATCCACATTTGCTCATGAAGTACAATGCACACATAAATGTGAAAGCTTGCACTTCTATTAAATCAATCAAATATGTGTATAAATATATATACAAAGGATATCATGCAGCAACTGTTGTTGTGCAAGGTGCTGCAAACGAAATGGAAATTCCAAATTTACATGACGAACTTTCAAATTATTTAGATGCTTGCTATGTCAGTGCTCCTGAAGCAATGTGGTGGCTTCTAAAATTTGAGATGCATAATCGGTCACATGCTGTCTATCGTTTAGCTGTACATTTGCCACAAAGTCAGTTTGTTTGCTTTACAGCAGGCAATGAAAGAACTGCATTAGCTCAAAGTGACCACAGAGATACAACACTTACTCCATGGTTTAAATTTAACTGCCAGAATACGCAGGCCAGACAATTTTTATACATCGAGATTCAACAACGAAGAAAAGATACACATAATATTATACCACAAATGTATACCATCAGTCCAAGGGGCATTGAACGTTTTAGTTTACGATTACTTCTTTTTCCTGTTCCCGGTGCACAACGTTTTGAAAATTAACGCACAGTAAATGGCATAGTTCATGATACTTTTCTATTAGCTGCAAGACATCAAAACTTCATAGCTGATGATACAGAATGGCACAGGTGTCTGGAAGAAGCAGCACTATGTCAAATTGTGTTTTGCAATGTACCTGATGCATTTACTTTGTGGGAAACATTTAAATTAAATATGTCTGAAGACTTCTTAAAACGTTAAAATGAGCCAATAGCACTGTTAAAAACTTTAATGGAAATTCAAGACATATTGTTTGCTCATGGATTAAATTGTGCAAGTTTTAATTAGCCTGATCCAGGACTTATAGATGACATCAACTTTGATGATTATGACACTGAGCTACAAAAACAAAACACTGAAGAACTGAAGAAAACTGGCAACTTTAAATACTTTACAGCTGATAAAATGGTCAAAGACAGGTATTTCTATTTAGACGGCCCTGGTGGATTAGGAAAACTTATCTGTACAATTGTTTGATGTGTTACATTCGAACACAGGGTCAGGTAGCAGTGCCATTTTCAACAACTGGAATTGCAGCTTTTTTGTTAGACAGTGGTAGAACTGTGCATAGTGGATTTAAGCTGCCAGCTCCCATTTTGCAAACATTAGTGTCAGATATTCGACTGAATTCTTTCCAAGCAAAAAAATAAAAAAAAAGTCAATTAATTATCATAGACGAGACAACAATGATGTCATGTCATGCTTTGCAATGTATTGATAGATTCTCAAAACAAGTGATGGATAATAATTTGCCATTTGGTTGAAAGGTGATGCTGTTAGGAGGAGATTTTAGGCAAATATTACTTTTTATGCCACATGGAATAGAACTGAGATCATTGAAACAAGTTTTAAGACAAGTAAACTGTGGAAAATATTTACACATGTCAAATTAGAATTAAATATGAGATCCGAAGGCCAAAATTAATTCAATGCTTGGCTCATTCAAATTGGAGAAGGAAAACATCCACAATACATGATTTACCCAATGATACCATTGAAATTCCATCCAAAATGGTTTGCAAGGAATCACTCATATCAGCAATCTTTCTAAACATTGTGAATAACGACAATTACTCAGACATTGCAAACAAAGTGATGTTAACATCAAAAAATATAGATGCCTTGAATCTAAATAACAAAATTTTTAAATTCATCAATGCACCACAAAAGAATTAGTGCAGATTCAGTTCTGGCTGATGATAAAGAAAGTGAATCGAATTTTAGTATCGAATTTATTAATTCTTTAACACCATCTGGAATGCCACCACATGTTTTGCAATTGAAAAAAGGGGCAATTGTCATGCTATTGAGAAATATGAATCCCAAAAAAGGACTTTGTAATGGGACCAGATTAATTGTGTATGAGTTAAAAGATCATTTTATACATGCAGAAATTATGACTGGAACCCATAAAGGTTAACAAGTTTTTATACCAAGAATTGATTTAGCTCCAAGTGAGAGTGGTTTGCCTTTTTTCCTTCAAATGAGACAATTTCCAGTTATCATGGCATTTGCCATGACCATCAATAAATCCCAAGGACAAACTTTTAAGTCTGTGGGTATTTTTTAACAAGAACCTGTTTTTGCACATGGACAACTCTATGTTGATTTTTCAAGGTGTACAAATCCAGATGCAATTAAAGTTCCAGTTGAAGACAACCCAAGTCAGGCTGGTCTACTACACGATGGCTGTATTTTTACAAAAAATATTGTGTACTACGAGGTTTTGTAATCACAGATAATAGTGGTTTCATTTGAAGGAAGAAATTTAAAGTCAATTGGCCTCTTAGTGGAACACTATTTCAGTTACAAAAATATGTCAACAATTTCAGAAAAATACAGTAATAACCAACAAAAAAGGAAGAAAGGAAAAAAAAGAAGGAAAAAAAAGGACTTACATCACATATACAGAAATAAAAGGGTGCTGTGCTCTTTGAAAGGAAAACAGTTTCAAGGAAAAATAAAAAAATGGAATGTCTTGGAAGTCCGTTTAGACATGATTGTCTAAACAAAACAGTAAGTTTCCATTTTAGAAATTGTTTAAAATGTATTATGTTTCTTTCAGGTTTGTAAGCTTAAAAATATGTTTGAAAAGGACTGATAAGTTGATGCATTCTATGTAATTAAGGTTTAATGTTAGTAGCAGCATCATCATTTCTTGTAAAATTAAAATGGTGCATGATATATAGATTATTGATCCGGTTAATGGAGTCAGGAAGGAATTATTTTTGGACAACACTTTCAACAAATTTACAAAGTTGAAATTACATTTATTGAAATTTGCCTTCCTCTGGATTCAATATTCAAGCTCAATATAGTTTAAAATAAATTAAGGTTATATGTTAGTATCTTATGTTAATGTTTGCATTGTTAGCATTGTATGTTAAAAAGTTTGATAAATTCATTTAGTAAATGTTAAAAAAAAGATTTATGTCATTTGCAGCAGAAACATTTGTTAACAAAATTCAATTTATAATTAAAGAGAAAGTATTCATCCAGGGAGTGATCCGATCGCCATTTAATGGTGTCAGGATGAATTATTTTTTTCCCCTTTTGAGACAATTGGCTAAGTTGCAATGGGGATTTTTACTGTTTGCATTCCTCTGGATTCAATACCTATGTGTTTTAACAGGAGTTTAAATACAAGTTTGTATGTTAAAAAGCATTATGTCATGGTTGAAGAGACTCATTTAAAAAAAGTTAAACAATTTCATGTTAGTATTGTTAAAAAAAAAAATTGTTACACAATGTTGAAAATATGACTTGAATATTAGAAAACTTCATGTCATTTTTTAAAATACGTTCTCAGAGAAATTTGATGGATTGTTATATTAGTATTCCATGCATGATAATTACAAAGTTTTATATGGTTTAATAGTACACTGTTTAAAAAAAAACAAAAAAAATATATAAGAATAGGAGTCTTATTATAGGCCTCTCACTTTTTTTATCCATCTTATTGGGTTGGACAATACTTGTATTCGCATTCACCTTTTTGATTCATTGAGTGAATGGGCAGCCTGTTATAGGCCCTTATTACGTTCATTCTTTATGCCCACATGGCTTCTATTTATATCTGAGTCCATAAGCACTCTCTTACTATTAATGATCTGAGTATTGTTTCTTATATTTATAAGGGCATGATATTTTTAGATCACTGCTCTATATATACTTTTGCCACTTTGTTCACACCTCCTAGTTGTATAATAGGGCTTGTTCCCTCTTATATCACAGTGTTTTGCATATGGCACCTTATCCTTATTTCTGTTTACATCATTCTGCTACCCTGCCTTATTTGGTATTTTCCCACTATTTATTTTTAGAGGTTTCTTTTTTGTCCTATACACTTATGTATCTCTCTTATAGTCTACCATTTGATATATAAGTCCCTTTATAAGGATATGGCTTTAATCATATATATACATTATTGACTAATATGTATATATATGTTTTATATATATCTTACACATATTTTAGAGTTTTTTGCCCCTTGTATATACCATACAGTTCTTTTCCATTATCTATGTTATTCTTTTTGCCCTTTACGGGTAATATATATGGCTATATGCATACTGAATTGCTGCCTCTATATTTTCTCCTGCTTATTCCATGTTGCCTTGGCGACAGCTCCCTATAAATAGCTCCTTGAGACAGCGTTATACAATTCCCCTTTGACAAAGACGTTGTACGTCGAAACGCGTCAGGCTCCTAGCAACGACGCTGCGTACGTCATCACGTTAGACGTGCGCATGCGCATTGCAACCTGGCGGCTGAGCCTTTCTGGAACCACGAACTTGCTATAGTGACGGCCTAGTTAAAGACCCTTGAACCCCATTTGTAGTATACCTAGTCTGCAAGTACTTTTTATTGCCTATGATAACCCTAAAATATGTGGGTGATTGATTCTACCTCTTCTGTAAATCTTAGGCACACAATGTGCTATACCTGAGTTAGATGCTAACAAGTGGATAGAGACACAGCCTATTTTCCATGTTGTATAACCAATAGCTGTGATTACGACTCTATTATACTTTAGGTAGAGCTCCTTTGAGATTTAATTGAAATAGGTACTGCATTTATGTACCTCCATAAACGGGTTATAGGCTCTGTAGCACGATAAACAGTGACTTATACTACCTTTCTTATGCAAGTACATTGCTATGTTAATGAATCCTCTGGATTTCTGGAGGTCAATTTATTCAGGCATGAGGGTGCTTTATATATATACTTAAACTTATGAGAAGTTTTGGTCATTTTGCCTTGGTTTATCATTATAAAACTTTAGCTCGCCCGTAGGTGTGAATAGTAATACCCACTCACTTAAGAGTTATACACTGCACAATACCAGTGCTTTAGGGTTTTCTGCTATTCCTTACATTTGCCCTTTTTTAAATTCCCCCTGTCACTTTTTAACATTTTCCTGTTTTTAATACGCCACTGTCATTTAATAAAATCATCTTTACATTGATTATAATAGTC
The DNA here is from genome assembly GCA_027410445.1 of Discoglossus pictus. Lineage (NCBI taxonomy): Eukaryota > Metazoa > Chordata > Amphibia > Anura > Alytidae > Discoglossus > Discoglossus pictus. The sequence continues at coordinate 329,164,580 of CM050165.1, forward strand.
CCACTATTTTGTATACTTCTTTATAGATAAGAAAAAGATTCAGAGTGTTAGAGAATCACAACGTGTCACAAACAGCATTTCCAGATTTAAAATTCTATTGACCATCATTTTTGTGACGGGCAGGTCGCTAATATATATATATATATATATATATATATATATATATGAGTGTATGTTACAATAAAAAGGTATAGTAAATACATGAGCAAGCAAATTAAAAGACTGAAGGAAAATACATTGAATAGTAATATAGTGCACTAAAGAATATGTTGCAGAAGAGGTGAGATCTGGGCACAGGAGGGCTTTCAATTTATCAGTACAGATACAAGAAAGTGAGAGATGCATGATGGGTGGTGGATGAGCAGGTTATTGCTTGGAAAGTACTTATTTTCCATTTTAAATTTGTTGTCACAAAAAAACAATAATTTTAAAGATATATTTTGTTGTAGTAAAATTATATTTGGAATTGTTTCCCATTCACAAGTATGTCTTACTTATTTCAATGACAGAAAATCCCATTTACATGACTACAGTATAGCAAAAACCAACTGTGTCAGTATTGTTTTTTTTTTCTAGGCTTAGTAATAAAGTTTTTCTTAATACTTGGACCATATATGCTAAAATGTTAAATGCTAGGGAACTCTTGGAGGTGTCACATTGTTGTATGTGTGTCCCACAGAATAATCACAACTTTCAAAGACTTTCCTGAACGTTCACTCATTAGTGTATATGGCTTCTAATATCATATTGTTTAATATATGGAAAAAAATGTCAATTCAAATTGTACACATTTCTATATAAAGTGAAATTTTCACTTTATGTCAGTTGCAAAAAGAACAGAGCATCCAATAATAAGAAAAAGAAAAATAGGTATATGCTCATAAGATCAACAGTTAGCTAAAGTTAAAAGAACAGTGCATTCAAAAAGTTCTTTACAATTTATCAATCAACATACACTTACAAAAACACTTGTTTAGTAGTGTTAAAATGTATACTAATTTAATTTCTTAAAGTGGGATGCATTATAACTCTGATAAAAAATGCAGGAGTGGGGTATATTTGACTCCTCTTAACTATAATTATCCCCACTTGATAAAATGAATAACATGACTTTAACATGCCTGTGATTTGGAATACCACCTACACCAATAATGATAATATCACCCACTGCATCTTACAAGCAAAAAAAAACATTTTTCCATTTTCAGATTTTCTAGATTATTTAGATCTAAACATTTTAATTACAATTTGCAGATTTTGTTGATGAAGTGATTATGTCACAAAGCCTTCTTTCTGAATTTCTATAGATACCTCTCTGTTGTAACATAATAGTTTCAGTATCTGGCAACCTACATCCATTTGCATTGAAATAATGAAGTGTTTATAGAAGAACAGTAAATAAAACATAGAATGCAAGAATTGAAATATTTATTTGAATGTGAACTATTGTACTGTTGATTTCCCCATTTTTCATATAGAAAGTTGGTAAGAAAAGATTAGGAATAAAATGGTATTTGCAATAGGCACTAAGAAAGGGAGTGTTATATATGTTGATAACCAATGGGCAGTTTATCTCCACTGAATGTTTTGAGGTAATGTGTAGGTGGGAATGCCAGTAGTTCTAGTGGAGTAGAATGAGCAGTCAAGGAAGAGGAGCTTGAGGTTAAGATGAGAGCCTGGAGCATTGAGAGGGCATTGAGAGAAAGCATGTTTAGATATATAAGTAATGTGTAATGTAGATAATAGTGTCTATGCCTGTGTGACAATAAAAAAAGAATTCTGTGGATCTATTTGATCAGGTGCTAGTGACTTCTGTGTATCTGTAAAGAAAAACTAAACAGAGGTAGGTGAGAGAGGTGCAGGAAAGATAGGGTGCAATTTCACAGAAATCAGAGCCCTGTTTGATCCCTCTGTTTTCTACAATTTCTAATATTATTAATAACATTATCCTTTAGTTTATGAGACAACAATGCGACCATCACTATACACTTAAGACATCCTGCTTGTGAGTGTACACATTGAAATATAATTTTAAATTACAAAGTAATGTCATAGTTATGAATGCTCTTGGTGACAATGAGTGCAGTTGTCAGGGAATAGTTTGATGGGATACATGTTTTGCTATTCACATCCATCTATGAATGGGATACTATATCATGGATGTGACAGCTACTGCAGATTGCACTCATGTGGTGAGGCAAGGTATATAACAAATAATGTAATGTTTTGTATTACTGTCATCAGGGGATTAATTGAATATTTTAATATAATCTGGATTACATTTTTGGTCTGGATTGGAGTCAATACAGGAAAATCAGGTGTCTAGCAAACAAAGCCACAAAATACTTTAAAGAGCAGCAAGAGATGTGGAGGCTCTCCAAATCAAAGGTAATATGTCCTGCAACAGACACTGTGCAATGGTCTCAGCCAGAATGTATAGGACCTAAGAATGGTCAGCTGCAGACAGTGCATGGAGTTATAACACATGGAGCAAAGTACCAGAAAGTGAATCCTTAACAGCATGAAATAGCCAACATAATCGGGCCTATCAGGCCCCCATCTCACAGGAACATGGAAATACCAGGAACCGGCTCACTCTTCGCAGATGCAGACACACCTTCTGGGCTGACCCCACAGCCTACTCAGTATGTGTGATTCACAGGAATAGTCCTGAGGTTCCTTCTTGACCTACCCAATGACAGATTAAACCAGGTACCCCTCCTGACAGAATGCCCAGTGATTTCTTCATCAAAGAGTAAAAGTGATAAAATTGCTTCTCAGGTTGATTATTCTTCAAACTACAAAAACATTCACATAAGCAACTAAATGTATTTAAAATTTTGTGATACCAGTTGGAATTTTAACTTATTTCACCTTATTTAGCCCAAGGGTTAGACTTATCTCCTATTAAAGTTTTGTATTGTTCTTCCCACCTCCCTTCTCATCCTGTTTACTATTGTCCAGCTGGACAAACATAATCATCGTAGATTGCATTTGGACTACTGTATTCAAAGTATTGAAACTGTGCAAAATCTTGGAAAGTAATAAAAATAAATACAGCCATTAAAATGTTCACTTTACAACAATTATTTTTCACTGAAAGATTCAATTTTATTAAACTTACTTAATGAAGATTCTGCCAGTACTATCATTAGAGCTAATGATAGTACTGGAAGATATATATCTTTCACCTTCCAATAGTGTAGTTCTTTAAAAGGGAAAGTTTTAATTTTTTGACCACAGTGAACTATTAATTATTTAAGCATATTTATATGTTCATAAACAGCGCATAAACATAGATTTAACATGAACATCACATACACTTGTCCTTTATTATAGAGCTAAAACTCAAGAGTGTTAGGATCCACGTCCGGGTTCAATCTCATGGCTTAGCACGATTGTGACATATATGTCAGTCTCATGCCACATCAACTACATCTATGTGCTCTAGAGACAGATTAGTCAGATATATCGCTCCTAGCTTTTGATGCAGTTTCTCCTGATTGATTGCTGTTAAGCCCCATTCTTTCTAAAAGCCAGTCACACTTCACCTGGGACTAATTAATGCTGCTCAGTCCTCCTCTCGGTGCTTGTTGTAGCTTGTAGCTACTGTGAATGGGAATACTTCTTGCTGCTCCTGTCTCTTCTTGCTCTGTTTTTTTTTACTTTTTGACTGGTCTTTGCTTATGATCGGGTTACTTAACATGTTTAAATTCTGCTGGCCCCTGATCTTTGGCTTGCCTGACCACTCCTTTGCCTGTGCTATTGGACTTATTATTTGGGACTTGCCATCCTTTGGTACTTCATCCCTGAAAGATTTCACCAGAACAGCCCTGACTGTTCCCTGTATAGTTATATCTTGTAGGCTACTTAGTGTTTTACATTTGTCTATGTCTGTGAACATTTCTTTAAATATTTTTTTCACATTATTAGTATTTCCTTTAAATTCAAAGGATGTTATATAAAATTATTTAGATTTGTATGTGTAGTCAAAGAAGTATTAAACTAAAAAAACATAAAGAAATATGTGATAGCTCATTTAATCACCTTGTTGATTTGTGTGTCATTGTGATCATTGATTCTTAACAACAAAAATCCATTCATGAAATAGAAAGAAATGCAGGTTAATTAAAAAAATATGTTGTAGTAAACTTTTACAAATATGAATTTTTCAAATAAAAATAGCGTTTATAGTACTTTTGCTGGTATTTTTTAAGTGCATGAGCAAAGTACAAATTGTCATTCAGAGCTTGGGAAAAAAGATTATAATTGGTGAGATTTTTAAACATTCAATATACAAATCACAGCCAAAAATGTAGCATCTGTATATACAGTACAGTACTTTATTTTTTTACTGTACCTATCAAGCAACTTATTTGATGTTCATCTACAAGCAGTGCAAACAATGCTGTATCTGTCAAGAGAAATTACTTGCCATGACCAATAGTAATGAAGTGGGATCTCACAGTGAATGCTTAGATTTGATGACAATCAGTGCGCCTATCACCATCTCTATTTGATATTGTTTAGCTATATTGATATCACATTTACTAGGCATACATGTGTTAGATTATAACTGATTGTTATAATATAATGACATCTAAACACGTACCCACTGATATTGATTGAAAACAATGGTCATTGTATGTTAATTAGATCAGACAAAAGTATTTGCTATCATATAGTTAAGAGGACAACATGCTTAACTAACGCATGTATTACTTCTGGATTTAATTAACAAAGTTTAAACGGACTATGCAGGTCAACAGCCATTTGTGTATTTTTACAAATTAAACTTAAAAATAATCATGGCTATTAAAACATGACATATATGTATTTATTTATGGTGTGTGAGATCATTCTGCTGGGGGAATGTCATTAATAGAATTACTATCTGAAAGCCACTGGTATATAAGTTAGTTACATTGTTTGGCAGCATTGCATGCAATGATCAAAATGCCTTAGTAGATGTAAAATTTGCCTAAAATAAAAATAAAAAAGTTATTCAGTAAAGAAAATTATAAAAATGAGACTACACCATCTCTATTCAATGGCATTCCTCAATGACCATCAACTGGTGAAATATCAACCATAACTATACGTGTATGTAGAGAAGAGGGTTGTGGACTTCATGATGGTAGGTAACCACTTGGTTACATAATATCCCATCAAATAGGCCATGATCATCTACTCTGTAGACAGGCATCAAAGATGAGGGTTTTAGGCATGAAGGGAGACAAGGACTGGCCCGGTTGTGGATTCACTGGAGAGAGGTGGTGCTAGCAACCAGAATACGCTTTGTAATGTCCATGTTCAGCTGTAGCAGCCACTCTGTTTCTGCACCATCTGGAGAATACCTGGTCATGTAGCGCTCCATCTGGAGGTTGTGTCGCCTTGTCTGCTCCAGTGTAGCTTCCAACAGTAGGCAAGGGGGTTAAGACCTATCTTCTGTCAGGCATGTCTGTGAGAGAAGAAGGTGGTGGTGGTGACGGAGTGGGGAGGTGCTGAGGAGCGCTTGGGATTTGTAGAGGTGGGCTTGGTGGTACTTAGGTCCAGGAGGTGCTCTTGGTGGGAGAATGAGGTAGTAGTTCTGGCACAGTATGGTGGTCAGTCCAGTAAGAGGGCCCAGGTGAGGAGTTTATCTTGGGGCGAAGGGGGCCAGTAGGGTCAAATGCCACAGGTGTTACAGATGGCCCCTGAAGGTTCCCCCATTGACCACATGAAACTTACATCCTCCTCCTCTTATCACAGGCAGTGTATCTTCTCTGTGGCCCCTCCTCCACCTTTTGCCACAGATCCTTGTGTGCGGCGGCATAATCCAGTTCATACTGTTCTGATTCAACCTGAGCCGATGCCCCCACCTCAGGCTCCATGAAGTAACTGGACCTGCTGGGCGGTGAAATGAGAAAACCATAATATTTGAATTAATATAATTGTATGAACATTTGATCATTGTGTTTTCCTATATATCTGACATCATGATGTTTTGAACCTGGATATTTCAATTATTTGCCATTGTGTGGAGTTGTTATTTGGATCATTGCTTTGTTTTATTAGCTTGGCTAATAATGGCTTATAACAAAATATTAAATCCTGCTACAGCCTGCCCTCTGCAGCTAATGCAGACACAAACTCTGCTGAACTTGTTGTGCAGTGTGTCAAACTATCTAACCAAACTGTTACCATCTCTCAAAAATAGTTATTAACATGCTTTTGAAACATTTACTCACTTTAAATTGTTAATTTTGCTTTTCTATTGTAATTGATACTCATTATAAAGTGTTATCTCTAATGATGCTGCCCACCAAATAAAACTTACATGTAAGCTTACTGGATTTGACTAGAGATAGATTATAAATGTATTCCTATTCAAATACAGGGAGCTTACGAATCCCTTTCATTGGTGGACAGAATTTCCATTGTACGTGTGTTATCTATGTGTGTGTGTGTGTGTGGTGTACATGTGTGGGTAGAAGTCTCACAATGGTTGCTGGCCCCATCCAGTCCCTCTACAACCTCTCTCAATCATTAAACTGCACAGTCACTGGGGCACCACCACCTGTGACTCTTGCTGCTCTTGACTCCTCTGCCATCTTCCACTTTATCTTTGCCCAGATGCCATCATAGTAATGCTTGACAGACCTCACATCCATGTTAGCGTAACCTAGGGCAGTGAGGCCTGCTGCCACCTGACGCACTCTGGCCAGGCTTAACGCCTCTCCTGCCATGTAGATAGTGCCACAGGCATGAATAACACAGAGGATGATCATCATCAATTTGTGCGAATAGTTAGGGGACCAGTATTTGGGTAAAACTTCTTGTCCTCCTAACTGTGCTGGGGATCCTGTTCTCCCTGATTTGTCCCTGAGGTCTATCCCTCCCCACCATCACCCCCCTCTCCAGATCAGGCCCATCCCCCTCTGGCCCTGCACTATATGTGCATACATCTTGGGGAGCATCCTTCCCTCAAGCTCACCTACTGACCTCCCCCTCCCATAACTCCCACTACTGCCACTCCAAGCCCTCCCTCCTCTTCTTCCTTTCTCTTCACTGCTTCCCTCCCTCCTCTCCATCCATCCTCACCATTCCCTCATCTCCCTCCGTCCTCACTGCTCTCTCCCCTCCCTCTCTTCCCTCTCCCTCCTCCTCTCCCATCACTCTCTCACCTCTCTTTCCTCCTCTCCCTTCTCTCCGCTCCTCTCCCACTCTATCCATATTAAGTTCAACATTAAATATTTAAGGATAAATGAAAATAACATGTTATATGTTTATGAGGGAAAATATGTTATATGTGTGATTTTAATGTAAGGTATAGGGTGGGGATATGGGGTTTATGGGTGAGGTGGCTAGCTATACACATTTATATGTGTAGGTGTACATAAGTTATGTGTAATCAGTAATTTGTTTGTTCAGTAAATTTACGTGACAAGAACTTATATATCAAAAGACAAAGTGCCCTATTCAGTTGCCTAAAATGTCAATTACATGAGCCCGTAAAGCAGCCCGTAAATGTTACTGATATTTAATTGGCTATGTTTAGCAACTTGCATTGCAAGTTACAGGATCAAAAGCACTGCTGTTGTAAAACCCGTAAATGTCCTAACTCCCTCATTGACTTTTCAAGCAATCAAATGTAAACAGTTCTAAAGATGCAAAATCGATATTCTATTGCAAACGTTCATGTAGCCCGCAATTGCCTTCAAACTGTAAATGGCAAATGTACTAGATAGGACTCGCAAGTGTGCTAAACACCTGTTCATAACACTGCAAAAAGCAAATAAACTCATTTTTGTAATTAAAAATACTGGGAAAGTCATTCAAATTAATTGCACAACAATCTCAAGCTTGCAAATCTGCAATAAAAATTATGTTTTATAAGTTTTATTTCTGAATTATATCAAGGAGAATCAAGGAGTAAATACATATCATGGAACCCGCATGGACTAAAACAGTTGCTTTTATTGATTTCTACATTTCTGGACTGTGAGTCTGATTGCAAATCGGACTTCTAAACACTAATTGACTGTAGTTTTACTGATGTCATGATGACGGTCTCATTTACTATTGACTCTGTCTAAAAAGTAACTTACGGGCTTGCTATATTGATCGTGATCATGCCCTGAAATGTTTTTTATGGGTTCATGGCTTGCGTGTGGAGGCTGTGAGCCTGTAATTGTGGGCTTGAGTCAATTGAATATATATAGATATGCAGAAAATGTGTAACTCAGAGTCAAAATTCCATATAATTTGGCGCTTGGAATTGAGAAGTGCCAAAAATCTGTAAAATAAGAACAAACCTGCTTACCAACACTCACAAAGCTCATTCTCTCTCTCTCTCTATAGCACAAATCACTCCAAATCCTAGACCTGTATGTTTACTGGTCAAGCTACAACACATCCAGCGTTTGGGCAGGAAACATACAGATTTATGAACTGTTCATGTTAATTAACGTGACGTTTGTGATTTCTATTGGGTCCTATGGCAGTGTCGCAGCAAGAAAGCAGTAAATTTCATGTACTAGAGTGAAACTTCACGTAATCCTGCCCCTTTTATTTTACTGACAAGACATGGGTTTACAAGTTGTAACTGAAATAGGTAAAATTGGGAAAGCATGGAATTGAAGAGATACGTAAATTGAGAAAATAAAGCTCCCGCAGTTGCAAGTAACCATAATTATGAGTCTGTGAATAAGCAACTGAATAGGGCTTTAAGTTATTAAATAACGTATTGCATGATATCTAGCATTATCTATTCATCTCTAGCACTGTTTTGCAATTGCAGCATTCCTAGCAGATGTTTCAGTCCTTTATCCAGAAACTCAGATCGCCTGCTATCAAATATACCTATGGACCAAATATCAGTATTTGTCTCCAAATACATTCTAACTCACTCTCTCTTCTCTGCCCATGATCTGCGCCTATCATCCCATATCATTAACTTCTTCCATGTCTGCCTGTAGAACTTCTCAAATGCAGCCTCCACACGTTGGAATTCTATAGTTCCCTGCAAAACACCCTCCCTTAGTTTTCATAGTCATATGTTCTCTGGAAAGCCACCTGTTCATTGAAGCATACAACTTATGTCCTTAAATCCACAATTAACTTTAAACAAGGCTACCTATTTTATTTTCACACTCTAATTTCTACCATTTACATTTATAAAGTAGTCATGTCACCTCATGTCTCTACCACCCTTATTTTCTTCCAGGTTGTAAGCTCTCACAAGAGCATTGCCTTAATTCCTCCTGTCGTGTGTTTATTTTTACCATCTTTAAATGTATGTGAAATATTTATACCATGTTTAATTTACTGCTAATAGGAAGCTAATAGTAAGGTACTTTATAAATAACATATTATAATAATCAGTGGTGAATGTGGCTGAGATATCACAATTATGGCCAGAACATTTTTTATCCAACAAAGTTAATTTATAGAGTTGTATTATTATTTCTGATTTTTTTTATTGAAACCATGTGACACATTTTGCATTTATATTCTTAATGTTATAGTTATTCATTGACAGCCTTAGTAAATTGTGATTCTGCAAATTTAAAAAGGCTCTATTTAAGCACACAGCATATTTTTTTACAGATGTTTTTAGTTAGTGATCTTCTATCCAAAAGCAAGGTCTTCACTAACTAAAAACTTCTGTAAAAAATATATGCTATATGCTTAAATAGAGCCCTTTTAAATTTGCTGAATCGCAATTTAATAAGGCTGTGAATGTTCTAATGTGTTTGCGAGTTTTCAGGAACCCACAAAAGAGTATGGGCATTAAAGTAAAGCAGAAGTGGCAGAGTAACATCCATAGAAATTACAGTATGTGGAAATGTAACAAATAACTCATAAGAGTAAGAATTATTGTCAGTTAGCCCCAAAACTGAATATAACTAACACAACTTTACTAAAGTCAACCTCAAATACTGGACTTTGATTTATACAAAAATATATAGTTACAATAAGATGTTTTGAATATAAATCACCAGCAGTTCATCTAAGGAGAGCAGGTTCTTGAGTACACTCAGGGATCATTATCTGGCCCAGGTTATACAAGAGCCTACTAGAAATGAAGCTATCTTAGATTTACTCATCACAAATAATATTGATATAGTATCAAATGTTGGAATAGGGCAACCTTTGGGAAATAGTGATCACAACACAGTCTCATTTGAGATTGAATTAAAAAACAAAATTTTAAGGGGCCAACGAAAACTCTTAATTTTAAAAGGGCAGATTTTAATGGTCTATGGGCAGCAATACAAAGTATAGACTGGGACAGAGAACTGATACGTAAAAACACTGAACATAAATGGACAACATTTAAATCCTTACTAAATATACATACACATCGGCCAATAGTGTGTGGGAATAAAAGTAAAAGGAATAAATCTCATCCAATGTGGCTTAACAATGATTTAAAGATCAAGATACAGAGTAAAAAACAGGCATTTAAATCATACAAACAAGAGGGGACAGAGACTGCTTTACACGAATACAAGGAAATCAACAAGGCTTGCAAAAGCGCAATTAGACTGGCTAAAATAGAAAATGAAAAATGTATTGCAAAAGAGAGTAAGACTAACCCTAAAATATTTTTTAAGTATATTAATGGGAAGAAGGCGAGGAAGGGAGCTATAGGAACATTACAATGTGACACAGGCCGTCTGAAAATTAGTGACCAGAAAAAGGCAGATGAGCTAAATAGGTTATTTTCTTTGGTATACACAAGGGAGGTACCAGGGGTTGGGACACTGCAACATAATGGGGCTACACTACATTTGCCAAATAATTGGTTAACACAGGAAGTAATCCAAAAGAGGTTGGAAACAATAAATGTTAATAAAGACTCGAGTCCTGATGGAATACATCCAAGGGTACTAAGGGAACTGGGTTCTGTAAAATCCAAACCATTATATTTAATTTTTCAAGATTCACTCAACACAGGGTCTCTACCAGATGACTGGAGAAAAGCTGATGTGATGACTATATTTAAAAAGGGAGCAAGAGTAAATCCGGGGAATTATAGACCAGTGAGCCTAACTTCTGTAGTGGGGAAGCTTTTAGAATGTTAATAAGGGATAATATACAAGAATATGTCTATTTGAACAGTATTATAAGTAGGAGTCAACATGGATTTATGAGGGATAGGTCATGTCAAACAAATCTAATTAGTTTCTATGAGGAGGTTAGTAGGAACCTGGATCAAGGCAACTCAGTGGATGTAGTCTTTTTGGATTTTGCAAAGGCCTTTGATAAAGTGCCACATGGGAGACGATTGGGCAAACTAAGCGATACAGGAATTGCAGTAAATATCTGCTCATGGATTGAGAGCTGGCTAAAAGACAGGAAGCAAAGGGTTGTTGTAAATGGAACATACTCCGATTTGACTAATGTGGTAAGTGGGGTTCCTCAGGGTTCAGTATTAGGTCCTCTCCTTTTTAACATATTTATTAATGACTTAGAGGTAGGATTGGAGTGTGGTGTCTCCATTTTCGCTGATGACACAAAGTTGTGCAAGGTAATTAACTCAGATAATGATGTGCTTTCCCTCCAAAGGGATTAACATAAAATTCAGGAATGGGCATCTAAATGGCAGATGAGATTTAATATGAATAAATGTAAAGTTATGCATCTGGGAAGGAAAAATAACCATGTAATTTATAATCTTAATGGAGCAAATCTAGGTGTATCAGATATTGAAAGGGATTTGGGAGTGCTTGTGGACAACCACCTAGGTAACAGTGCTCAAAGTCAAGCAGCAGCTGCAAAGGGAAATACAATATTAGCATATATTAAAAAGGGTATAGAAGCAAGGGAAGCAAATATAATTCTGCCACTATACAAATCTCTAGTACGCCCTCATTTGGAATATGGAATACAATTTTGGGCACCACTTCATAAAAAGGACATTTTAGAGCTGGAAAAGGTAAAGAGGAGGACAACAAAACTTATAAGGGGAATGGAGGTGCTAAGTTATGACGAAAGACAAATTAAACTAATTTTCTCTAGAGGTTTTCAACTGACAATAGGACATCACTTGAGGTTAGAAGTAAAAAGATTTCACCTTAAAGAAAGAAAAGGTTTCTTCACAGTAAGGGTGGTTAATCTGTGGAATTCTCTACCAGAGGAGGTGGTGACAGCGGATTTGATAGATAACTTTAAAAGGGGACTACATTTATTTCTAATTAAAAAGTCACTTCAGGGTTATCATGGATAATTAGAGAGACAGTATTGATCCAAGGAGGAATCCGGCCGTACCAAAAAATTGTCCTGTGGATCCTATTTAGGAATCCTTTAACAACCAACCAAGGTTGCACAGAAACACCTTTTATGCAGCCTTTATTTTAATTATTATTGCCACATACTAATTTTAAAATTTCAATCTTTATTTGTACATTTAAAATGTTGTTAAAAATGCAACAATTAAAAAATTCATGTTAAACCCAAGGGGCCTCATTCTATTATCGGCCGTAGGAGATGCGGGGCCGCAATGACCGGCCGCAGGCTATTTGCCTATTCTATTCCTTTCCGGCAGGGGGCTCCGGCAGGCTTGCGGCTGGCGCCTTGTTATCCCTTGCGGCCGCACGCGCCGCAGGAAAGCCTTTGATGTTAAACGGCAGCAAGAGTTTCGGCCGCAAGAAAACACCGGTTGCTATTCAATTGCTCCGGGAACTCTCTCTGCAAGGCTAAAACCGAGACGTAGCTTACTTGCACCAAAAAGGTCCCGCAAGCACACAATTAGGCACATAATAAAGCCATCCTGCACTCTGATGAGGGTGTTAGCATTCATAGCACAACATTCCCCTACACTCAAATCCGCAAATAATTTTTATTTTAATTCATGTCAAATATCCGTGAACAAAGTCCCGAGGGCTTGGAGCACCTCAGACCCGCCCAGGCTGCAGGACGGAAAATAAACCTTTAATGAAATATCGGATTTGGGCTGATGTGCAAGCTTGAGAGGGGGTTGCTATTAATCCTCATGTCCCCCATAATGATCCCTAGCATTTACAGAGCTTTACAGTGCCATCTTGAATTTATTTTTGCATTCAAAGTTTTCAGACCTTGCGGCCGGTTGCATGATATGCGGCCGGCCGTAAGGGGGATATCCTTACGGCGCGGTCTATTTGAATTGCAAGGTAAAGGTAGCTCTACACGGGGCCGTAAGATGGCCGCAAGGAATCGCAGCTTTGCGGCCGTTTTACGGCCGATAATAGAGTGAGGCCCAAGGTGTTTAATCCTTTGGGTTTTTTGACTTCCAGCAAATTCTTAAAGGTTTATTTAAGTTTTATTATTGTTGTTATTATATTCTTTGCTTTGATCACAGCTTTTTTATTTAATTACTTTATTATGCTCAAGTCAATAAAAGATTTTATTTTTCAATTCAACTGTATTTGTGTATTTTTGGTTATTTTTCCTTAATCAAATCCTTATCAGGTACCGTGGATTTAAATTTACATAAGATTAAGATTTTTACATAAAATTAAGATAAGGTTTTATAATCCTTTTAACTGTTTAAAGTTTTGTTTATTCATACAGCACTTCACTTGAGTATATGCTTTAAGTGCCTTTATGTTTCTTTTGTGTTAATCTTTTATCCTGTTTATTTATGTTAATTCGTAATTCTATTACTTAAAGTGCATTATAATTCCAATTGTGTTATTCAAAACTGTTATCTTAAAGTGCTTGTGCTATTGTGACCTAGTGCTAATTTCTTCTTATATTATTGAATTACCCTTTTACCTCGTGACTGTTAGTCTGTCACTGTCACTACTTTACCTTATTCATGTATAGTGCTAGTGCTGTGCTATTTTTTAAATGTATACACTCCTGATGTTGTGCTGTTTCTTAAACTGTATGTTTCATTAATGCTTCTGTCTATTGTTTTTCAAAAGGAGCTTGTGTCCGCCTTTTTTTTGCTTTAAGTATGCTTTTTACTCCTTTTTCTTGCTTTTCTATTTTCTTATTCTTGTATATTACTCTATTGTTACTATATTGTGACTTTGTGGTGAAGGAATTAGCTTCCTATCTTTCTTTTAAGTTAGTAGTGGATCTGGAGCTATAGAGCTGTATCTATCATGCTCCACGCTATGTTGGTGTGGTCTGCGCTGTGATCGCGCTTACTGATGATGTCACAATCTCCCGACGCGCGTTTCATGAGGCTCTATCCGTCTCTCACTCATCAGGGGCACAGTGCTGCCTTCTCTGTGGAGCTATTTATAGTTTCTATGGCAATTAGTTAACTCTTTGTGTTCCATAGTTTCTATGGCAATTAGTCAACTTTTTATGTTCTTGAATGTTTTTGTTCATGCTTTATTTTCAAATGTTGCTTTTGATCTTCTTTTTTACTATATTATCTTTATATTATTGAAATAAGTGTAATGATTTTAAATAAGGAAATTACTTTCAAAGTGATACTTTTAACTTGCTAGTTTTAGTATACCTTTGTATTATTTTATTAAAACTTTGTTTGCTAAACATATTTTTTTATTTTAAATTATAATTATTTTGCATACCATGTTAATTTATTTTTTATCTAATCTGGATACTTATTTATTTTGCTCTATATTCTTTATTGTTTATTTATATTTCAGTTTTTGTTTGTATATATTATTTATTTACTTATTTATTTATATATATTTATTTTATTTATGTTTTATATTTATTATTGTATTAATGACTTTTATAGATAAAGATGGTATTCTAATTACTTCTGTTAATTTTTCATATCTTTGAATAAAAGTTTTCTTTTTAATTTTGTATTTTGTTTTATTAGTAATTCTTTTAAATGAATACTATATATATAGATTCTTCTGTTAAACTTTGTAGATTTTTGTATCCTTTTCATATATTAAATCTAGGTATTTTTCATAAGAGGGTTTTTCAAATGAATGCTGTATATGTAAATTCTTAATTTAAACCCTGTGTTTTTTTTGTATCCAATTGAAATATCCATTTTGCCTCTTGACACAGTAGGTGTTTATCCCAATCTCTTCTTGTTGTTTTTGGTATATGATCAATACCTATGAATTTCAAACAGTATGGATTATTGTTGTGATGATGACGTACATGTTTTGCTATTGGGGTATCTTTTAAATTTAAAACATAATTTACATGTTTTAATACACGGCGTCTTAACTGTCTTTTGGTTTTGCCTGTGTATTTTTTATTACATGAGCAAATTATTTGGTAGATAACACCTTCAGTTAGACACTTTATATTGTGTCTTATCTTATAATTCTTTAATCCTGTTGCATCTTGAAATTCTGTGGTTTTTAATAAAAATGGACATGCTTTACATTTACCGCATGCTTTACAGCATTTTTGGCCTTCTATTAGCCAGTTCCTCTTATTTTTCTTTTCTTCATAGTAGCTATGTACCAGGAGATCGTTTAGGTTTTTTGCTCTTATGTAATTGTACTTTGTTCTGTAAGTACTTCATCCAGATTTCTGTCTAATTTCAAGATGTTCCAGTGTTTTTGCAATATAGATCTTATTTGTTGGGATTGACTTGAGAAGTTTGTGATGAATCTTATAGGTTGTTGTTTTTTGTCTCTTTTATTTTCAACCAATAGTTGATTTCTATCCTGTGTTAAGGCCCTATGGTATGCTTTCTTCAACACTTTTTTTGTGTATCCTTTTTGAATGAATCTTTCCTGTAGTTCTTTAGCTTGTATTTTGAATTCTTGTTGACTGCTACAGTTTCTTTTTATATGTAAATACTGTCCTATTGGTATGGCTTTCTTTGTTGAAATTGGATTGTGACTCTTCCAATGTAACAACGGGTTTGTTGTCGTGGTTTTTCTAGTTCTTGTTGCTAGCTTTTTGGGAATTTACATAGATGCTTAAATCAAGGAATGTCACTATTTTTTTATTAAACTCATATGTTAATTTTAAATTGTGTTCATTATTATTCAAATTTTTTATGAACTCTGAGTTCTTCTTCAGAGCCTGACCATATGACCAGTATATCGTCAATGAATCTTATCCATAGTTCTATTTTTTGTGTATAAGATTCATTGTTTTCTGAGAATACTATATTATTTTCCCAGTGGCCTAAAAATAAATTTGCGTAGTTAGGGGCACACGGCGTCCCCATTGCCCCACCCCTAATCTGTTTATACCATTGTTTGTTGAAGATAAAATAATTGATGAATCCGGTCGCCGGTGGAATCAGGAAGGAATTGATTTTTTTTTTTTATTTCCCTTTGAGACAATCGGCTAAGTGTCGTTGTTTTTTTTTTTTTTGCCTTCCTCTGGATTAATTAATAATAAAAAAAAAGAATTAATAATTGATTAATAATTAACAACTAATTAATTAATAGTTAATCTGCATATTGCAGATCAGAGGAGATCTAAAAAGGTTGAACTTGATAGACTGAAAGTCTTTTTTCAACCTTAAATACTATGGGCCTCATTCTATTATCGGCCGTAGGAGATGCGGGGCCGCAAGGACCGGCCGCAGGCTATTTGCCTATTCTATTCCCTTCTGGCCGGGGGCTCTGGCAGGCTTGCGGCCGGCGCCTTGTTATCCCTTGCGGCAGCACGCGCCGCAGGAAAGCCTTTGATCTTAAACGGCCGCAAGAGTTTTGGCCGCAAGAAAACCCCGGTTGCTATTCAATTGCTCCGGGAACCCTCTCGGCAAGGCTAAAACTGAGACACAGCTTACTTGCACCAAAAAGGTCCCGCAAGCACACAATTAGGCACATAATAAAGCCATTCCCCTACACTCAAATCCGCAAATAATTTTTGTTTTAATTCATGTCAAATACCCGTGAACAAAGTCCCGAGGGCTTGGAGCACCTCAGACCCGCCCAGGCTGCGGGACGGAAAATAACCCGTTAATGAAATATCGGATTTGGACTGGTGTGCAAGCTTGAGAGGGGGTTGCTATTAATCCTCATGTCCACCATTATGATCCCTAGCATTTACAGAGCTTTACAGTGCCATCTTGAATTTATTTTTGCATTTAAAGTTTTCAGACCTATCCTTGCAGCGCCGTCTATTTGAATTGCAAGGTAAAGGTATCTCTACACAGCTATCACAGCTTTGCGGCCGTTTTATGGCCAATAATAGAATGAGGCCCTATGTAACTATGTAATATGATAGTTGTAAAACTGCTATTCGTCGTCACGCTTGCGACAAATCGCAGTTTGACAACTACGACCAGTTGCAAAAAGCCCTGCGCATGCGCACTGTGCCGGTCGTGTGCATGCGCGCTGCGCGGCATTAGACACCCATGCGAACTGCGCCGGTCATGAGCACGGCAAAGGAATCAAGAGAAGGGAGGAAGAGGCACACAGGGGAGGAGGGGAAAGGCACACTGGGGAGGAGGGGAGAGACACACAGGGGAGGAGGCGAGAGACACACAGGGGAGAAGGTAAGAGACAGACAGGGGAAGAGGGGAGAGACACACAGAGGAGGAGGGGGAGGGACACAGAAGAGTGGGAGAAGGGGGAAGAGGCACAGAAGAGTGAAAGGAGGGGGAAGAGATACATGGGAGGGGGAAAAGGCACAGGGGAGGTAAATGGGGGGAAGAGACACAAGGGAGAAGGGGAAGAGAAGGGAGCCAGAGAAGGGAGGAAAATACACACAGCAGAGGAGGGGAGAGGCACACAGGGGAGGAGGGGAGAGACACACAGGGGAGAAGCACACAGGGGAGTAGGGGGAGAGAGACAGACAGAGGAGGAGGGGGAGAGACACACATAGGAGGGAGGAGACACACAGGGGAGATGGGGGAGAGACACACAGGGGAGGAGGGGGGATAGACACAGGGGAGTGAGAGAAGGGGGAAGAGAAACAGGGGAAGGAGAGGAAGAGGGAAAAGACACAGGGGTGGGGGGAAAGACCCAGGGGAGATAAATGGGGGAGAGACACAAGGGAGGGGGAAGAGACATGGGGGACAGGGAGGAAAGAGTCACAGGGGAGGGGGAAAAGACACAGGAGGGAGAGGGGGAAAAGACTAGTGGGCGTGAGAATCCACAGATTAATTTCCAAAATGCTATCAAATCCATATATAATCACACACCTGTATACACAAAGACCTATATCAAGAATGAACTGATTTATTTTCCAGAAATAATTTATAAAGCACAATAATACATTTAAAACAAAAAAGTTGTAGGGAAAAAAGTGTGCTGCCCTCAATCAAATGTATTATAGCATATATAAAACTGATGTAAACATTTTTAAAATGCCAACATCACAGCACAAGGTATATGAACAGCACAGAGGTAAGTCCAAGTATCGAAGACTTAAAACCAATATGCATGAATATCCAGCGCTTTTGCACGCTGTTTCATACTCTGTTTACTCATAAATATTATTGAATTATTTATTATTTATTTTCTATTGGAGTATTGGTGCTCTATGTATAATTCCCTAACTATTCTAGGATTATATTTTTCATAGTAAATATCGTCACAATACTTATGTCATATATGCTAATTATATATAGATCATTTATATGTGTATACAGTATATCCTTCTATGCAAATAAAATTGTTTTTTATTCTTTAATTATAGAATGTACCACTCTCAGACTGTGTACATACATTATTGCAGATGTACATTATTGAAGCTTCCCCCTTCCTGTTTTAGCTAAAAATATACTCCTCTTTATGCCATTCATTGCAACTAGAATGTAATAGTTTATGATCAGCTTTCATTCTTATTTTTTATTTTATTATTATTTTATTTCTTAATCTCTCTATTTATGTATATTACATCTGGTGTTTCATTAGCTTTTATAGGTATCCCGCTTATTAGCACTCACATATGGGATTTATAAATATATTATACCATTTAAGATATTTTATCTGGTAAGAATAAGGTCATATTACAGCATTATTTTAATCTGTTTAATGTAGTTCTCTGTGCCTGTGGAACTATAGTTTTATTTTATAACTGTGCTTATTGGCTTATTCATTTATTAGACAATGAGACACTATAGCAACATCTTGTAAATGTCAGCTATGTGTCAAACAGACCCCTGTCTCTTGTAGCTATTTTATAATTGGTAAAAATTTTGCAAAGCAACAGAGATGCCGGAGGAGAGTCCAAACCATGTATATAATGTTTCATGTGGAAGAAAAGCCAGCGAGTTTTAAATAGCGCTCAAACATGCTGGATATTCATGCATATTCATTTTTAACAAGTTTGTTAATTGAGAAAGTTGCTTAGAAGCAGCGAAACACATTTGGAAGTTTCTAATAATGCATAAAAAGTATTTTACCTTAAGAAGCGGAAATATATTTATTATATAAGTTCCTAAATACTTCAGCGTTTTACCCTAAAATCAGTGATAAGTGGTCCAACCGCCACTACAATGAGAATCAGGAAGGGAGACCTAGAGAGGCTAAGAATAATTTCCCCTACATTTATATTGTATTTAAAAACATTGTTAACCATCTATTCACCTCAAGAAACAGTATGTACCATTATTGAAGTCTTCTGCGTATGGACAACCCCTGTGCTATTTGTATACCTCATGCTGTGAGGCTGGAATATTTTATTTTTTTATTTCTGTTTTATATATGCTGATTGTCAAAAATTTGTATTTCTTTTGATTGATTTAGACTATCAAAGGTTTTTCCCTACACCTTTTATCTTTTCATACTTTGGAGCACAAGTATGAACCATGATTTTAAAGAATGAGCAAGTCCTGGGAAGCATTTTACTTGACTGGATATTGTAAGGTTACTAAACGAAAAATCAACAATAGGATTCCCTAGGAACTTGTGACATCTGCATGAGGTTGTACATGGTACTTTCTTGTTCCTTAAATATATACAGGACTGTGTTTTACTCTATACTAGTCTGTTCTATTATTCTATTTTCATTGTTCTTTTATACACTTACTTGCCTTAGCAATGCAGTATTTATAGATCAAGTACTATTGGCCAGTGACTCGGTTTATATTGTATTGTATACTAATACATTTCAAGGAAATAAAAGCTCAGGTTTTTATTACTCCACTCTTGTCTGTCAGCATTACTTTAAATACTTTTATCTGCACAAGCTACCACTGCTTGTGTTAGGCATAATTGTATAATAAGTAAGTGAAAATGTACATCTCTGTTAAGAATAATTATGTAAAAGCAAGTTCAATGTTAAATGCTGTATTTATTTTATATTGCTTCCCAAAATGATTTGAATTATTATCAAGTTAAATTGTTTAAAAGATTACATAGAAAAGAAGGGGCTATTTTTTAAAAATATAAAAACCACTTTAGTATTGTATAAAGCATGCATATTTTAAATGTATCACAGCATTATGATATCAACTTGAGCACAGTTAAAAATTCATATTGTACTTCACACATGAAGTGCAGGACATGCATTGTTATGAGAAAAAAAAGTATATGAATAGAAACTAATTACAGATCTTTTAAAGCAAAATGTACCATCCATTTTATTAGTTACGAGCTGCGATTTGCATTAACATTACCTGACATACACCTAACATTTTTCTTTTACTGGCTATTGTTTCTTTAGTTTGTGTATTATATAGTAAAATAAGCCATGCCTGTACTTAATATAAGCATTGTTATGTGTGCTTAAGAGTCTCTATAAACAAATGGTGATTTATATTTGATTCATTTTTTACAACAGAATACAATTTAGTTTACTCTGAATCATCACAAATTATTTTCCCCAGCAAAATTCTGAATAATTGATTAATATTATTATTATGACAAGTAAAATGTTAATATAATTTTTGGAGTGGATGTTACTTACTTTAATGTCAAAATACAAGCAGAACAAGCAGTGTGTGGTTAAAGCAGAACTTTTGCAAATATGCATTTTTAAATGAAAATACACAATATAGGTATTAATTTATTATCTTTTTAGTTTCATGCAATTATGCTATTGGGGAACCTTTCAGCTTATTTTTTGATAATCTACTTACTTAGATGGAGGACACTTTCAATGCAGAGAAAGCTATCTGCAAAATGGTATTGTGGCAGCAAAAAACTGCCAGTAATTTCAATAGAACTAATCAATTTCACCAGATTACAAGGACGTACTAGCCTGAGTAGTTGTGCATTAGCTCAGAATAGAACATGGAATCACACACCAAAGAATATTTGCAAATAGAAATTAAATGATAGGCAGGTGGGTCTGAGAAATCAAATGCAATCTGTGAGCCCCACCCAGTTACATCCTCAACTCAGACACAACCTTTCAGCAGCTGAGACAGAGAGGGATTTGATGGTGTGGAATGAATTTTAGGAGGGCTTGTTGGTTGAGAGGGTTTTGTGGGAGAGGTATTGGAAATGAGTTGGGGAGGAATTTTAGGAGTGGTTAATGGCCATAAGGGGATTTAGGGGGATTTAAGAGGAAGTGTAGGGTAGATAAAGTGGGGAGAATATGAGGGGGTGGATTAGGGGTTTTGGGAAGAAATTAGAGGGTTTAGGGTATTTGAGGGGTGTTGTTGGTTGAGAGAAATTAGAGGGGAGGGGTATGAGAAATTTAAAGGGGGAGGAATATTAGGAAGTGAGTGATGGCAATGAGTTGGTTTAGTGGGATTTAAGGAGACGTATGGGGAGATCAGGAAGGGTGGATTGAAGATGGGTATGAGGTTTATGGGGGACTAGCGACTTGCCCGTCAAAAAATGACGGCAATGTTATGTATATGTTTGTCAAGTTGTTTAGTTATTAACATATATTTTTGACACTTGTAAGTATTTTAATATGAACGTGTATTTTTGTAAAATGTTGATGTAATGGTTTTTTAAAATGTAATTAGTATCTGAAGAATTGTTAACTTGAATATACATTGAATGAATAGGAAAGCCAAAAGTAAAAAGCCTTTTTTAAACGTTGCAAATTTTAAGATGAAGTTTAAAATATATGTAAGCAATAACCATCAAAGTATATATTTTTAAACTTGAACTTTATTTTTTATGTAAGTTTAGAAGTTGACAAAACATTGGTATAATTTTGAACATTATAAACATGAACATAGTGAATACATTTTGTAAAGTAATTTTTTATTAAAAGTATTAACAATTGAATGTAAAAACAATTGACATTTAAATTAATCAGTATTAAAATTCAATTTCTATCACAATAATTGTTAACTTGAATATACATTGAATGTAGAGGAAGGCATACAGTCAAACTCTTCTTAAAACGTACGTAATTAAACTAATGTATTACTGAGCACATAAATTGGCGATAAACATTAATGTAGGTAGTAATCTTAAGATAACAGACAATATTTACATTGTGACTTAAAAGGTGCTTGACCTCTTAACATCCACTTTGTAATATGTTGAATGAAATAACTTGAAAATATATTTTTTAAACTTGTAACATTAGAAACATTAACATAGTGACTTAACATTTTAACATAATTTTTACTAACAATGCAAGGCAAGTATTTTGTGAGGCGAATCATTCATAAACATGACTTCCATTAATTATGACTGAATTAAACAACCAATTGTTATGTATTTTGCAATGCTTTTAAAAAATCTTGGCATCTTTAATTAGTATCCTTCAAAGTTATAGTACTTCATAGTAGACAATGTTTTTAGTAAAAATACGTCCATCTTCTAATAAATCACCTTGACTTTCATTGTTTTCAATGTAAACTTTAATAGCCTGTGGATTTTTGCACCTTGACAACGCAACGTACAATTGACCATGTGCAAAAACTGGTTCTTCCAAGAAAATACCCACAGATTTGAAAGTTTGACCTTGTGATTTATTAATGGTCATGGCAAATGCCATAATAATGGGAAATTGTCTTCTTTGAAGTATAAAAGGGAGACTACTTTCACTTGGTGCTAAATCTATTCTTGGTATGAAAACTCTCTCTCCTCTATGGGTCCCAGTTAAAATTTCAGCATCTATAAAATGGTCCTTTAATTGTTGAACAATTAATCTTGTGCCATTGCATAGGCCTTTTTTGGGATTCATATTTCGCAGTAACATGATAATTGCACCTTTCTTTAGCTGCAAAATATGTGGTGGCATTCCAGAAGGAGTTAAAGAGTTTATGAATTCAGTCGAAAAGTTAGCCTGACTTTCATTGTCATCAGCAAGTACAGAATCAGCACTGTGATAATTTCTTTGTGGTGCATAAATTTTTTTTAAGATTTTATTATTGAGGATTAATGCATCTTTATTTTTACACGTCAGTATGACTTGGTTGGCAAGCTCGGAATATTCTTCGTTATTTATGCTCCCTTCAAATATAGCCGATATAATATCTTGTTGACAAATCATATGAGGTGGGATCTCTACAGTGTCGTCAGGTAAATGTAGTATTTTTTCTGTTCTGCCTTCTCCAATTTTAATAAGCCAATCATTGAAATCAGTTTGGCCTTCTGATCTCATATTTTGTTGCAGTTGAAGATGGGTAAAATGTTTCCATACTGTACTTGACTTTATACATGTTTCGATAATGTCAGTTCGATTGCCATGTACAACAACAGGTAATGTTTGTCTAAAATCGCCACCCAACAACATTACCTTTCCACCAAATGGAAAAATATTATCCATGACTTCACGAAGCAAACGGTCAATACATTGGAGGGCATAGCATGACATCATTGTGGCCTCATCTATTATAATTAATTTACATTTCTTCAATTTCTTTGCTTGTAAGGATGTCATGCGAATATCTGACACAGAATTTTCTAAAATAGGCACTGGCAGTTTAAATCCACTATGAACAGTTCTTCCACCTTCTAATAAAAGTGCAGCAATTCCAGTAGTGGCAAACGCCATTGCTATTTTTTCCTTGTGCTCGTACTGAACTCATTAATAAATTGTACAAATATGTTTTTCCTGATCCGCCAGGTCCATCAAGATAGAAATAACGCTCTGTCACCATGTCATCATCTATAGCATTTTTAATGGCATGAAATGCTTGCAATTGTAGTGTATTTAAAGTTGCAAGTCTTTCTTCTGTTCTTTCTGCTTGTAGTTGAATGTCATAGTCTTCAAAGTTAATGTCATCTATAAGACCTGGATCAGGCAAATTAAAACTTGCACAACTTAATCCATGAGTTAAAAAGACTTCTTGGATTTCCATTAACGCTTTTAAGTGTGCAATGGGTTCATTGTATCGTCGCATAAAGTCTTCAGCCATATTACTTTTAAAAGTCTCCCACAAAGCTAATGCATTTGGAGCATTTGAGAAGATACAAATAAAAGCAAATTGTTCTCTCATCTGTCGCGGCATTTGACATTGTGCTGCTTCTTCTAAGCATCTTTCCCACTCTGTATCATCAGCGAGTAAGTTTCTATGTCTTGCAGCTAAATGGAAGGATTCATATACAATGTCATTAACAGTTCTTAAGTGTTCAAAACTTTGTGCTCCAGGAACATTTAAAAGTAATATCCGTAAGCAAAAACGTTCAACATCTCTTGGACTGACTGTGTAAATTCTTGGAATAATTTTATTGCCTCTGGTTTTTCTTGGTCTCCATAATCCATTCACAAAAACATAGTGATATGGAATTTCAATATATAAGTATTGTGTTGCTTCAGCATCAGTGGAATTTAATGCAAACCATGCAGTTAGTGTAGTGTGACGATCTTCACTTTGGGCCAATGCATTCATTTCATTTCCAGCATGGAAATAGACTAAATGTCGTTGTGGCAAATGTACTGCTAACCTATATACTGCATGTGATCTATCATGCATTTCAAATTTTAAAAGCCGCCACATAGCTTCTGGCGCACTGACATAGCGAGCATCTACATGAGATGCAAGTTCATCATGTACTAACTCACTACTTTCAGGGTTGTCTGCACTTTTGACGACTACAGTAGCTGCATCGTAACCTTTGTAAATATATTTATAGACATATTTAATTTGATTTGATGGAAGTGCAGGCTTCTACGTTGATGTGGGCGTTGTACTTCATGAGTAAATGTGGATTGTAGGGTACTACATATCTATTGTCCACTTTTTTCCCACGAATAATGGCACTATCTCCTTCTCTTCTTTTATAAAGTGGATATCCATCACAATTGGCATAGGTTTTGTCTCTATAATCTTTGGGAAATTCTTTGGAACATTTATTATTTTCCATACATGGTGATTGTGGATTAAGGTCACCACAGGGTCCATGAATCATGCGATGAGTAACAATCTCATATAGTCTACCATATAGTTCTGGATCTGGTAGTTCAGCAACAATGACTGCATCCACTTTGTCTGAAGTATCTAATTTATCTTTTTCTTGAAGTATTATTAGAAGATGTGCATGTGGAAGGCCTCTTTTTTGAAATTCAATGGTATATACATAAGCAAGACATTTGCCAAATAACTGATTTATAGTGAAGTCACGTATTAATTCATTTAATTTAATCTTAAAAACTCTGGCTACTAAATCTGGTCGATCTGAAGCAGTTTGTCCAAGAAGTAGATTTAGTGTAATTTCTGGCCATTGTGGATTACATGTAAATGTCACAAATAAATCGGGTTTGCCAAATTTTGTCACAATAGCCATAGCAATCATTGTATCTTTCTCTCATATTCCGAGGAGATCCTTGAAAGGAAGATGGTAAAATGATGGCTTTGCCAGCTGTCATGTCTCTGCTTGTAGCCACGTCAGCAACATAGTCCATGAGTCCAGAATATTGTTCTACACGGAGTTTATCTTGTTGATATTTGATAAAGTTTAAATTATTTGCCTCAACTTGCAAATATGAATCAATAATCCATTGTTGTGTTAGTTTCCCACCACATAAAATTGGATTAAATACATTGCGAATGGCAATTTGAGCTACTTTAAATTCAAGCATAGAAACATTATTTCGGATTCTGCCTTTAGCATTTGGGTAACTGGGAAGAGTTAATTTTGGTTGCCAACCTGCTTCTCCGTGTGGGAAAAAGATGGGATATGTCATTGGATCTAAATTTGGACTTAAGATACTCATATTAATAAACGGTTGGTCCTCATTTCTAGGATATATTCGTATGTCTCTTTGAAATGGTGGTTCTCCTTCATCATTGTGAAACACCATTGCAACCTCATTTGTTGTTGGCAAGTTATAACGACGTTTATCAGTATGTCTGTCTCTTTTAAGCACCATATTAACCTTCGGCATTGGTAATTGATGTGTTTGTGAATGAAGTAGTTGTTCATTTTCTACTTCTGCCAATTTTTTATAAGCTTTACTGTAGGGATTGTTGTCCATAATGTTATTTAGCTCTATGAAAACAGTGGGTAAGCATTTTTTATTTTCTTCCATCTGCATACGTTGGTCCAACAGCTTCCATTGTATCTAGGACATATAGTTGAGCGAATTTTCTTTTATTTCCTTCCTCTG
>CM050165.1:329208477-329259085 GCA_027410445.1 Discoglossus pictus
GAAAAAGACGCTGATTAAATAGCAAATTAGCTTAAGGCCTCACTTACGGGCTACAGTAAATCCTTGGATTTAAATGTCACAGTTAGAAATCACCTATATTTTATATCAGGAAATACTGCAGTTAAATCGCACACTAAAAGGTCAGGTTTGGTATAGTCTCTGATAGCTTGGACAGGATTTGATGTGACAGATTATGGCTTCAATTCCATGTCTCATGTAGGAAAAATTAGGAGGGAAGTTTACTCATGAACCAGCCACCAGAAATTACATCACACACTAAAAAAACTAAGAGGAACACCCTCTGAATGCTGGTAAAGTGATTCCTCTAAGTCAGCACAACTTAGGGGTTAATAGCACTACCCCCAGGGAAGTAGAAAATAACCAGGTTTAGGTTACATGGGTTTTCAATATGGACACCTGTGGTGGTAGAATGGGTTCCATGGGGACATATTAGGACCCTTATTGTATATGGGTTCATGCTAGTTCCCATGGAAGTCCATATGGACACCATAGTTAAAGTTAGTTTTAAAAGGGAGGCCGTAGAGGAAACCCAAGGTATGGGGTTCACTATAGTTGCCACAGGTGTCTGTTGATTACTCCTTTTGCACAGGGGTTAATTTTAATTTCCATGGCTTTAAAAGGGGTTAATTGTCTGTGCCACTGGGGTCGTTGTGGATGCCCCTAGCAAGGGGGTTGAATTAACATGCCACAGAGGTCTGTTAAGGACATCCATGAAATGTGGTTTATTTTTACATGCCACATAGGTTTGTTAAAGACCTCCATGGTATAGAGTTAATTTAGATGCCATGGGATATATAGGGACCCCCATGGTTATGTACAATATATCATGGTGGTCTGTGGAGACCCGTGGTATAGGGGTTAGGTGCCATGGGTTTGTATAGAAATCTCAGGCTCATAGGGGGTAGTGAGTAATAGACAGAGGGAACGTAAATCATTTGTTTTAGTTATTATTTAACCCCTTCTCGTCCATGCAAAGGGATTTATATAGGTGGATGAAAAATAATCATCAGGCATACTTTAGGTCTAGTGTAGTGTGTTCACGTAGTGTTTACTATTCAGCAGCGTTGCTTTGGAGACAGCTGAACTTTAGATTCAGAGTCTCCCCTGAGCAGGCTGCAAGCAAACGTTAAGGATAGAGAGCAATGGCAAAGCCCTCCTGGTGCAAGTTAGTTTTGCTGTATTTTTTAATTTTGACAGGAGCCATTTGGCTCTATAACAGTTATGAATGAGGCTTTTCTCTTAAGTTACTGAACTCATGGAATGGAGACCTAAGTCTGGATGGACTTTAAAGAATCTGCCATGACTAGCTGAGATGGGTCAGGCTGAGATGGAACAGGTTCAGACAGGGCAGATTTGAGAGTATATGGAACAAGTGGTTTAGAGAGAATGGGCTAATAGTTCATAATGTGAGGTTGTACCTCTTACTAAAGCTAACTGCATAGCAGTTAGTGACAAACCCACTGGGCTAACGAAGATGTGGACCTGAGATACGCAGAACGTGAATATATATTATGTACAAATTGTAACCCAGCCATTTCTGTTTATTTGAATTATGTAAGAATAAACCATTATTTCTTCATCTAAGCAAGATAGAGGAATATAACAGTGAGGGAATATGTGAGAGGCTCTATAATGATCAATATAAGTATCAAAAGAAAGCAAGCAAGTCCACAATATTTAAGATATTTTACTAAAATGTTTACATAACGTATAGATTAATTTTGATACAAAGTAAAAACAAATTCCAGTATTCAGTAGTACTTTGAATAGAAAATATGGTTGATAATCAGTGTTCCCTTAAAGTGAATTTACAAAATCTTAAATGCTTCTATTGTTGATTTAGAGTCCCTTAAA
The DNA here is from genome assembly GCA_027410445.1 of Discoglossus pictus. Classification (NCBI taxonomy): domain Eukaryota; kingdom Metazoa; phylum Chordata; class Amphibia; order Anura; family Alytidae; genus Discoglossus; species Discoglossus pictus. The sequence goes on from CM050165.1 coordinate 329,210,353, forward strand.
TCCTGTTAAAACTGAGCAATGGTCAAAATTAGAATAAAAGCATAAAAGTGTCATACAGTATAACACTTTAAAAATAAAAAGTAGGATTAGATACATATTATTAAATAAATCTTGGTTAGTAAACAACATTATGTAAGGGTAAAATATATCATGGTGAAATTCTTATTTACTGCTCATGATTTTGCAGATTCAAAGTATGTGTCCTGTAAATATACTAGAAAGATAACACAATACACCCACTGTAGCAAAGAAGTAACAGCTAAATGTAAAATGCATCCACTTGATTCATTGATAACGACATCACCACTAATAACACTGCTTCCCCACTGTACGAAGAATCCAAATACATTATCACATTCCTTTTATTAACATCCAACTTGCATACTTAAAGGACGTGAGAATTAATTTGCTACCAGTAATGTAGATACTACAGATATACAAAGGCTTATTTTATTCACAGTCGTTTTTATTATACATATCTCCCTGATTGTTTTCATACATGTTGTCTAGTCCCATTCAGGAAAATATAATTTATATCTATTTTTAGCCATGACTAGTCCACAGGGTCCTTACCCCTTACACTTCCCCACTTGAGCAGTCCTCTTATAGGGGACTTATTGACTGTGAAGGGGACACTGAGGAGGGAGCATGATGAGATGTTAGAGCTTGGGGTCAAAGAGCCATAATATTGTCCTTAGGCATCCCCCATGGTGTTCATTTCTAAGAAGAATGGAACCACCCAGTTTTGTGTGGCCTATAGATGGCTAAATGACAAGGTGACAACTGTTGCTTACCGTATGCCCAGTGGAGATGAACTGCTAGATAGACTAGGACTGGCAATCTGATCACGCTGGACTTGTCTGTTGGCTACTTTTGGGATGAAGAATGCTCCTTCCACATTCCAAATTCTTGTTGACCACCTAATCCATGGGTGCTCACCCATACATATACATACCTAGATGACATTGTCATCTTCAGCCATACTTGGCAAGAACATGTGGACCACCTTGTTGAGGTCAATAGGGCCCTGTTCTATTGCCCAGATCATAATGTTACACATACTTAAAGTCGCTTGTAAATGTGTCACACATTCTATTAACTACTTGCATCCTTTTTGCGAGTTACCCACAATAACTACTCACAAGCCAAAGACTACAACTTAGGGCTTACCGCTCCATTGATTTTTGGACAGCTCGAACATTACGAGCGCTAAATAATTAAATTTACACAAAATCAATACGCTATTTGAAGACACAGTAATGTACTTTAAAAGCATTAGAAAAATGCAAATACATTATAATTCATTGCAAAACAATCTCAAACCCACAAATATACAATTAAAACATATATTTTTTTTAACTGTTACTTCTGATTAATATCGATTCCGGTCAATACATATCATGAAACTCGCATTGGGCTAGAACAGATGGTCTAATGCATTTTATAGAGTGCTAGAGTGCTTTATTGCAAGCCCCATTGGCAGATATTACTTATGGGCACTAATTAATTTGTAGTCTCCGAGGTTATGTCTAACGTCCATGTTTTTCCTGACGTCATGATGAGGGATCCATTTACTATTGGCTGTGTCTAAGAAGTAAATTACAGGCTTGCTTAAATATTACCAGATCAGAGGATCACACCCCCTGAAATCCTATTTAAAAAGGAAAGGTTTTACGTAGTGAGGCTGAAAGTAAAGACATAGGTAGCTGAATGCATTACAGTTGTGTGTCTCTTTTCTTTTTTCTGATATATCATTAATCACACCTGCTTCATAGAGATATATTTGTAGCTTTTATGTAGCTACATTATAAAATCATAGTGTTAAGACCATTCCTTACATGTCTATGAGGTGACTACCTTACAGTTTGTGATATTAGTTTTTTACAAAGGTGTTGGCCATTTGAAAGTATGCAAGTGGAAACGGGATGGCAAATAACTTTTTAATAAGTTTTCCAGTACAGCTACCAGGAAAGTCTGCATGAACTTTTCAGAACTGCATCCCTGCTTTCCACAGATTTTGAAGTAAGCCTCCTTCAAGGGGGATCCCCAGCACCGATAAATAGAAACCCCAAAAGATGAGGAACTAACTGGTGGGTTCAATTTCATAGGCCAACTGGTCTCTCCTTGTGACACATTTAAAAGTAATAATTTGGTGTTGCATTTTTTGAATTCTAAAGACATGTTGCTTATTTTCAAAGAAAGCAAAATGAACTTTATTATTTATGTCATTATTTATTTTATCTTGTGTTTTTTTTTCAGGAAATGTGTTCTTGCCTTGCTAGTAAAAGCTAGATACATGTAGTTAAAGCTGTTGCAAAATATGTAAGTTTTAAATAGAGAACTCATTAAAAATAATGAACATTGCAGGCTTTTGGGGTTTCTTTCTAATATGTTGCTCTGTTTTATTAGTAAACATGTTATTTACCATTACAGAGCGAAATAATATATCAGATTGAGGATCTGAGATATAGTTACATTTTTGGTGTAGAAGATTTCAGCTGAGAATATTAATAGGCTCACTGCTGCCAATTAAATTAATGAAAAGAATGTTCATCACTCTCCTGCTCCTGGTTATAATTGTCATTTGCTATCTTAATATAGGGCAGAGGGACAACCGTAAGACGATCCTGATTGGCTGAAATATGATTGACATATATTTAATCCAATCAGAATGCCTTAAAATCTCTATTTAAGCTGCAGAAAGCATGGCAAATAGGAGCTGCTACTAATTCAGTTTTTTTTTTAATTGAGTGGCATGATTTTTTATTGGAGGGCCCTTTGCATGGCTTGGAAGGCAGCATGGATTTAAATCAAGAAAGAAGAGAAACAAAACTTAGACCCCACAGCACCAGGGTAAACTGTAGGTGCCACTGGGGTCCAATATGGGGTCCAATATTCCCATGGTTGGGATTAAAGTGTAGGTGCCATGGGTGTCCTTTAAGGACCCTTGTGTCATTGGGTTAATAGTTTAGATACCATGGGGGTCTCAATGGACCCTATGCTTATGTACATGGGGTGATCGATAACAGGGATCGGGTTTGAGTAGGGAAGGGATCGTGAGTGAGTGAGCGGGGAAAGGGTTTTTCCCTGGAGATTCCGTTCACTGCGTGCATCGATGGAGGGAGGGAATCCAGAGGGATTGTCATTGGCGTAAGTCGGTTTTTGCTCAGTAATATTACTGAGCACATACTTTCTCCTAATCCTGAGCCTTGTAACTTTACTTTCAAGACTTGGGTTTACGGGTTGCTGGTGTGCTCAGTAATATTACTTATGTGGAGCAAAGAATAAAAGTGTAAAATTACTGAAAAAAGCTCCTGCAGTTTGAAATTAGTCTTGAATCAAATACGGCTCTTTATTTTATATTGGACAGTTTCTAAATTGGTGCATTTAATCACCTGAATGCTGTGGCAGAGGTATTAGATGCCAGTGAAAAAGAAATGCACAAAACTGGTAAAGTAATTTAGATAAGTGTTAATGATAACAGATGGAAGTTTTACACTTAAAGTAGAATTAAAGAGGGTAAAATAGTTTGAGAGTAATGTGTGAGAAAAATAACTTAAAGGGATTTGGAAAGTGTGAATCTGGTCTGTTTATCTTAAGGTCAGAATTTTACATATTTACTATTTAATATAGATCTGAAACCCATTATAAGATAAGGTTAGTCTATCAGTTTAAAATGGGGGAAAAAAGCCTCTGCTGTAATAGCTCAAGTAAAGGAACGGTACTTTCTAAGGCTAATAAAGAGGCCTTTAATATAAAGTTTATGAAAAGCATGTGAATGCTATTAGCATCTGAATACATTGAGCCTCATTCAGTTGAGGTTTTTGGGAGATACGGACTCCGGCCTGCGATCCATTGCAATTTGTAAAATCGCTAGTTAATTCCCCTCCAAGCCTTTGATCTTTCCACAAGAGTTGCGAACGCTAAAATCGCAAATCTCTATTCAATTGCTCCAATTCCCACTCGCTAACCACTCCATCAAGCCCGCAAATAGCAAAAGTCGAACCACAAGTTACTGGTACCAAGAAGGACTCGCAAAGGGCTTAATGATATTTACGGAGAACTGTAAATGCAAATAAAAACACTCTACTGTACTTTTATTAAAAGGGAAAGTGATGTTAGGTTTTAGAATTAATAGCACACCATTCTCAAGCTCGCAAATCGGCCCAAAAAAATACTTGATTTCATGTTTAATTTCCTTGTTATATCAATCCTGGCAATCAATGTGTTAATACATATAATGGAGCTCACATGTAATAGAATATCATATTTACGGCTATATTAATATTACATTACATCTGGAATGTGGATCCGATCGTTACTCATAATTCAAGCCCGTAGGACTTTAAAATCCAACCTCCATAGCCGACGACTTGCGGGTTAAGACGCAGCAAGACAGAAAAAAGCCTACGTGTTGAGCAACGTTGAACTTTACAGCCGTAAATCCTTTGATCTGTCAAGCCTGTAACACGCAAATGGAGCGAAAAGCCCGACGAGTGAGGGAGAGGACCCACAAGGGGGGTAAAGTCCAATATGTAGCACTTGAAATGCAAAAAAAAAACATACTACTGTACTAATATTAAAAGGGAAAGTGATGTTAAGCACGGGCAAGTTCTAATAATAGGAGACTTTAATTACCCTGAAATAAACTGGATAAATGAGACCAGCTAAAGGGAGCAGGTTCTTGAGTACACTCGGATCATAATCTGGCCCAGGTGATACAAGAACCTACTAGAAATGGGGCCATCTTGGATTTAGTCATTACAAGTAATATTGATATAATATCAAATGTTAAAATAGGGGAACCCTTGGGGAACAGTGATCACAACACAGTCTTATTTGAGATTGAATACAAAAAACAGAGTTGTAAGGGGCCAACAAAAACTCTAAATTTTAAAAGGGCTAACTTTAATAGGCTAAGGGCAGCAATACCACATATATACTGGGATAAAGAACTTACAGGGAAAAATACTGAAAATAAATGGACAACATTCAAATCCTCACTAAATAAACATACTCATCGGCATGTACCATGTGGAAATAAGATGAATAGGAGTAAATCACATCCCATGTGGCTTAACAATGACTTAAAGATCATAATAAGACAAAAGAAACATGCTTTTAAATTATACAAGGAGGGAACAGAAGCAGATTTATATGACTATAAGGAAATCAACAAGGCCTGCATAAGGGCTATTAGACTGGCTAAAATAGAAAATGAGAAGTCAGTTGCAAAGGAAAGTAAGACTAACCCTAAAATATTTTTTTAATATATTAATGGGAAGAAGGCGAGGAAGGAAGCTATAGGAACATTACAATGTAACACAGGCTGTCTGATAATTAGTGACCAGGAAAAGGCAGATGAGCTAAATAGGTTCTTTTCTTCGGTATACAGAAGGGAGGTACCAGTGGTTGGGACACCGCACCAAAATGGGGCTACACTACCATCACTAAATAATTGATTAACACAGGAAGAAATCCAAAAGAGATTGGAGAATATAAATGTTAATAAAGCCCCGGGTTCTGATGGAATACATCCAATGGTACTGAGGGAACTGGGTTCTGTAATAGCCAAACTCTCATATCTAATCTTTCAAGACTCACTCACCACAGGGTCGCTACCAAATGACTGGCGAGAAGCAGAGGTGATACCTATATTTAAGAAGGGAGCAAGAGCAAATCAGGGGAATTATAGACCAGTGAGCCTCACTTCTGTAGTGGGAAAGCTTTTAGAAGGGGTAATAAGGGACAGAATACAAGAATATGTCTATTTGAACAAGATCATAGGTAGCAGTCAACACAGATTTATGAAGGATAGGTCATGTCAGACCAATCTAATTAGTTTCTATGAGGAGGTTAGTAGGAACTTGGATCAGGACAACTCAGTGGATGAAGTCTTTTTGGATTTTGCTTCTGTGGCACATGGGAGACTTTTGAGCAAACTAAGGGATACAGGAATTGCAGTAAATACTGCGCATGGATGGAGAGCTGGCTAAAAGACAGGAAGCAAAGGGTTGTTGTAAATGGAACATACTCGGATTGGACTAATGTGGTAAGTGGGGTTCCTCAAGGTTCAGTATTAGGTCCTCTCCTTTTTAACATATTTATTAATTACATAGAAGTAGGACTTAAAAGTAGTGTCTCCATTTTTGCTGATGACACTAAGTTTGTACAAGATAATTAAATCAGATAATGATGTACTTTCCCTACAAAGGGATTTGCATAAATTAGAGAAATGGGCGGCTAAATGTCAGATGAGATTTAATACAAATAAATGTAAGGTTATGCCTTCCTCTGGATCAATTAACAATTAATAACAAATAGTCCACATATTAAAAAGATCAAAATACATCTAAAAAGGATGAACTTGATGGACTAACAGTCTTTATTCAACCTCAAATACTATACTCTTAATAATTAATTAACAACGAATTAATAACTAATCTGCATATTGCAGATCAGAGGAGATCTTAAAAGGTTGAACTTGATGGACTGAAAGTCTTTTTTCAACATTAATTACTATAATGTAACTATGTAACTATGTAACTATGTTAGGTTTTAGAATTAATAGCACACCACTCTGAAGCTTTCAAATCGTGTTATATCGATCCTGGCAATGTGTTAATACATAGAATGGAACTCACCTCACATGTAACAGAATGTCATATTTACAGCTTTATCAATATTGCATTATATCTGGAATGTGGGTCCAATCATAACTTATAATTCAAGCCTGTAGGACTTTGAAATCCAACCTCCATTTTTCACTGAAGTCCTACGGGCTTGAACATTATCGCTGACACAAGGCCGTAACTCGCGATTTGAAACAACCAATGAAATGTGGGTTTGATTGTGACTCCCGTAGGACTTCAATGAAAAATGGAGGTTGGATTTCAGAGTCATATGGGCTTGAACCACGAGTCACGATCGGAAATCCACATTCCATTGGCTTTTCTAACCGCGAGTTACGGCCTTGCATCAACGATCATGTTCAAGCTTGCAAATGCTACTTTCGATAGCATGATTTGCGATGTGCGCTATTGGGCCGGGACTTGCGAGCCTGGCCAATTAAATAGCACCATAAGTTGCGAATTGAAAGAGGCTTATTGTGTCCTTCAATGTATTTTATTCTGTTGATAGCTAAATGTAAAAAAAATTATATAATGACATGCAGTTAAAGAAGATTGTGAATTTTACTTAATGTTTCTGCTATGTTGGTCTTATTAAAATCCATGTTAGTTATATTCATTAAAGCAGAAGAACAGCAATAAATGTATTACAGTTATTTTACATTGGCGTTTCTAAATAGGAGTTCTGATTGCAATCAAATGGAATGTTCAATTTATAAACTAAGTTCATTTGAGAGAAAACTGTAATTGTTATATTGCAATGCAAAGAAAATAAAATACATTTGCAAATGTAAAATGTATGGGCTAAGTTAATGTCACCTGTTTTATAAAATAATTCTAAACTCATAAAGCCTGCCATTTTAATTAGGATTTCAGGGAGCGTGATCATATGATCTGATAACATTTAAGCAAACCTGTAACTTTCTACTTAGACAGACAATAATAAATGAGTAAAATTCCAGCCTCGTAAGTCCAACGTTTAGCATGTAAGGGCTGCATGCTTCAAATTTGGCTGTATTATTTTGCTATTAAATTAGAAAGGGCCGAGAGCTGCGAGCGAGAGACACTGTTTCGGAAACCATTTTGTGGCCGTCGGACTTGCGTGCTCGCACGCAAACAATTAAGCAATCTTGTAGTTATGGGTTCAGATGGAGCCAATGGAAAGATAGATCATAAGCGCTATGTCACTGAAGAAGGGGAGGGTAGATTTCGAAGTCCTACGTGCTTCAAATCCAGTTTGCGATCAGTCCAACAGGCCAGAAATAATGCAATATTAATAAATCCGTAAATATGATATTCTATTACATGTGAGTTACAGTATATGTAGTAACACATTGAATGCAGGGATCGATATTACACAAAAAATAATCATGAAATAAAGTATTTTTCTGAGCCGATTTGCGGCTTGAGAATGCTGTGCTTTTAATTCTAAGACCTAACATCACTTTCCCTTATAATAAATGTACAGTAGAGTGATTTTATTTACATTACAAGTGCTACGTATTGTATTTTACCTCCCTTTGCGCTTGCTCTAGAGCACACCGTGGCCTCCAGGCTCCATTTGCGTGTTACATGCTTGCTCGCAAGTGACCACGTTGCACTTTAATAGCTGAATTGAACAATTAGCGGTTACGGGCATAAAAGATCAAAGTATTTACATGCATGAAGTTCACCGTTGCTCTCCATGTAGCCTATTATCGTCCGTCCTGCGTATTAACCTGCAAAGAGCGATGCGAGCAACGTTACGAGGCATCTTAGCGAGCAAATAGCCCTAAGGTTACAGTTTCGAGCTACGGGTAAAAACTTATCTCAAATTTAATAAGGATGATAATCTGTAATTGGAAGCTAAGAATTAATTAGTGCCAATAAGCAAAATTGCACATTATTAAATTACATTATCTACACACAGGAAACTATTCATAATATAATTTAAAATGTATTTATTAATTAACATTTCAATGTAAGTTGGTGGCTAGTACAAAAGATAGCATGCCATGGTATAATCATATTTTATTCTACATTATATTATTTCCTTTTTTAAGAGCTTGATCAATTCTTTAAAATGATATTTTACTACAAAATATTTTTGTTGATTGTAAGGGAAGTAGTTTAATAAAGTTTAGTTCAGGTACATATGGAAAGAACATATGTAAAGAACCTACACTCTGATGGTAAAAGAAACAGTGATCTGCATGTGGAAATGCAATTAGATCTAGGCACAAACATTATAACATAAAAACAGACTTGCTTTTTGATTTCACAATATAAAGCAGAATTCCTCTTCCATGTAGGAGGAACAACAGATACTGTATCTTACTTTTCTTGCTTTTCTTATTATAGTGCAACAATTGCATTTAAAGGTTCTACATAGCTACAGAAAGCTAAATTTACCCATCTAATCTAATTTTTCAAATGTTGCACTCAAATGTAGGTTCTTACAGGTTCTACAAGAATTTAAAGGAACTATGAGACACGTGCTTTTGTTTATTACATCCTAAAGGGTGTTTTAATATTTTTTCATATTGTTTTTTTATTATTTCAAATGGTGGTTCCGTTGCTTATTAAATGCTTGTCTGTCAATGGTATGTCATTAGTATGCTCTAAGCAGAGAGGCACTTCTTGTTCATTTTCAGAAAGCAGTCTTTTAACTGCATGAAGATAAAAAAAACTGTGAGCCCTATTTTATTAGAAGCTTGCAAATGCCTCGAACCAGTACATTTTGCTGCATATTTTTTAGGATAAGCAAATCTCCAAATACTGGCTTGTTTCCGTGCATTGAGGGCCAAGATTGGAAACCATGGTCTGCGGGACTCATGTGAGTATACAGTTCTCTTGGCAGACACCTGGCAGACTCTTCTGAAAAAATCACATCGTTATTTAGTATTTGAAATAAAATTAACATCATAACATATATTAAATAACATTTCAATTATTCATTAATATTCCATTTAACAGCTTTACATTTTAAATATTTCTCATATTACTTTTTTTATCTGTATTATTTTAAAAACACTATTTTGGCAGAGAGGGAATTGTCTTTAAGCCATTTTTATTCTGATCACGATTCTGTTGATGAAATAAAAATAAATAGCAGCAATAACCTTGTGATAATTTCCAATATTTCATAGGCTTTATATCATGTAGAATGAATTTACCTATTGAAAATATTGTGCATTAGTATTTTATTGTGGCCTCAATTATTCACTTACTTCAATTCAAATAGAGATTTTATTCAGTAATGCAATTTCAAGCAGGCCAAATAACCTTTTCTACATACAGTATGACAATTTTTTAAAGAAACGTTCACAAGTTCCAGACAAAGCATTAGCACAGTCTGAAGGTCCAGATTTTTCAAAATAGCTTAATATAATAGGCTTCCAAAAGATGATTCACTTTTCAAAGTAATGAATACATTAGATTTCATCTATTTTGCAAAATGTGGAACTTTACAGATACTGTACATCAGCATGAGACCAAATTATCTTTTTTCATATCATTTGTAAAGATAGGGCCAGTTAGTCAAATGTGCTGGCAGACAAAATGCAGAGTCATTTTACAGTCATTCTACTGTGTACAATAAAAGTGAGGCTACAACTAATTTTTATGGAAAAAAATATTTTTGGGGAAATATTTTTTTTATTTTTGAGAGAAAAACAATTCAAATGTAATCAAATAATATAATAACAACAAATGACACTAGTGTTTATTCTTATGTAGTGTACAACATACTAATGCCTAATTCATAAAGAAGTGCAGAGACTTGGAGAAAATTAGAGCTTGATTTAATTTCTCCTGTTCGTCTCCATATACGGAGCTATTCAATTGAGCAAGGACGCGAGTTACGGGTCAAAGCCTCAAGCCCGTAAAGTCCTCCTGTGACCACAAACTGCTAATGGGCTGGGCCAGATGCGATCCTCTGTTACGATCCAATAACGGTATAATGTAGTGCGACACAGGCCTCTTAGCCACACATAGAGAAACATAGAGCTAGCTCACTCTATACACCCCCCTATCCCATCCCCCACACCCCATTTCCCAACAGTTATTAAATACACATAATACACGCATTTTTTTTTTCCATCATACATTTACAGCCAATCCTTTTTTAAAGAATCATTATATTATTTTTGGTATTGTAATGGGGGTAGGAAAAAGCAGAGGAGATGATTTAAGAGGTAGGGAGAAGGAGAGACAGGTGGCCTAGGGGAGTGGTGCAGAAAAGGTGAGGAGTGGAGGAGATGAGGAGGTGGGGAGTGGAGGAGAGGAGAAGGTGGGGAGTGGAGGAGAGGAGGAGGTGGGGAGTGGAGGAGAGGAAGAGTGGAGGAGAGGAGAAGGGGGGAGTGGAGGATGTGGCAGAACAGGGGCAGGAAGAGGGGGAGCAGGAGGTGGTAAAAGTGGTGGAGGAGAGTGATGAGGAGGGGGGTGGTGGCAGGGTGGCCCAGCACCAGGCACATTTAGACAAGGGACAGAGGGGTAAGGTGATATTTTGGGGTTGGGAAAGGCCTCAGGGACAGGTCAGGGAGCCAAGGATCCCCATCCACAGTCGGGAGGGCAAGAGGCTAAGGGCAAGCACAGGTTCCACAATTATACGCACCAGGGGAACGTGGTCCTGCTTGGTGCCATCCGTGGCCGCCCTGTAATCCTTGCAGTAGGGAGAGAAGTAAGGCCAGGGCCTAGGGCCCAAGCATGAAAGGAGGTAGCGGCTGAGGTAACAGCAGTGAGGTCCATCAAGCAACATTTTGACAACATCAATGCCAAGGTGAGGAGGATAGTGTCCAAGGAAAAGAATGTGACTGTGCGATATAGTGAGTGGGAGAAGGTGGCCAAGGACCCTCTGAGCCAGGTGTCCGCCGCTTTAGCTTCATGCCTGGTGGCCCATGAGGACCCAGCCTCCATGTCAGGTGAATATGACATACACCAACATGCCACCACATGTACATCACACACACCACACATGTACATGATGACCAAAAAGAACAATGACATATCAGCTCCATGGAATTAACAAGGCCTAGATGGAAGCATCATTACATCCGGTGGCACGTCCTTTGCGCGCTGGAGAACAGCATGTGTAATCATCAGGGTGCCAATAACTGCGCTCTGATGATGCTCTGCGCACAAGCCTGCATCTCATCTGCCACAGAGGCTTCTCATGCCGAGCACCTCCATCTTTACTGGACCTGCTTGCTGGAGGCTTCCAAGGCCAAGGTAAGGGGCTGACAGGGTGCCATGTGTGACTGCCATGTGTCACTAGGAGCATATTGTATGCAATGTCGCTGTCTTTGTGTGCATGTGTCACTAGGAGCATGTTGCATTGCATATTTATCACTACATGTAATTGTCATTATTTGCATTTGTGATAAACATCCAATGCAACATGCTCCTAGTGACACATGAAACAGTGCCTGGCCCATATGGTCGCACTGTCAGACCCTTACTTTGCCAAGCAGGTCCAGTAAATATGAGATGGGGGCGCTGGCACATGAGAAGCCTCCGTGGCAGATGGGATGCAGGCTGGAGCGCAGAGCTACATCAGGCTGCAGCTCTCGGCGCCCTAATGATGGCACACTGTTCTGCAGCGCGCGAAGGTCAGGGGGCCATTAAATCCATGAAGCTGACAAATCACTGTCATTCCTGGGCACGACCACAGTAATCAGCCATTAGAGAGCCCAAGTATTAATGTGCCCACTGCAGCCTATGCAGTTACAGACTGCAGCTGGAATTAAGGTAGCATTAGGAGCCAAGAACAATCAAGACCAAGAACCAAAGAATAGATCATATCTAGCAAATGATAGCTAATCTGAGTTGTACTTAGGAGAATCATTTAGGTTCAAGCCTAGATGTCAGATAATTAGGAATGAACACAAAACAACGTATGATTCAGCATACTAATAACATATGCCTTTCTTTTCTCTCTTTCAGCATCAAGGAGGTCTGGATCCAGTGGTGGGGGAGGCAGCTCCATCGGAGCAGAAAGTGGAGGAGCAAAAAAATAATACATGACATAACAATAATAATAATAATAGTAATATTATCATTAGATATCATATAATAATATATATCATATGTAATAATAATAATAAAAGGTTAATACACATGCAACATGTAGTTTGTGATATTGTGGAGTATCAACATTCCCCTGAAGGCCTGATAACAATATGACAGAATAATGTGAATTAATTGATAGCAAAACTTAATGGCAGGTCCTCACATGGGAATGGGTATATATCTTGGCACATGGCCATCAGCAATGACATGGGACTTTCCAGGATGGGAGTAGTGGAGATTATCCCTGATGGAGGTAAGTTGGCTGTTGTTCCACGTGCCTCTGCACAGCCTCCATGTGTGTTTGTGGCCCTTCCTGATGGGTTAGAGTAGATTACTGTGGTGTATGTTCCCCTGGTCCCCATCAGGATTGTTAAGTAGTGGTGTTGATTGGGCTTGTGTACCTGAATGAAGCTGTGATTTAGACCATGTAGGGCCACTGTAGATGGTAAGGTCATAGCAGAGAGGTCAGACAAATCAGAGTCGACTAGAGAAGGAACTGGCAACCCACTCCAGTATCTTTGGCATGCAAACGTGTGGATATACAAAGGAAGAGACATTAGTAAGTGTGCTGCAGTCCATAGGGTTACAGAGAGTTGGACACAACAGAGATACTTAACAACCATATGTCATCCCCAGGTCCTAACTGGACTGTTTTGGACTATAGCTTGGGCCTGGACTGGGAATAAGTTATCCTGTTTATGGATAAAGTTATGTATTTTTCATTGCTAATGGTTAAAATATGATTACACTGTTATACTGTATGTATGTTGGTTCTGGACTGGGAATAAGTTATCCTGTTTATGGATAAAGTTATGTATTTTTCATTGCTAATGGTTAAAATATGATTACACTGTTATACTGTATGTATGTTGGTTTATGTATCATGCTTCATGTTATGGGAATTATTGTAAAGAAACGTATTAGCTATTCTGCAAGCTATTACACCAGCCTATTATGTTACAATGTTTATTTTTTTTTTTTATAATTTTATTTTTATTTCAAAATTTACATAAAAAAGGGTACAAAATTTACAAACAGTAAAAAGCATCAGGACACCAAGACTACAAATAATCAGACAAGAAAGAAAAAAAAAACAAAAAAAAACCATCAACAAAAGTAGAACAACAGTTGAACTTAAGTAATTCCAATTGAGTCATGAGGATTAACATTTCTCACCATATCAAAACATGGTATGGTTCAGTTCTGTGGAGAAGAGGAGTAAGGGACTTTTAACAATTTCTGAAATTGTTTACTTTCATCTCTCTTTTCTATATTTATCTTTATTCTTTATATTTTCCGTCTCTTCTTTAATATATTCCTTTCCAGCATTAATAGTTAAATAACTCACTATATCTTCCAAAGAGACCATTTTAAACTAATTTTTTTTTGACGAACCATGTGAAAGTGTCAAATACATTTCTATTTGTTTGTCTCTCTCTACAATGGTCATACGTTCAGTCCAAGTTGGTAAGGATTGTTTTTTCCATCCTCTAACTATAAGCCACTTGGCTGCCATTAAAATATTTATAATCACATTACTTTGTCTGTAATTAATTTTACTTGGAAAGATATGAAATAATACAATCTCAGGAGTTGTTTCCAATTGGGTATTAATAATTTTTGAAATAAATGTTAAACATGATATCCAAAAGTATTTAATATAGGTGCAGGTGCACCACATATGTTCTTGGGTTCCTATTTGGTTTCCACATATCCAGTAATGAACATGATTTTTTTCCGGGGCAATATTTTTTAACCTAATTGGGGTCATATACCATCGCTGCTCTAGTTTAAAATATGTTTCTCTTAAGGACGAATTCATTATGCTTTTCTCTGTTATTAGGAATGCTTTATATCACTGAATTGTAGACAAAGATACCCCAAGATTTCTCTCCCATTTTTCCATCCTTTCTGTTTTTTCTATTTCTAATCGAGATTTTATTATTTTATGATATCTTGATATTGTACTCTTCTTATCAATATCATTTAAAAAAAATTCAAAATTGGTCAGTTCTCTATTAAGTAATTTTCCATAATCTGTATTTGTTATCGATGTATATAGTATATTATAAAGCAGCCATTTAGTAGCTGGTACTTGGTATTCTTCAGATATAAGTTCAAATTATTTCATTTTTTGTCCCTGAAATAGGTCCTTGAGAGTTTTCATGCCCCATTCTTCCCACAATATATTTAGGAAAGGGGTTAGCTCCAGTGACAATTTATGTATTGGAGTATTTGGGGCCGGAAATTTTACCAGTTAATTTTTTTATTATATTTAAACCACCATTGTATTAAAGTTCTAGGAATAAGTGGTAATTTAATAAGAATCTTATTATCTATTTTCATATCCTAATATATATATTGTAAGTTAATATTTTTAACTAACTAATTTTCTGTAAGCAAAAATTTAGGTTTATTTTCTTTTATTGTAAATTTTGAGAGATTAACTAATTTAATGGCATTTGAGTAGCGAATAATATTCGGTGCCGCCAGGCCTCCTCTAGAAAAAGTTCTCAAGATAATTTCTTGTTTAATATGTGTTTTTTTTTCTAATTGAAATCTTTAAAGGAAGACTTCTTAGAATATATAATATTTTGGGGAGAATACTCATTTTAATTATTGATATTCTACCCAAACATGACAAATTTAAATCTCTCCAACTTGTTAATATAGAAGAGACCTGAAGGAATAGTCTATCCATATTGTTTTGAACTATATTATTTAGGTTTTGATTAAATGTTATACCTAAGTGTGTTATTTAATTACTTCTCCAATTATGTGGAAATCTTTCTTTTAGTTTAAATTTATGCTTATTTGATATGTTAAAATATAACACTTCTGTCATATTTGTCACACGTCGTAATATTTACTTTGTAGTAAGATAAATCACCATACTCTGCAATAAGTTGAAGTAAAGTAGTTCTTGAATTCATCGGATCAGAAACTGTAACCAACAAATCATTAGCAAAGATGGTAATTTTGTTTATAATAGAGCCAATAACTATTCATTTTATTTGTTTAGAACTTCTAATCATTTCCAATAATGGTTTTATAGTCAAAGCAAATATAAGTGGTGACATAGGGTATCCCTGACGAGTGCCATTTCTAAAAATCAAACAAGTGGGTTTAAAAGCCTACACCTGTTATATATGCATTAGTTTCTGTATAAAGAGATTTTATAGTGTGTAATCCAAATGATCTGAAACCATATTTATCCAACACTAGCTGTATGAAATCCCAATTCACTCTATCAAATGCTTTTTCAGCATCAAATGATAGAGCTACTAATTGTATTTTCCTTTTATGGGCAAAATCATTTATATTAAGAAGTTTTCGAGTGTTATGCATTGACTGTCTGGATTTAATAAAACCTGTTTGATCTTTATTGATTAAATTATTTAGTAATTGATTCAGATGAATAGCTAATACTAGCGTATATCTTTATATCTGAATTGATTTCCCAATTTTTAGAGATTTTATACTTTGAAACATTTCTTTTTCTGTAATGTCCATTTCCAATTCTTTTAATTGTGCTTCTGATATCTTTGGCGATGTTATCTTTTTTAAATATTCTTCAATTTGTTTAATTTAGGGTTTTTGAAAGTCCACTAATTGTTCAAGATTATATAAAGTTTTATAATATTGGAAAAATGACTTTCCTATGTCTTTTGGATTTCTATGGATTATGCGCTTATCATCTTGTATCTTATCAATTCTTTTAGTAAAATTAGTTCCCTTAATTTGTTTAGCAATTAATTTCCCCGGTTTATTACCTAGTTGATATTGCTTTAACTTGTATAGCCAGATTAAGTTATAATTTCTTTCCTGTTGAATCTTTTTAATTGCTGATTGCGTTTTAGCTGTTTCCAAAGTTGTAATATTTGTTGGTGACAGCTTATTTTTTTTGTTGTAGTTGCGTGAGATTAATGAGTAAATCTCTATATGAGGTCTCTTTATGTTTTGTTCTGTATTTGGACCATGCACAAAGTACACCTCTCACGTATGCTTTGTGCGTGTTCCAAAGTAATGTTTGTGAGGTTACAGAGTTTTCATTAGTTTCAAAAAAAGTTTCTATTTCAGTTTTCAATTTCTCCCTAACTGTCACCCCTTTAAAAAAAGTTGCGTCTATATTACGTGTTTTATTATATTGTATTCTATAGCCATCCTCTACAATCATTGTTATTAATGCATGGTCTAGCCATTATATTGGACTAATTTCAATTTTTTTGATTTTATTTTATAAACTCAAATTCACTAGGAAGTAATCCAGTCTTGTATACGTTTTGTATTTATTGGAGAAATAAGTGTACTCTTTATCGAGTGGCTATAATACTCTCCAACCATCGTACAATTTATGATTCAATAGTGTCTTTTGAACTTTATTTGCATTTTTTATCATCACTTTATCTGGTTCTGGCTTTACCATCAATTTTCTATCCAGTATATGATCTAAACAGATATTTAAATTGCCACAAATAATCAGGTTACCTTTTTTTTATATCGTTGGTATGTTTTATTATTTTGATCAAAAATCTATATTGATTCTTATTAGGAGCGTAGATGTTCGCTATTGTATAGATTTGATCATTTATTGTGCCTATCCAAATTATATAGTGGCCTTCTATATCTTTTTCTATAAATTCTTCAACCACTTTATTTCTATTATTAAAAAATATGCAAACACCTCTCAACTTGGTTTTATAATTAGAAAAGGGTTTTATGTTATACTTTTTGTCTGATAACTTAGGAATATTATTGTTTTTAAGATGAGTCTCCTGTACACATATTACATTTATATTTAATTCATGAAAAAAAATCATGACCATTGCTCTTTTGGATGGAATATTCAGCCCATTCACCATTTGAGACATATATTTAAGTCCCATAGTATTTTAATGATTTAATGTCATTGCCTCTTACTCCTCTTAATTACATTGTACATGTTCTTCCTTAATATTTCTTTGACTACAACCAAGAAAAAGGCGGTTCCAATTACATAGATAAAAATAAAAAAATAAATAAACAGTTAAAGACATAAATAAATAAATACAAACAATAATTTTGTGGTAGCAAGGTAATTATATTTGCTACCATTTTTGTAGTTTTTTCCCTAATCGTCGACTGAACGATACTGGTTTTGCTAACCGATAAACTATCAATATATTTCTATCTTTCATGGTGTTCATCAAATATTGATATTTTGGATAGAAAGAGAAGGACCACTAATTTTCCCAAATGGAGAAAAAAAAAGGAGAAAAAAAAAATAAAAAAAAAGTGATTTTCTCTCTTTCCTTCTTTTACCCTTTTCTTTATATTTATTTTCTACACTCCAAGTATAATCTCTTTAATTTTATTATTAAATTTCGATACTAATAGGCTTAAGTGTTTATTTTTCTTTTAATTCCTAATTATATTTAAATAGTGAAAAAAATATTTTCTCTTGTATAGTGCTAAACTTATTTAAATTGATTCCTCAAAAAGAAAAAAAACAAACAAAACAAAAACAACAACAGTGATTTAATACACGGTTAATTTAATTAGTGATTCATTTATTTAGAAATTATCTGAAATATTATATTCTTAAAAAGTGTTAATAAATAAACATTATCCTTATAATTCTCTCCCTCATTTCTTTCTTTTTCTACCTGTGATAACTAGTGATGTCCCGAACAGTTCGCCGGAGAGCCATTCGTGGCGATTTTCGCATTTTTGCGTTCGCATCGAACGGCGAACACATGCGCTTTTCGGTCCGCCCCCTATTCTTTATCATTGAGGAAACTTTGACCCTGCACCTTACAGTCAGCAGACACATTCCAGCCAATCAGCAGCATACACTCCCTTCCAGGGCCTTCCATCTGAAGGACAGCTTCCATTTTAGAATCATTCTGAAGCTACATTCGTTGAGAGAGGACATATATTCTACCTGCTGCTGATTTAATAGGGAAATAGATAGCCAGGCTGTGTATTTAGCTTTCACTACACACCTGTAGGACTCCTTTGATATCTGCTGCAAGGACAGCAACCCAAAAAGCCCTTTTTAGGGCTGGAACATCATTTATTTTATTTTATTATTTTTTTCTGCTGATTTAATAGGGAAATAGATAGCCAGGCTGTGTATTTAGCTTTCACTACACACCTGAAGGACTCATTTGATATCTGCTGCAAGGACAGCAACACAAAAAGCCCTTTTTAGGGCTAGAACGTAATTTATTTTATTTTATTATTTTTTTCTGTGTAATCTAATTGCATATGCCTGCCTGCTAGCGTGTGTGTGAGGCCTATTGCATCTACTCTGCCAACTTTTGCCAGTGCACAGTGACACTCATATCTAGTGCAACCGTAGTGTACAGTGACATAAAACAACCCTTTTTTGACTGTAATCGATTGAATATCAGTTGCCTGCCTACAGGCGTGTGTGTGAAGCCTATTGCATCTACTCTGCCAACTTTTGCCAGTGCACAGTGAAACTCATATCTGGTGCAACCGTAGTGTACAGTGAAATAAAAGAACCCTTTTTTTTCTGTAATCAATTGAATATCAGTTGCCTGCCTACAGGCGTGTGTGTGAGGCCTATTGCCTCTACTCTGCCAACTTTTGCCAGTGCACAGTGACACTCATATCTGGTGCAACCGTATTGTACAGTGAAATAAAAGAACCCTTTTTTGACTGTAATCGATTGAATATCAGTTGCCTGCCTACAGGCGTGTGTGTGAAGCCTATTGCATCTACTCTGCCAACTCACTTCTCACTTCTGTAATGGGGAAGCTTTTAGAAGGGTTAATAAGGGATAATATACAAGAATATGTATATTTGAACAGGATTATAAGTAGGAGTCAACATGGATTTATGAGGGATAGGTCATGTCAAACAAATCTAATTAGTTTCTATGAGGAGGTTAGTAGGAACCTGGATCAAGGCAACTCAGTGGATGTAGTCTTTTTGGATTTTGCAAAAGCTTTTGATACAGTGCCACATGGGAGACTATTGGGCAAACTAAGGGATACAGGAATTGCAGTAAATATCTGCTCATGGATTGAGAGCTGGCTAAAAGACAGGAAGCAAAGGGTTGTTGTAAATGGAACATACTCCGATTGGACTAATGTGGTAAGTGGGGTTCCTCAGGGTTCAGTATTAGGTCCTCTCCTTTTTAACATATTTATTAATGACTTAGAGGTAGGATTGGAGTGTGGGGTCTCCATTTTCGCTGATGACACAAAGTTGTGCAAGGTAATTAAATCAGATAATGATGTGCTTTCCCTCCAAGGGGATTTACATAAAATTGAGGAGTGGGCATCTAAATGGCAGATGAGATTTTATACAAATAAATGTAAGGTTATGCATCTGGGAGGGAAAAATGCTCATGCAATTTATAATCGTAATGGAGCAAATCTAGGTGTATCAGATAATGAAAGGGATTTGTGAGTGCTTGTGGACAACCACCTAGGTAACAGAGCTCAAAGCCAAGCAGCAGCTGCAAAGGCAAATACAATATTAGCATGTATTAAGAAGGGTATAGAAGCCAGGGAAGCAAATATAATTCTGCCACTATACAAATCTCTAGTACGCCCTCATTTGGAATATGGAGTACAATTTTGGGCACCACTTCATAAGAAGGACATTTTAGAGCTGGAAAAAGGTAAAGAGGAGGGCAACAAAACTAATTAGGGGAATGGAGGGGCAAAGTTATGAAGAAAGACTGACCAAATTAAACTTATTTTCTCTAGAAAAAAGGCGTCTAAGAGGAGATATGATTACCTTATATAAATACATCCAGGGTCAGTATAAAAATTTGTCAGGGGAGCTTTTTGTGCCAAGAGGTTTTCAACTGACAAGAGGACATCCCTTGAGGTTAGAAGTAAAAAGATTTCACCTCATAGAAAGAAAAGGGTTCTTCACAGTAAGGGTTGTTAATCTATGGAATTCTCTACCAGAGGAGGTGGTGACAGCAGATTCGATAGATATCTTTAAAAGGAGACTAGATTTATTTCTAATTAAAAAGGGAATTCAGGGTTATCATGGATAATTAGAGAGACAGTATTGATCCAAATTTTTTACATTTCCCTTTGAGACAATTGGCTAAGTCTCGCTTGTGTTTTTTTTTTTTTTCCGTTTTCCTTCCTCTGGACTAATTAGTGCTTGAAGAGAAATTTTTTTTTTAAATAATTGATTAATAATTAATTAACAACTAATGAATTAATAGTTAATCCTCATATTGCAGATCAGAGGAGATCTTAAAAGGTTGAACTTGAGGGACTGAAAGTCTTTTTTCAACCTTAAATACTATGTAACTATGTAACTATGTAACTTTTGCCAGTGAACAGTGACACTCATATCTAGTGCAACCATAGTGTACAGTGAAATAAAAGAACCCTTTTTTGACTGTAATCGATTGAATATCAGTTGCCTGCCTACAGGCGTGTGTGTGAGGCCTACAGCGCCTACTCTGCCAACTTTTGCCAGTGCACAGTGACACACTTATCTGGTGGCACCTTAGATTGCACGCACAGTGCCCCAAATTTGAAGTGGGAGGACCGACCAAGCATCTTTTCCATCTCCCGCTTCCAAAAATCCATGCCATATACACGTCCCCTGATAGTGGACGTAACAGGGATTAAACCGATATGAATAGTACTACTTAACAGTACACACGTTATAATAACGCAGACAGAGGCAAAGCGTATAATCTTCCATGCTATGCAGTGGAAGCCCCCAGACTCTGACCTGTGTATAATATTCCATGCTGGGCAGTGGAAGCCCCCAGACTCTGACCTGTGTATAATATTCCATGCTGGGCAGTAGAAGCCCCCAGACTCTGACCTGTGTATAATATTCCATGCTGGGTAGTAGAAGCCCCCAGACTCTGACCTGTGTATAATATTCCATGCTGGGCAGTGGAAGCCCCCAGACTCTGACCTGTGTATAATATTCCATGCTGGGCAGTGGAAGCCCCCAGACTCTGACCTGTGTATAATCTTCCATGCTGGGCAGTGGAAGCCCCCAGACTCTGACCTGTGTATAATCTTCCATGCTGGGCAGTGGAAGCCCCCAGACTCTGACCTCTGTATAATCTTCCATGCTGGGCAGTGGAAGCCCCCAGACTCTGACCTGTGTATAATCTTCCATACTGGGCAGTGGAAGCCCCCAGACTCTGACCTATGTATAATATTCCATGCTGGGCAGTGGAACCCCCAAGACTCTGGGAGTCTGAAGAAGAGCAGTCAGTGGAGGAAGGTGGCTTTGAGGAGGTGAAAGACCAAACACAGCAGGCATCCCAGGGGGCTTGTTGTCACCTTTCGGGGACCCTTGGTGGCTGGGTGGAGGAAGAGACCTTCAATGACATCAGTGAGGACAAGGAATGGGACATGGCTAGCTTGGTATCCAACCTTGTGCAAATGGGGAGTTTGCGGTTGTGCAAAGGGACTGTTTTTGGTTGTTTGTGGTGCATTGAACGGGGAGATTGGTCTGTTACTGTGAAGCGCGTGTAATCCTTACACTACCCGATCGATACAACATCATACCTGATGTTTTAAAGCATGTTATTCCAAACAATTTAGGAATGTTAGGTGATTTATGCCCTTTATGGCTTAAAACCAGACTCTACATCAACTATGTAATTTTCCGTGGGAGTTTTGCCATGGATCCCCCTCCGGCATGCCACAGTCCAAGTGTCCCCTTGAAACAACTTTCCCATCACTATTGTGGCCAGAAAGAGTCCCTGTGGGTTTTGAAATTCGCCTGCCCATTGAAGTCTATGGCGCTTCGCTGATGTTCGTCCTTTCGCAAACATTTGATGGAATTCGCGTCCGCGGTTCGCGAACCGAAAATTTTATGTTCTCGACATCACTAGTGATAACCCCAAAGTTATGAGGTATCTGTATGGATTAAAAAGGGTATCTCTGGAAGTACCCGATGTCCAATCCTTAGATCTCAATCCCAGGCTCAGGATACAATCCAGATAGTTTTGTAGCAGGTACAGTTGGATCCCCAATGCTATTTTGTACACTATTATATAGTGTCTACAGAACAAAATATGATTCCAACTCCTTATGTCTACTATAGGGGACAATTGAAACACACTAGTACAAACAATAGTGTGTTTATCATATATTTATTGCACCATATAATCCTCAATACATGCCATATATGGCCAATAGGGATAGGCACAATGAAAATGAATAAAATCAATAATCTAAAAACATAAAATAAAATCAAACGCGTTTCGCCCAAAGGCTTCCTCAGTGATATAAAAGCATAAACAGTGTATAAATATGTATATAAGTACTTCTCATATCAGCACTTACCAACATCAAACCCTTTCTGCTCTCACACAGAGGCTTATATACCCTCCATTGTTTTAACAATCAGGAAGTGCATCCAAAATGGTGTCGCCCCATGTGACGTGCATCATGTGACTCTTATGACAACATCACGTGACCAACATAGCAGTCCCAGCACTTCCTGATTCATAAACTCTCACTCTATGTGAATGCCCTCTGGGGCATTACAGGCACATTACATGTCTTTCTCCAGATATGGGCACACATTTATATACATATATATATATACATACATTTATACATATATACATATACATACACATACACATACACACACATACACATACATGTATACCCCCAAGAAAGGGGGTCACCTTGGGGTAAAAATGAATAAATATATATAAAAAAGACATTGATAAATCAGGATGCATATAAAAAGGAGATATACATAAATATAAAAAATATATAAAATGAAGTACTTGTAAAATATATGGATCAATAGAGGACAACATCCCAATATATGATATAATCCATATCCCCACTCTTATCTAACAAAAAACATCGCACATATATCTCATGATTAATTAAAATACATATAAAAAAGGATATAAATACAATAAAGGGCATGTAAATATATAAATCAATAAAGGACAATAGCCCAACATATTGCACAATCCATATCCCCATTCTTGTCAAACAAAAACAGTACAAATATATCTCATGGACAGAGATTAATAAAAAGCAAACACATACAAAAACTACTGTCATTCATAAATGCAGCAGGGGAGACATCATATAGAACTCAAGGTTTTGAGGACAATAATAGACACCTAAAACAAGACTAGAGGGCATCTATAAATAGACTACTATCTATATTAGCCTTCTAAAAAGGCCTCCAGGTCTATATCCCTATTTAGACCTAACGGTTCCAAGGTGCCAAGAAGATGTATCCATTTTGTTTCTTTCTGTCTCAAATATAACAGTCAATTCCCCCCTCTTGGGTTTGGTTTTACTTGTTCCACTGCCTGAACCATTATGCCAGAGATATCTTTGTTATACTTCATAATGATATGAGAGGAGAAACCATTCGTTAGGATCCCCCTATCAACATTATACAGATGCTCTCTAAATCTGTTTTTTAAAGAACGCTTGGTGCGGCCCACATCCTGTAGGCCACATTTTGCAAGTAATAGTGTAAACCACATACTCTGATTTGCACGAAGTAAGATGTTTAATTCTAAACTTATTTTTATTGCTAGTGGATACTACCATATGTCTCTCTCTAGATTTGAGGAATGGGCACGTACCACAATTCTTTGTACTACAGCCAAATGATCCTTTTGTCCCCCTAATCCACATGCTTTCATCCTTTTTAACTGGCCTCAGCTCACTAGGAGCTAATCTCTGCTTTAAATTAAAAAAAAATCTGAATGTGACTATGGGATTTGCAGGTAAAATCTCTCTCAACAGATCATCTTGTAATAGAATGGGCCAAAATTCCTTCATAACATGGCGTATAGATGCTGCGTTATATTTAGTGAGAAACCGTACATCTGATGTTTTGTGAATATTCTCTCCTCTACAGGGGTCCTTCTTCTTATATAGAAGACTTGTTCTATCCAAATCCTCTGCTCTCTGTCAAGCCCCCTCCACTACATGAGGGTTATATCCTTTAGCCAAAAATGTATGTCCCAATCATATACTCTCTTTATCGAAGTCAGCAAGGTCACTACAGTTTCTCCTCACCCTTTGAAATTGGCCATAGGGTATGTTTCTGATCCACTTTGGATCATGGCCACTGGTCGCATCTAAATAGCCATTAGTATCCGTGGGTTTGGTATATAAACTCGTAGTGACCCTGCCCTCTCCTCCTCTGAGTAGGACATCCAAGAACGGTATCTCCTGTTTTGCTGTCACCATGGTAAACTCAAGATTCATAGTATTTGAGTTAACAAATTCTAAAAATTGCTCTTTAGACCCCTGTATGGATTCGTCCTAAATAATGACAATATCGTCAATATACCTTCTGTAAAAAAACATGTTATCAGCAAAGGGATTGTCTTTCCAGATGTACTTATCTTCCCAATGCCCCATAAACAAATTCGCAAAACTAGGGGCAAATTTGGCCCCCATAGCTGTACCGCTGTAGAATTTCTGCTCAAATAGAAAAAAATTATGGTGAAATATAAATACCATGGCCTCCAAGATAAAATTCACCTGAGAGTGTTCCATATTATTGTAGAGGTCCAAATGGTATCTAGTTGACTCGATCCCCAAATCCTGGGGGATAGATGAATAGAGCGCCGAGACATCTAGACTAATCCAGCAGAGATTGTCACTCCACACCTAATGTAAAAATAGTTCCAAAAGGTGTGGAGTGTCTTTGATATAGGACCTTAGATTGGGAACCATTGGCTTTAAATACTCATCTATATACGATGAGAGTCTCTCAGTCAGAGACCCAATACCCGAAATAATAGGCCTTCCCGGAGGGTTCGACAGATTCTTGTGAACCTTAGGAAGGTGGTAAAAGATAGCAGTCTTTGGATGTGGGATGGTCAAAAAACCAAATTCCATTTAATTCAAAATGCCCTTATCCTTTGCTCCCCTAATGAGCAAGTCATAGTCAGCCTGAAAAGCCATGGATGGGTCCCCTTCTAATTGAATATACGTGGATTCTGTACTGTAGTTTTTTTTTGTGTACTGTAAGTTTTTTTTTTGTAAGGTAGGTTTTTTTATTTGTTTTAATTAGAGTGGTTGGGAGGTTTATTAGGGGGTAGGTAGTGTAGGTAGGTAGTGTAAGTGTTAATAGATTAGTGTAGAGGGGGTTAGTTTAGATTAAATGGTTTATTGGGGGTTATAGTGTAGTGTTTGTAGTTAGTGTCATGATGGTCCTTGAGGACCGTCATGGCACTTATGTG
Organism: Discoglossus pictus; assembly: GCA_027410445.1. NCBI lineage: Eukaryota > Metazoa > Chordata > Amphibia > Anura > Alytidae > Discoglossus > Discoglossus pictus. Next base: position 329,236,228 of record CM050165.1, read on the forward strand.
GTTAATGTTGGGTTGTAACAGGCCCATAATGGTCATAATATATCCTTATGGGACTGATTCAGTATGTTTGTCATTTTATAATAATATGTTAAGTGCAGTGGCTTACAAAAATAGAGGCTTATGGGGGTCTGTATTGACCTTCATGAGTGAACGGGGTTAATTAAGTGCTTATGGGGGTCTGTATTGACCACCATGAGTTATAGGGTTAATTAAGGCCTTATGGGGGTCTGTATCGACCACCATGAGTGACGGGCTTAATTAAGGCCTTATGGGGGTCTGTATTGACCTTCATGAGTGACGGGGTTAATTAATTGCTTATGGGGGTCTGTCTTGACCACCATAAGTTATAGGGTTAATTAAGGCCTTATGGGGGTCTGTATTGACCACCATGAGTTATAGGGTTAATTATAGTTGCCTGGGGTTATTATTTTTAGTGCGAGTCCATTCAGGACCCTTACGGTCCTTTAAGGACCCGCAAGGCGGGAAATTTAAAATTGAAATGCAGCAGGGTCACGATCGGTGCTTAATGTGGGGCCTATGGACCCCTGCAGCAAGGGGTTTATGTGGGTACACTTCGGGGTTCCGACGGGGAACCCCAGCATAGAGGGGGGTTAATTGTAGGTGCCGCGGCCGGGATTGGGTAATAGTGTGCCGCTGCCCCTTTAAGGAGCCGCGGCGGGGAATTTAAAACTTTTAAATGCAGCGGGGGGCCTGATCTATGCAGATCGGGGACCCCCCCCTGCAATGGGTTTATGTGGGGACACTTCGGGGGTCCCGATGGGGACCCCCACCATAGAGGGGGGTTCATTTTTTGCGCTGCGGCCAGGATTGGCAATTAGTGTGCCGCGGCCCCTTTAAGGAGCCGCGGCGGGGAATTTAAAACGTTTAAATGCAGCGGGGGCCTGATCGGTGCCGATAGAGACCCCTGCAGCATGGGGATGTGTATAGGGTGTAAGGGGGAGCCTCACACTGCTGTCTCGGGCTGCTCCGAGGTAGCACGTAGAGGCTTTAGGATTCCTTGCGGGCACTTTTTGTGTGCCCGTAGGGATTCCTACGATATGCGATAATCATGCGTAGATTTAAGTCTGCGTGTGACTACGTAGCTCTCTCGGAGCCTATTCTCGGCCATTTTTTCGTAGTCATATCGCAAAGCAGGCTGCGAGAGATTCGGTACTCGCAAACAGCAGAAAAACTGCCTTTTGCGAGCACAGAGAGAACTACGAGGGATAATTTAATAGGGCCCATACACTTTGACAATATAATTGCAAGTACTGTCAATTAAATAATTGTATTATTAGTATGACTTGATTGAGAAGATTTCAAGCATTTTAGTTTACATTTTTGTAAGCCACTGCACTTAACATATTATTATAAAATGACAAACATACTGAATAACAACTTGAAACATTTTTGCTTTAAATTAGCAGTTCATGTTGCTAGGGATTTATTCATTGTAATGAATATGAATCATATTCACAGTGTACACAAAATATATTTTATATGCTTATGTTCTCATTTAAATTTATATAAAAATGCATGATGTATTTCTCTCATTAACACCTGTAGATGGAAATCTTGAAAAAAAGTGTTCACAGCAATTACATTTTGCCGAGAAAATGAACTTTTGTTAATCTTTATATATTTTACATCTGCATATGACTTATTTAAAAAAAAAACAGAATATTACAGTCAAGACATATGATATTAAGGAATTGATTGTCATAACAAATCACCAATTTAAGAATCCACAATTTAGTTCATATATGAATTGCTTATTTGTTATTTGTTATAATTGTATTTTTTGTGTGGGTAAGGGTATGCATTTGGTTATACTATTTATGTTGTCAGGTTCCGATATTACTGTTATGCAACTAAGAAATATTGATATTGCTTTCTGTAGAGATAAAGGGTAGTTTTAGTAAACATCAAAATGCAGCAAAGTCAATTTGATATGGGTAAAGTTTCCATTGCATCCTGTTCAATGCTTTTTTGATAAAATATAGAACTTAGTCCCTTCATATGTATAACTGTGCTTTAAAATTAATTTCCTGAAAAAAAGGCAAATTAGCAGTCAGTTATTTTAAGTACCACATTGCTCATGTTACAAGGAGGGAAGTAATAATCTGGAACCCATAGTAAGACTATTAGTGTGCATCAAGAGGTGTTAACTTTAATTTTATGGATATGAAGCTAAGCTGCTACAATGTTGCAAAAGTTAGACAGGGGGAGATGATGACATTACAGTTTTCATGACATGTAAACACAGAGCAGTATCTAGTAAGCAAACAAAACTGAAAGTAGCTTTTTGATTGTAGAGCCTTTTGAGTCATGTAGAGTGTGTTGATATATTTTTAATATTTTTTATCTGAGAGACATTCAATGCACGGGAAGCGCTGTCAAGTGCGCCGCCGACGTCCCGATGCAGCTGTCTCTAAGTGGCCGGTAAGAGGTTAGGGGTTTTCGGCTTAGGATTGGAGGGTTAGGGAGTTAGGGTTAGGGAGTTAGGGTTAGTTCCAGTAAGTGGTGAAGGGGCTTAGGAGCTTAGCGTTAGGAAGTTACATTTAGGGGGTTAGGGGTTAGGGTAAGAGGGTTAGAAGGTCAGGGTTAGGGCCGGTAAGTGGTGTAGGGGGTTAGTGGCTTAGGGTTAGGGTTAAGGCGTTACGTTTAGGGGGTTAGGGTTAGGTTAAGAGGGTTAGGGAGTTAGTGTTAGAGGGTTAGTGGGTTGTGGTGTACTAGTACATAGGGACGCGATCGCGCACGGCACCAGGATGCTCCCCGTGAGCCCTTCACCAGGCATCCCGTGCATACACATAACAGGATAGATCACATTCACTGTGTAAATAATATATGTATATATATAGTATTCCACATTCAGCTATTTCTTTCTTGATAGTTATGGAGGAGGGCTAAATTACAGCACTCGTGCAAAAATTCTCTAATCAATTAACTTGTACGGATATTCTTGCTGCGCCCCAGACATAGCAGCCATTGGAAAATGGCCAACGGATTAGTGAATGACAGACATACTGTATATATTTGCAACGCTGACTGTGTTGTAGATTTTACAAATTAGCACGCAGGTCCCAAGAGTTAGAGGTTTTTGTCTAGAGAGACAGAGAGTGCAGGAGAAGAGCCCTTAATTTATAATACCCAAATATACTATATAGATATCACATAAAATACATAAACATAGGATAAAAACACACATAGATACACCTATAACTGGGACACACCATACACACCCTTATCTTCCACCCTTTACCAAGCTGTAAAAAAATACACATAGAAAATACATTTTTCTTTACATCACAAATATATACAAAGACACTTTATTTTATTTACCTTATGTTAATTTCTGGATTGAGATGGAGGGAGGAGCACGGAGGGGAGAGGAGGGGATCGGTGGGGGGGAGAGGAGGAAGGGAGGAAGAGAGGGGAGAGAGAGGGGGTCCCAGGGATTAGAGGAAGATGGAGGTAGATTGAGGGGTGGTGGAAGAGGGAGGAGGAAGAGCAGAAGGGTAGAAGAGGGGTGAGAAGACCTAGGAAGGTTGGTAGTGGAGGAGAAAGAGAGAGGAAGGGAAAAGCATCCAATTGAGAATACAGTTGTGGGTGTGACCACTGTAGGAATGCAGTGTAGTGTAATAGCCCAGCAGGAATCACCTCTCACCAGCATGTTAACAACAATTGTTGAGATAAGCTCACTGATTGGTTAGCATGACGCAGTGTGCAGCAACTTCTGCAGAGTATGTATATGCATGTGCTGCAGAGTGTACATCTCAGTAAGAATCATGGTATTTTTATGAGCCAATAACAAACAAGCTCATAATATAGAGAAATTATCACGTCCAGCAAAGAATAGCTTCAAACATTAATTAATAAGAGAACAAACCATGTGCAAGACAACTGCATGTTAGATAGATAGGAACATACATCAAGCAAAAGACCAGGAGGAGGAGCCCAGGAGAGGATCGCAGGGCCTGGGGGATGAGGTGGAGGATTCCTAAGTAATGTGGCCAATGGGGGACTGGTCAGGCATTGAGCCACACCAGTGGCATTTGACCCCATTGACCCCCTAGTCCCAGAGATTCATTCCCCACCCAGGTATCACTATCACCAGGCCCACCACCACCATGGGACACATATGCTTCTCAGCACCTCCTCATTTGGCCACCACCACCGCTTCCTCCCACAGCTATGCTTGGCCAACCAGGACCACAATCCCAAGGTCTGCCTTTGGGGGGAAGTGCTGGTCTGATGAGAGACTTAGGGACGTTATGCTGGGGATCCAAGCCGGCATCTCCTCCCACCTCAGTTGGCCGCAATCTAAGGGGCTCCATAGGGAGCCGAGGAGGTATCACTAGCAGGTGGAGTCCTACATGGCCTGCCTGTCTCAGGCAGTGCAGAACCAAAGCATGCTAACCCAGCTGAGCATGGACATTGCCTCCTCAATTCTAGAGGGCCTTCCAGCACACCAGCACTGCAACCACTTGCCTCCCTCCATGTCTCCACCACCACCAGTTCTGCTGCCTCCAGGTGGATGCCTCCCTTGCCACTCCCCCTAGAGTAGGGACTGGATGCAGTAGCGGGGTGTGGGAGCCCAGTTTTAAGGCAGAGAGGGAGATAATGGCTGCACCAAGGATGTGACCTTCTCAACGGCACTCCTCATTGACAATATATTGTTCCAAGTGTAGCCACAATCTATCCTGGCTACAGAGTAGAGGGACCATGGCCTATGTGGTGCTGATATTTTGTAAGCACATGGCTACTCCCTTTTTTTGTGGTTATTTTTAGGCACAATATAGGTCCATGTAGGCATCTTCTTCAACCACAAGCAGTGCTACCAAATAATGTGTACACATTTGTTGTTAAGTTCAACACCTACCAATGAAGATCTGGCGTGGGACTACCAAACTCCCAAACTGGCCATTTATTCTAAGCCAGCATTAACACATGAGTTAAAATCTCCTAGAGAGATGGTGAAAGTATTTTGACCTCACTGAACATGGTCACAGCTAAGCAATTCTTGGGAGATGCCACATCATTACTTGTGGTTATGGCAAGTGATTTAAAATTAAATATAGCAAACATATTGCACTGCTTGTGAAGGAAGTACAGGGCAGTTGGTTTATTGTTACAGTATTTCCCACTGTACTTTACATACCGATTTTTTCTAGATAGTTTTTTTTCTCCTCCTCTGCCTTTTGTAGCTTACGACCCCCATTATTTAATTTTTGATTTTCTGAACACACCTGCAGCACCCCCACATTAACCCCTTGCAGCGGGGGTCCCCGATCTGCATAGATCAGGCCCCCCGCTGCATTTCAAACTTTTAAATTCCCCGCCGCGGCTCCTTAAGGCACACTATTACCCAATCCCGGCCGCGGCACTTAAAATTAACCCCCCCTCTATGCTGGGGGTCCCCATCGGGACCCCCGAAGTGTCCCCACATAAACCCATTGCAGGGGGGGTCCCCGATCTTCATAGATCAGGCCCCCCGCTGCATTTCAAACTTTTAAATTCCCCGCCGCCGCTCCTTAAAGGGGCCACGGCACACTATTACCCAATCCCCCCCGGGGCGCGGAACTTAAAATTAACCCCCCTCTATGCTGGGGGTTCCCATCGGGACCCCCGAAGTGTCCCCACATAAACCCCCTGCAGCGGGGGTCCCCGATCGGCACCGATCGTGACCCTGCTGCAATTCAATTTTAAATTTCCCGCCTCGCAGGTCCTTAAAGGACCGTAAAGGTCCTGAAAGGACTCGCACTAAATATATTAACCCCAACTATAATTAATCCATTAACTCATGGTGGTCAATCCAGACCACCATAAGGCCTAAATTAACCCATTAACTCATGGTGGTCAATCCAGACCACCATAAGGCCTAAATTAACCCATTAACTCATGGTGGTCAATCCAGACCACCATAAGGCCTAAATTAACCCATTAACTCATGGTGGTCAATCCAGACCACCATAAGGCCTTCATTAACCCATTAACTCATGGTGGTCAATACAGACCACCATAAGGCTCTATTTAACCCCATCAGTCCCATATTATTACCATTATGGGCCTGTTACAACCCAACATTAACCACATAAGTGCCATGATGGTCCTCAAGGATGGTTCCGCGGCCCAGCCGGGGCTGAAGGAGAGAAGGCCGGGGACATTGCGGGGAGGTAAGTTAAATGTATATTTAGATGTTTATATGTGTATTTTATTTATTGTTTATATATTGTATTAATGTATTCATGTATTGTGTTTTTTTTAACAGGGCCGCGCCGGAAGAGCTAAACAATGACGGGACATGCTGTAAAGGTGAGTATATTATTTAGAATGTATAGAATGTTTATTTATTGGATGTTAATGTTTTGTACTAATTATTTTTTTTTGTTTGACCCATAGGTTAGTGATCTGAAGCAACATCTTAAAGGTAAGTGGTCTTAATTTATTGATTTTAGCTTAGAATTAGGGTCTGTGTAGTTAGGACTGTAATTATTTTATTTTATTTTAGAATAAGGGTCTGTGTATGTAGTTAGGATTTTTTGTATATTAGATAGATAGGGGGATGTATTTGATATAGTTAGGATTTATTTTAAATTAAATAGATTGTATGTTAGATAGATAGGGGGTATTTGTTTTGGACTATATGTAATATATTATATGTAATATATTATATTTAATATTTTATATGCAATATATTATATTTAATATATTATATGTAATGTATGTAATGTCATGTATTGTATGTCATGTATTGTATGTAATATATTATATGTAATATATTATATTTAATATTTTATATGTAATATATTATATTTAATATTTTATATGTAATATATTATATTTAATATTTTATATGTAATGTATGTAATGTCATGTATTGTATGTCATGTATTGTATGTAATATATTATATGTAATATATTATATTTAATATTTTATATGTAATATATTATATTTAATATTTTATATGTAATATATTATATTTAATATTTTATATGTAATGTATGTAATGTCATGTATTGTATGTAATGTATGTAATGTATTATATGTATGTATTGTATTGTGTTTATCTGTCTTTCCTTTTCAGGTGTGTAATTTTTTTATTTTCTGTAGTGGGGGGTGGGATTGTAATGTATTTTTTTGTTTTCTGTAGTGGGGGTGGGGTTGTTATGTATTTTTTTGTTATTCTGTAGTGGGGGGTGGGGTTGTAATGTTTTTTTTTTTTCTGTACTGTAGGTTTTTTTGTTTTCTGTAAGGTAGGTTTTCCCCCCCTGTAATTAGAGTGTTGGGGAGGTTTATTAGGGGGTAGGTAGTGTAGGTAGGTAGTGTAAGTGTTAATAGATTAGTGTAGAGGGGGGTTAGTTTAGATTAAATGGTTTATTGGGGGTTATAGTGTAGTGTTTGTAGTTAGTGTCATGATGGTCCTTGAGGACCATTATGGCACTTATGTGGTTAATGTTGGGTTGTAACAGGCCCATAATGGTAATAATATACCCTTATGGGACTGATGGGGTTAAATAGAGCCTTATGGTGGTCTGTATTGACCACCATGAGTTAATGGGTTAATTAAGGCCTTATGGTGGTCTGGATTGACCACCATGAGTTAATGTGTTAAATAGAGCCTTATGGTGGTCTGGATTGACCACCATGAGTTAATGGGTTAATTTAGGCCTTATGGTGGTCTGTATTGACCACCATGAGTTAATGTGTTAATTAAGGCCTTATGGTGGTCTGGATTGACCACCATGAGTTAATGGGTTAAATAGAGCCTTATGGTGGTCTGGATTGACCACCATGAGTTAATGGGGTAATTATAGTTGCCTGGGGTTAATATTTTTAGTGCGAGTCCTTTCAGGACCTTTACGGTCCTTTGAGGACCCGCAAGGCGGGAAATTTAAAATTGAATTGCAGCAGGGTCACGATTGGTGCCGATCGGGGGGCCCCGCTGCAGGGGGTTTATGTGGGGACACTTCGGGGGTCCCGATGGGGACCCCCAGCATAGAGGGGGGTTAATTTTAGGTGCAGCGGCCGGCATTGGGTAATAGTGTGCCGCGGGCCGTTTAAGGAGCCGCGGCGGGGAATTTAAAAGTTTGAAATGCAGCGGGGGCCTGATCGGTGCCGATCGGGACCCCCGCTGCAAGGGGTTAATGTGTGGGGGCTGCGGGGGTTCCTATGAACCCCTGCAGCAAGGTGTTCATGTGAGGACACTTCGGGGGTCCCGACGGGGACCCCCGCATTGAGGGGGGGTTAATTTTAGGTGCCTGGGTTTTTTTTGGAGTACCCCGCACGGCAGGGCTTATGTGGGGGACTGCCGCGGAGGTCCCTTTTAGGACCCCAGCAGCACTTGATGAGGAGTGGGAGCCTGCGATATCATCTCGCAGGCTGTCACTCCTCATGTACATTTACGCAGTGTAGATACGTACGGCCCTGCTGCGTAGCTCATACGTTGCTCGCAGCAGGGCTAATTTAATAGCATTGTAAGTTAGAGAAACTGTGCAGTACGTAGGGCTTAAGTAGAAGCCTCTTATTTACGAGGCTGGAATTTAATGAGGCCCTATATATATATATATATATATATATATATATATATATATATATATATATATATATATGATATTTACACAAGATGCTCAAAATATAATATTGATCCTAAATCATTTGTACTCATATGCAAAAAAAAGTGTTCTTAATAAAATGCAATCTTTAATAAGATAAATAACTATTAATAACATGTGCAAAATGCATTAATTGCAAAGTAAATAGTGACATTTTAAATAATGTCCACTTGTCAATAATAATTTTGTAAATTATACCTTTTCCCTTTTCAATTAATAGTGATTTCAATAAACCGTTCATTTAGGTCCAATGTCATTCATTATGCAAAATTAATTTATAGATTATTAGATTAATATTAATATATCTTACTGGTATGAATAGAAAAAAAAAATTCAATATTTGACCACATTTAATGTTAATCTATTGGTTCATTGATATAAACATGTTAGAAAATAATTAGGTAATACATATATACAAAATACAAGGTGCTGATATATAAAGTGCATAAACATCTATAATGTGTGGGTAATACTAAATCTGAGTCCCTACAAGACTGTTGTGGTGGCTTTGGAGCCCGCCACTGGCTCCTAAATTTTTAACAAGTGAAATATAGCTTCATTTAAAGAAACAGTGATTGGAAATGGCTAATTGGAGATCCTCCACTTACCTCTTACAAAACAAATGATGTTGATACTACACTAATCTCCTATTCTGCCCACACAAGATATCTAATATGAATTCTTTGTCTAGTACTCTTAATAGCATATATAGTACTAGCCACTTGTCCGTCAAAAATGACGGGGCAATAAAATAGTAAGCCATGGGAATGCTTTTTGACACACAATGTACTCTGAGGACCTTCAGCGCTCATTGTGAGCATGGCGCTGACCACCTTCAGCTCTCCTGTCATGTACTTCTGGTCCTCTGAGCACGTTCATCAGTCATGATAAAGAAAGATATATTTTTTTATGTATATGTAGTTAAGTAATAATTTATTATTTATTGAATAAATTAATATACTTTAAGTATTTATAATTAATATATACAGCCAGCAATAGCCAGAAGAGCTAACAATCTGTTTGTATTTTCCGACAGCATAGAATATACAGTTTGAGTGTTGGTGCCCTGGTGATAAAGTGTAATGAATTTTCCAAGTGTGCATTATAAATAAGCTGCATGCTCGAGGGAAAGCCGTTGGTTTATTGTGTAAAGCGGCATTGTATATTCGTAATGTTATTAGTGTGTATTTTCTAGTTCGGAGTTGGATGTGTAAAGTGCTACGCGTTTGGCAGTGTTCTGCGCAGTCCGGGGTCGTGTAGCCTTGTTTTCATTTTTTTCGGCGAAGATTTATTTACTCGCTTAGCCGATTTCCGAGTAGCGAAATTCGTGTAAATCTGCTTAAATTTGCATTCCACCTCACTCCCAGATGTCCTGGCTGTTGCCCCGTGCTGTCTGTGATATTTTTGTATTTTTTGTTGTTGAATTTAGTGTGTTTTTATTGTTTTTTGTGCTTTCACAGTTTGTCCGTTAATCTGTAATTTTTTTTTCTAAGTCCTGCATTTGTCAACCGCTTGCAGGCCAAGGCGATCCCGCATTTAGGAAGTGTTTTGTGGCTAAGTCCCGCGTGTTTCATTGCCTCATCGTGTTTGTGGTGATAGTTGTAGTGCGTTGTAGTGCCTCAACGGCTTGCCTCGCTATGCGAGGTGCGCTCATCGTCTAAGTGCTACGTGTTAATGGCTCACCTCGCTTTGCGAGGCTTGCAGCGAAGTGCTACGCGTTAACAACTTGCTTCGCGAGGGTTCAGATGAGCCAATGGAAAAAGAGCATTACATCACTGAAAAAGGGAAGGGTAGATTTCGAACTCCTACTTGCTTTAAATCCAGTTTGTGATCAGACCCACAGTCCAGAAATAATGCAATATTAATAAAGCAGTGATATGATATTCCATTACATGCGAGTTACAGTATATGTCATAACACATTGATTACAAGGATCGATATAACACAAAATATAAACATGAAATAAAGTATTTTTCGGTGATGATTTGCGGGCTTGAGAATGTTGTGTTATTAATTCTAAGACCTAACATCACTTTCCCTTATGATATGTACAGTGGTGGGTTTTATTTGCATTTTAAGTACTACGTATTATACTTTACCCCCCTTGCAGGTGCTCTAGAACACACAGGGGCCTTTGGGCTCCATTTGCGTGTTACGTGCTTGCTCGATAGTGACCAGGTTGTAATTTAATAGCTGAATGGAAAAGATTTACGTGCGCAAAGTTCAACATTGCTCAGAACGTAGCCTATTCTCATCCGTCCTGCGTGTTAGCAAGCAAAGTCCGCGGCGAGCAACGTTACAGGGCTAATTTAATACCTGTAACACTGGAAATTAGAGTTACGGGCTGTGGTTTAACACAAAGATCCAATTTAATAGGGCTGCTAGCTACCAATAAACATTTACAGCCTTATTAAATTGTGATTCAGCAAATTGAATAGGGCTCTATATAAGCACAGAGCATATTTTTTTACAGAAGTTTCTAGTTAGTGAACTTCTATCCAAAAGCAAGTTCTTCACTAACTACAAACTTCTGTAACAAAAAATATGCTCTGTGCTTATATAGAGCCCTATTCAATTGGCCAAATTAATGTTAATTTTAAAATCTAATTGTCTGCTTAAGTTATTTTATATACATCCATATTATATATAGGTAATATGTTATTTGGCGGCCATATAGACGTTTCTTATATTAGTTATACATCATAACAAACATCATCAGCTACTGTATGTAAGACTGTATTGTGCACTAAATATATACTGGTTACACTCTATCTAGACCCTGTTTATATTCATACTGGATGAAAGCTACCAACTTATAATTATGAAATATTGATCACCATTCTGTAAGTTAGTGTTAATAGTTACATAAGTGTTACTTCGTGGATGGTACTACTCGCAATATTAAACATAAAATAACAAGTTTTAATTAGTACATCCAACAAACACAATATTTTTTTAGATCTTGTCCTCAACTAGTTAAGGAGAAGAAAACATAGTTAATTAGCATAACAATTACCATCATATAGGAATTCTCAAATATATATATTTATAGAAAGGATCTACATTGTCTAAAACCATAATACATTATAATTAGCGTATATAAATAACACGTTATAAGTAGTGAGGCTGCTGTCCTACATTAAAGTCTAATGTTAAGCGAATAACATGTCCTGTTTCTGATCATAATTGTATAATATCATTCAAAGAAACTCTGGGGTTAATTTCATTATCCATAATAATAGTGTTTATAATGTCTTCTTTTTAATCTTCTTTCTAGATTGAATTATAATGTTGGATAATTTTAGGGATGGGTGATTAACATACTGTAGCTAGGTAGAAATTTCTGTTCTGTTACGGCACTTGTAACTGCTTTTGGCGGGATAAGCATAGGGCCCTTATTTAACAAGGTGCCTATTAAAGGAATGTTCTGCATATCACATATATAGTTGTTGCAATTGCGATGTTGTCGGTCACGCTATGTTAAAAGTTACGGGCATGCGCTCATTGGCACTTATCGCGAGGCCCGAAAGTTACAGATTTTTCGAGGTCTGCTATGAGTGCCAACGGTGCTCATCACGAGGCCCATAAAGTAGAGGGGGGGGGGGGGTGGAGGCTCGCAATGAGCACCAAAAGTGATCATTGCTAGGCCTGTAAAGTAGAGTGGGGGAGAAGCTCACAATAAGCTCCGAAGGTGATCATTGCCGGGTCCGCAATGAGCGACAAAGGCACTAATCTCGAGGCCTGTAAAGTAGAGGGAAAGAAAGGTTTACAAAGAGTGCTGAAGGTGCTCATTGCGAGGCCCGCAAGTTCAAGCGTGGCACACAATGCGCGTTTCCCCCAATACAATGGGGATCCTCAAGGGACTCTAGTGTAATTCCTAAAGGGACACCTTGATCACTCCCATTGGATTGGGGGAAACACGCTCCATAATTGTAGTTTATGTCTCAAGTCTCCCCTGGAGTCCTACTTACTCATGCATACTCATGCAGTGAAGGTAGGAGAGACAGGATACACTACAGGAATCAAGCTACATCAACCATAGAGTCTCCAACTTTCCCAGAACATGCATCCGAGCAGTGAGGTAGGAGAAGGAGGGAGAGGAGGGGAGAAATAGACACAGGGGAGGGACAGAAGGGGAGGAGAGACAGGGCCAGGGGGAAGTGACGAGGAGAGGGGGAAGAGACACATGGGAGGGAGACGGGGGTGAAGAGACACAGGGGAGGGAGACGGGGTGAAGAGACACAGGGGAGGTAGAGGGGGCAAAGAGACACAGTGGAGGGGGGAAGAGACACAGGGAAGGGAGAGGGGGGAAGAGACACAGGGGATGGAGAGGGGGGAAAGACACACAGGGAAGGGAGAGTAGGTAGAGGGGGGCTCACAATGGGCAGGCACTGAACGCTCACAATGAAAGGCACTCATCGCGAGGCCAGTAAAGTTGAGGGGGAGAGGCCCGCAATGTGTGACAAACACCATTGCCAGGCTTCAAATTTTATTGCCGTCATTTTTGATGGGCAAATCACTGGTAATATATAAAAAAGCAGCTGAATAACACAATGAAAGTCTGGTGCTTTGTCTTTTTTCTTTTTTTATAAAAGTTTTTATTAAAGAAGATATTGGCATCCAATAACAATGTTAAAACATTAAATTACAAATCAAATTGCAGAAATAATAATGTTCTGCTGTAATCTATTTTACTTGTATAAATAAACATAAGTTTATATTAAGGGGCAAAAAAACTACATTTTTGGAAGTGAAAAGGGGAAAGGAGAGAGAGCTGTAAAGGCAGAAAAAAGAAAAGAAAATAGGGTGAAGACACTGGTATAGAATGTGCTTACTGGTAAAAGTGGAATATATTTCCCATGTACAACTTTGAATATTAACTGACCTGAAAATCCATGGTTGTATGGTGTTCATATGCTGCTCTGAGAAAGAATAACATAAACAGCTAACAACAGTATATTAACAGCAATAGGCAGATATACAAAATATATAGAATAAAAAAGAAAATTTCCTGGGCAAAATGTAAAGTCTGTAAACATTTTTTAAGATCTTACCTATAAGTGTTAATGAGAGAAATATGTGTTACATTTTTTTGTATATATTGAATGAGAACATAAGCATCCAACCATATGTTGTGTGAGAATTGCAAATATGATCCATTTTTATTACACTGAATAAATCTTAATTAATGAAGCTACAATGTTTCAAATTTTACATATATGACTATGTTTGGCTTTGAAGAGTATGGCAATTAGTGTTGCTCTATTGTTGGTTTTTCTTTGCCACTGTGGTTGCTATAGGTACCTCTCCCGAATGCTTTTTAGATGTTTAAAAGCATTTTTTATTAAATATTTATGCAACTTACCTGCTTCGTAAATGTCATTGAAAATAAATATATGTAATGGACATTTAATGCAGCAACAGCTTTGGTCAGCCCATGAGTCAATTTGTTCTTTGACTCACATCATTGATGTTGAACTTGTTGGCCATCACATATATAGTTGTCAGTGTTTGTAACGTTTGCAATGTTTGTAACGCAGCGCGAAAGTGCTCATTGCAGCCAACGGTGCCATCAAAGATATGAGCTTAGCAATGCGAGGGGAAGCAGCCGCGTAGCACATAGGCTGCATTGTGAGGGTCGCAACTGCGACCCAATCTAGTGACTATAAAAACCGTACAAACCCCCCCAAAAAGGCAACAAATATAATAACACACTCACAGACAGCACAGGGGGAGAGCCAGGAAGCATGGTAGTGAGGTTGCAAGTAGAGATGTCGCGAATAGTTCGCCGGTGGATTGTTCCCGGCAAACATAGCATGTTCGCGTTCGCGGCGAACAGCGAACATATGCAAGATTCGACCCGCCCCCAATACTTTATCATCGAGAAAACTTTGAGCCTGCATGTCACAGTCAGCAGACACATTCCAGCCAATCAGCAGCATACACTCCCTTCCACACCCTTCTACCTCATGGACAGCAGCCATTTTGGAATCAGAACTAACTTGCAGTCTTACTGAGAGGAGGTAGAGTGTAGGTGATACTGCATCAATAGGGAAAACCATAGCTAGGCAAGTTTATTCAGTGTCCAGTGCAGTGCTGAAGGACTCATCAGATCTCTGCTGTAAACACAGCACCCCAAAAAGCCCTTTTTAGGGCTATAACATCATTTTTTTCCCGTTTTTTTTCTGTGTAATCTAACTTAATTTGCCTGCCTCCCTGCTAGCCCCTGCTTGTAAGTGTGTGTGTCAGGCTCACAGCTTATACTGTGTGTGCACAACGCATACAATATAATATTGTTTACTAGTTGTCTACTTTTAAAAAACCCAAACTTTTATTTTCTTAAATCTAAGTGCATTTGCATAACCGTCAATCAAAGTTCATTTGCTTGACCGCTACCCATAGTGTGTGTCCTGCTCACAAGTACTGTGCCAAGTTCAACCAATCCAGTCTAGTTGGGGTACCAACAGTCCACATTTAAAAAACCCAAACTTTTATTTTCTTAAATCTAAGTGCATTTGCATAACCGTCAATCAAAGTTCATTTGCTTGACCGCTACCCATAGTGTGTGTCCTTCTTACAAGTACTGTGCCAAGTTCAACCAATCCAGTCTAGTTGGGGTACCAACAGTCCACATTTAAAAAACCTAAACTTTTATTTTCTTAAATCTAAGTGCATTTGCATAATCGTCAATCAAAGTTCATTTGCTTGACCGCTACCCATAGTGTGTGTCCTTCTTACAAGTCCTGTGCCAAGTTCAACCAATCCAGTCTAGTTGGGGTACCAACAGTCCACATTTAAAAAACCCAAACTTTTATTTTCTTAAATCTAAGTGCATTTGCATAACCGTCAATCAAAGTTAATTTGCTTGACCGCTACCCATAGTGTGTGTCCTTCTTACAAGTACTGTGCCAAGTTCAACCAATCCAATCTAGTTGGGGTACCAACAGTCCACATTTAAAAAACCCAAACTTTTATTTTCTTAAATCTAAGTGCATTTGCATAACCGTCAATCAAAGTTCATTTGCTTGACCGCTACCCATAGTGTGTGTCCTGCTCACAAGTACTTTGCCAAGAGGTTGTGTGCATGCTTGAGCTCTAAACAAAAGGCTTTTTAGGGTCTTAGTCCCTCAAAAACAAGTTTTATTTTAACACCTTTCTGTTTATAAGCACTTTGTGCACGGTGTTGTTTATTTTTGGGAGTTTTTGTGGTATTTTTCTTAGTTTAATTTAAGTTTTAGTTTTCTGGGAGCCAGGCTCAGCTCTCTATCCCAGGAGAGTGAGCTGTCTCCTGGATACTTTGCCACACCCCTACCTTAGCACTTTCACTCCTGGATCTTTTTTACTTTGACTCTTTTTCTTTTAAAAAGTTTATTAGGTTTTGTTGAAGTTTTTGTTTGTTTGGTGTTGGGTTTTATGTTTTGGGGGGAGAGAAGACAAGTTACATCTTTGTAGGCAGTGGGGGAGTTGAAGTTTTGTTTAAAAGGCTTTTTTTTACATCTGACACAGAGACACAGAGGGGTTAAAAAGCCTCTGTGTTCTCTGTGTTGTTGCAATTACATTGCAACAGGCCATTAACCCTTCCACTGCCAAACATCATCTCTCTCTCTCCCTTAGTTTTGTCTTTTTGTTTCTTTTTCACACTTATATATTTTTAAAAAGAAAACAATAGAAAATCATAAAACAAAAAATAAAAATAAATAAAACAAATAAACTAAAAAAAAAAGGGTCTAAACATGAGGGATAAGACCATTAAGAAGCCTCAGGGGTCAAAAGGGGGAATAATGGCCCCTGAAAATCCTAGCTGCAGCACTGCACAGCATAGACCCCAGGCAGATAAGGCAGCCCCAGCTCCTGGTGGTTCTGCCAGCAGACCTACCCCTGTGGCTAATACCTGGTCACAGGTGGTTTCTGCTGGCCCCAGTAATACCACCGCTGGGGCTGAGGGGCAGATCACCAGGAAGCATGGGGTTAAATGTCAGATGTCTGGGGTCTACAGCATTGATATCTATCTGCGTGCTGCAGCTAATGTCATCAGCCCCTCTGTTATAGTAGCAGCCAGCAAAATGTACGGGAAAGCAGTTTTCTTTACCCGTACTCTGGCTGCTGCACACATTCTTATACAGAGAGGCATCACAGTGAGGGGATTATATGTCCCAATAGAACCCCTGGAAGGGTTGGGCACAAAAGTAACACTCTCTAATGTGCCCCCCTTCCTACCAGACTCCCTCCTGCGCCCCCACCTGCTAACCCTAGGGGAAGTAAAAACACCATTTATTAAAATTCCCCTGGGGTGCAGAGAGAGAGCACTTCGTCATGTGCTCTCTTTCAAGAGGCAGGTACAAATGTGCCTGCCACAGGGCGCAGAAAACATAGAGGGGTCTTTTGGGGTTCCATTTGAGGGGGTGCTGTACAGGATTTTTTACAGCACTACGGAGGTGCAGTGCTATCATTGCAAGGGGTTGGGGCATACACGTAGGAATTGTCCTAATGTAAAGCATCATGCCCCAGCACCAGCAAATGGCACCTCCGTCAGTACGGCACCCATCCCCGCTGAGCCCATAACAGCGGGGACCTCAAGGGTCATAGCCCCCCCACAGAGCTCAGGCAAGGAGGCCGTTCCTCAAGCCACCACCACGGCCTCCAAACCCCCTTCTTCCCCAAAAAAGCCATCTGTGTCTGTGGTCTCCAGCAAGACTGCAGACACGGTGAAAAAGGGGAAGAATGTCACCGGTCCTCCCAGTGTCACAGCTGCATCTCCCAAGTCCCAATCTGCCCCCACCATATTTACATCAGTTAGTGTGGGGGCACAGTGTAAGCAGAGGGATAATAAGCCCTCTGCAGGGGAGGCAGCTAGTGGCAGCTCCTCTTCCAGGAGTGACGTCCCCAGGAAGAGGAAGCATAAAACCAACAGGGAGGTTGCTGATAAGTGGGAAGTGCTCTATAGTGGAGCACCTCCCTCTAAAAGCAAGAAGAGGAACAAAACATCTCCTCCTCATCCGGTGACATTGTCTGGCCCGGTTATTAAGCTCAGCCAGCCGGTGCCAGACCACACATCTCTCTCTCCAGACCCTATAGGGGTTAATGTGGAAAAGGGTCTGGAGGAAAAGCAGGGGCAAGAGGGTCTCCCAAGTGAGGCAGGGGTAGACAAGAAAGATCAGGTTCTGCCTCTGGCCTTTGAGGGGGGTCCCAACAAAGCCCCTGCTGAATGGGTAGTCAGTGTCCCTGAGGTGCTGAGCTTCAAGGGCACCAGTCAGTCTCCTCCTCCAGTGTCACTCTCTAGTGACGTACCTCGGGCTTTGTTAGAGCCCCAGGCCGAGTCACTACTGGAGGGGGGGAATATAGGCATGACCCCCATTCAGGACCCCATGGATTTGTCTGTCAGGGGGGATGTGGCACAAGGGGAAGTGGAAATGGGGGAGGGTGATAAAACAGGTTTTCCTGTTAACATCATGGGAGAGCCTGTCTACCCTCCTCAGCCGTTCACTGACCCTAAAATCTGTGCCATCCAAGCTGAGCAAGCAGCGGTGGAACTGGCAGAGGAGGCATATAAAGCCTCCAAGGCTTCCATTAAGGAAGCCATGCCAGCCACTGCTGTCCAGCCAGCTACCCCTGAATGCACTCCTGAAGCTACAGGGGTGCAGCAGCAATCAAATGGTCCATTATTTACCTTGAAGGGTGCTAAAGGGACTCCTTCTGTATCATCTAAGAGGGGGTCCCTGAGAATAAAGCTGAGGAAACTGACTCCAGCCGGGGAGGATGGAGTAAAAGCCCTCAGCCAAGAGGAGCCCAGGGGTGACCCACTAGAAGGAACATCAGATTCTGGGTGGGTTATCCCTGTCAAGGAAATAGATCTATTCCTTGAGAGCACCCTTCATGGACAAAAGAAAAGGAAGGTGCGGCTGGCTTTGGAGAGGTGGAAGGATATGTCGTTTATTCTCCACTCTCTCCAGCAATATCTAGTGGTCAGCACTAGGGCCAAGAATTCTGGGACTGCGGAGCATCTCCGCGTCCGGAAATTCTATAAAATGTGCGTGTCCTATCAGCAGTCTCAAGGGTCTGAGGAACGCACAATTCCTGACATGCAGTAATGGCTTTGCACATCAGCACGCTAAATACCAATGGCTGTCAAGACAGTTTCCGCAGGTTCCAGGTACTCTCCTATTTATATCAGGGAGGGTACTCTGTGAGCTTCCTGCAGGAAACTCACACCACTCCAGAGGCTGAGGCCTCGTGGCAACTGGAGTGGAGAGGCAGGGTCTTCTTCAGCCACTTCACATCGGCGTCATGTGGAGTGGTGACCCTGTTCTCAGAGTCTTTTCAGCCAGAGCTGCTGCTTGTGAAAGCTGTTATCCCAGGCCGTCTAATCCACCTCCGGGTCCGAGAGCAGGGTAGCATCATTAACCTAGTTAATATATATGCCCCTGCTGGAGGGCCCGAGAGAGTGAGGTTCCTCGCCAGACTGTCCCAGTTTTTGGAGACGGTTGACGCAGATGAGTGTTTGGCACTCGGGGGTGATTTCAACTGCACCCTCGACGCTCTGGACCGGAATAGTCCAGAGCCGTACCCGCCTTCTGCGTCAGCCCTGCGGGAGATCATCGCCCGCTTCTCCCTGGAGGACATCTGGCGAGAGCAGAACCCAGGGGCATCAGACGGTTTCACCTACGTCAGGGTGAGAGCCGGTCTGGTGTTCCACTCCCGGATCGACAGACTATATATATCTAGTCACTATATGTCACGAGTCGGTTCTTGTGCCATTAGGCTGGCTCCGTTCACAGACCACAACTGTGTGTCTGTGACGGTGGCGCTAACGCCAACAGCGCCACGAGCCGCCTATTGGCACTTCAACAATGCTTTGTTGAAAGACCAGGGGCTCGTGACATTGATCCGGGAGTTTTGGACGGATTGGAGGGGTTGCAAGGGAGACTTTGCCACGTTAAAACTGTGGTGGGACGTGGGCAAGGTTCATTTGCGACTTCTGTGTCAGGAATATACCAAGGGTGCGAGTGGGCAGCGCGAAGCTGAGTTGGAGTCACTCCGGGGGGAGGTACTCCATCTGGAGCAGAGGCTGTTCACTTGTAGGGACCAATCCCTGCAGAGCGAGTATGTAGAGAGGAAGGGTGTCCTCTGTGACCTGGAAAGACACCAGGCCAAGGGGGCATACGTGCGCAGCCGCTTAGGTTTTCTCAAAGATCTAGACCGCGGCTCGCGCCTCTTCTACTCACTGGAGAAAAAGGGGGGTAACAGTAGGCACATCACCTGTCTTCTAGATGAAGACGGTGCCCCCCTTACAGATCCGGAGAGTATCCGGGATAGAGCCCGGAACTTTTATAAAGATCTTTACTCTCCGGATCCCATTTCTCCAGACGCCTGCAGGGTGCTATGGGAGGGGCTCCCCACAGTCAGTGAGGGTGTAAGAGAGCGGCTTGATATACCACTATCTTTTCAAGAGCTCTCTGAAGCCCTCCGTGCCATGTCCTGTGAGAAGTCTCCAGGACTGGACGGACTGACTGTAGAGTTTTTCCAATTTTTCTGGGAGACTCTGGGACCTGATTTCCATCTGGTCCTTGGGGAAGCCCTGGAGACCGGGGAGATGCCCCTGTCTTGTCGCAGGGCAGTACTTGCCCTGCTGCCCAAAAAGGGGGATCTCCGGCTTATTAAGAACTGGCGACCGGTCTCTCTGCTCAGCACAGACTACAAGATTGTAGCTAAAGCCATCTCGCTTAGACTTAGGTCTGTGCTGGCAGAATTGGTTCACCCTGACCAGTCCTATGCGATCCCGGGCCGGACTATCTTTGATAGTATCTTTCTGGTCCGGGATCTATTGCATTATTCTCGCAGGACTGGTCTGTCACTCGCCTTTCTCTCTTTAGATCAAGAGAAGGCGTTTGACAGGGTGGACCATGGTTACCTCATAGCCACTCTGCAAGCGTACGGCTTTGGCCCACAGTTTGTGGGCTTCATAAGAATGCTGTACGCCTCTGCAGAGTGTTTACTTAAAATCAATTGGTCCCTAACAGCACCTTTGGTATTTGGACGAGGGGTGCGTCAAGGATGTCCCTTGTCTGGACAGTTATATGCACTGGCCATCGAGCCTTTCCTCTGCCTACTGAGGAAAAGGCTCACAGGGCTGGTGCTAAAAGATCCAGACATGCGGATTGTCCTTTCAGCTTATGCTGACGATGTGCTCCTCGTGGCCCAGGATCCAGTTGATCTTGAGCTGGCAAAACAGTGCCAGGAGGTATATTCAGCTGCCTCCTCCGCTCAGATCAACTGGTCCAAATGCACAGGCTTTTTAGAGGGTAATTTACAGGTAGACTCTTTGCCTCCCACGTTTCGTGACATCACGTGGGAGGCAGATGTCATTAAATATCTGGGGGTCTACCTGTCCGCTGCGGACGCTTCCGTCCCAGACAACTGGAGGGAGTTAGAGGGCAGTGTCCTCTCTCGTCTGGGACGATGGAGGGGTCTAGCAAAAATGCTTTCCCTTAGGGGGCGGACTCTAGTGGTGAATCAGCTGGTGGCTTCTCAGATCTGGCACCGGCTGATTTGTCTGAGTCCGACCCCCGAGTTTGTCACCAATATCCAGAGGAATTTGTTAGATTTCCTCTGGATGGGAAGGCATTGGGTCTCTGCAGGGGTGGCAAGTCTGCCTTTGGTGGAGGGTGGACAGGGAGTAGTTTGTGTGTGCTCCCAGTTGTCCACCTTCCGCCTTCAGTACCTGCAGAGATACCTATATGCAGATCCCTCTCCGCAGTGGTGCGCACTGGCATCCAGTTTTTATCGCCAGTTGCGCAACCTGGGGTATGACCGGCAATTATTTCTGATCAGGCCCGAGGGGTTTGGGAGAGACCTCTCGGTGTTGCCGGCATACTACCAGGAAACCCTCAAGGCCTGGAGCATGGTCTCCGTGACCAGGCAGGGCGTGCCTTTGGGGGATGAAATATTCACGGAGCCCTTGCTATTTAATCCAGCAGTGGGGGGCTCCAATGTTACAGTCCCCCAGTATCATCCGCCGCCTTAGTCATGCACGGATGACCCGAGTCGGGGATCTCTTGGAATACGGGCGTTCTGATTGGGTGTCACCCCAGGAGCTTGCGATACCGTTTGGGATATGTGACGCCCAAAGTCTCAGGGCGCTTGATCCCGGAGATTAGGGATGCCATCTCCCCCGACTCGCGCACCTTCCTTCGCGGGGCTTTGCAGGCCGGAGTGCCACATGCACCTTTCAACACCCCTGCTCCAGCTGTTTGCATTGGACACAAGCCCCGGTTTTCCCCTCAGGCTCCTCCTGTCCCCAACCTCTCGAAGTTGAGGGACATACCCTCGGCATGCTTTCGCGGCATGCCGAGGAAGAGCTTATATTCTCTCGTGCTCCATACAGTGCACTTCCTTGCCCTCGTGACCCGTCCCGATACCATCTGGAGGCGGGTCCTACCAGCTGACGAGGGCAAGAGGCCCCGGTGGAGGGAACTTTATTCTGATTTAGTTCCACGGCCCACCGGGGACTTGAGTTGGAGAGTGCTCCATGGTGCACTGAGCACGGGAGAGTACTTAGCTAAATTCACGGACTCTCCCTCCACTTGTCCATTCTGTGGCAAGGGAGAGTCTGTGTATCATATTTATTTTAGTTGCGCCAGACTGCAGCCCCTCTTGTCACTCTTGAGGGGCCTCCTCCTGCAGTTCTGGCTGCATTTCTCCCCTCACATTTTTATTTTTGGGTGCCCAGTGTCCCGGGGCAATAAGGCCAGGGACCTCCTCGTCAACCTGCTCCTGGCATTAGCCAAATTGGCTATATATAAGTCCAGGAAGCAGTGTTTGATAGGGGGGGTTCCATTGTCACCTGAGGCCATGTTCCGGGTGCTGGTGCGCTCCCGTATCCGGGCAGAGTACCACCTGGCTTTGTCCACTGGGGGAATGGATGAGTTTGTCTCCCAGTGGGCTGTAGATGGTGTGCTCTGCTCGGTATCCCCCCATCCGGTTTCTTTTTCTCTCAACCTCCTAATATGATTTTTATTTAGTTTACAGATCATTTTTTTCTCATAATTGTAAAATACACTGTGCCTAGAGGTTGTGTGCATGCTTGAGCTCCAAACAAAAGGCTTTTTAGGGTCTTAGTCCCTCAAATACAAGTTTTATTTTAACACCTTTCTGTTTATAAGCACTTTGTGCACGGTGTTGTTCATTTTTGGGAGTTTTTGTGGTATTTTTCTTAGTTTAATTTAAGTTTTAGTTTTCTGGAGTC